>VRYO01002781.1:14308006-14366826 GCA_009812075.1 Sialia sialis | reverse complement strand
AAAAAAAATGTGGCTTATCATCTGGTGCGGCTTATTTATGGACAAATTCCGTGGTCTTCCCAGCTACCCAGATGTGTGGCTTATAATCAGGTGCGACTTATAATTGTGAAATTATTGTAATTTTCTTTTTTTTTTGAGAAGAAGGGCCTACCTCCATCAGGAGAGGGCATCAATAGGACCAGAATTCTGAGAAAAAAAATTGGGGGAATATTGCTGGAGAATTGAATGAAGGGAAACTTGCTGACTTCAGTGCCTCAGAGTAGAAAATTAGAATACCAATAATGGGCCTAATTATTCCACTTCTTGCAGAATATTGGGGCAGGTCTAATTGTTTATTTGGATACACTAATTTGAGAAACTGTGGAGATGGTTCAGCTTAGCACACACTCATGCTTGCTTTCCTAAGGGTCAATTTAGAGCTCTGACAAAAAGCAAATTTAGCAATTTTAAGAGCTGCTGTCTTTATCGACGGGCAGCACACTTACATAGAGGATGTGAGAGAAGAGTGGAGTTTGTACAGTGAGCACACACAGTTACAGGAATATGGCATATACTGCATTTTAGTATTGGAATTCATGTCCTACTTTTTATCCACTTTCAATATGAATCAATATACTTGAAAAAAAAAAAAAAATCTCAGTTTACAGTAATTTCACAACTGTAAGGCGCACCGGACTATAGGGCGCACTTTTGTTTTGCAGCGAGGATCTGCGCACAACAAAGTAACGGGTTAGTAACAGAATCGTGTGACCGTGGGATTTACTGGCAGGTGCTCAATTTGCAAACATTTTTCACAGATCGGCGTAGCCTTTAAACGCAGCTCCAGGTGCCCTCCCCGTACTCCCGCCCGCCCCCGGTGCCAGCTGCCACGGCTTGGCTCTGCAGCTCTCGCGGCTCGCACTTCTGGGTTGGCAAATTTCTGAACTTTGTTCATGTATAAGGCACACCAGATTATAAGGCGCACTTCCAGGTTTCAATCAAAATTTTAGTCAAAAGGGTGTCCTTATAGTAGTGAAAATACTGTACTTACTGTTTATAAAATCGAAATATATAAACACCTGGCACTTCTGAATTAATTTTAGAGAAAGGTGAGATGTGACAGAGGTTAGGAAAACATATTTCTTTCTCAGACTAGCTTCTTATATTCTTTGACTTAGATGTTCTTGGTTGTGTTTATTTTTGTTGGTGGTGATGTTTTGTTTAAAAACTTCCTAGTTTACAAAGGAGGAGAACTTGACAGGAAAGATAAATCCAATTTAATAGCTATCCCTTCAGCTGTTTGCCTCCTGTCCTTCTCAGCTGTACGTATTTTGCAGTTCTCCACAGTGTCTCCTGTAGATACTGTGAGCAGTCCATTACAATATTTTCCTAATTATTTTTCTAATTACTTTTTTTCCCCAAAGGTATTATACAAAATTTCATATTAGGGTTATTGTTAACATCTTCCTAGAAGAGATGGTATTTTGTCTTTGCCAAATAGTAAAATTATGTCTACATATATTACTAAATTATGTTTGTCTTTGATCTTTATATAACCTGTTTATTTTCAGCATAATTTGGCACTATTATTGTATAAATAGACCAAATTAACTTTCTGCTAACATTGTCTTCTTTTCTAAATAGTTAATTGGCAATTGAAGTAGAAGTATTGGGGTCACCTCATTCCCTATTCCTTTCAGGAAGGTGAGGTTTGGATAAAAAGGTGGCAGGTGAAGTGTGGTGGTGTTGACTGAAATGTAAAAATGCTATGGAAGTGCTACCTGGCACATACTTGCTATGATGTGCTCCTGCCCCAGGGCCACATATGTTATCAGAAATGGTTCTTTAAAGAATTCTCTAGAAATTCTTTACTTGTGGACACAGCTGTCTGAATTTATAAAGGCTTGTAATGTCATGACTGCATTATCCAGGTGCCTGAGCAGCATGTGCAGCAGGAAGGAGACAAAGGCTGAGGAGTCTCTGTGCCCTGGGCAGGGCCTCCCTCTCTCCCCTGGCACTGCCCTCTGCTCCCTGGGCTTGTGTTCACCTTCAGTGCAGGGTTCAGCAGATGCAGCAAAGCCTCTGCATCCTCAGTGTGTGCATGTCTGAGACCTGCCTCAGCCTGAGCTGGGACACACTGAACATCCTCAGTATGTTTGTGCTCAATTAGCAGCTCCAATTTGTGTTTGTTGGGGCTTGGAGGACATGGGGTGAGCATGTGGGGAACCTGTTCATGTGCATCAACACTGCTCTGCCACCAAACCAGCACTGGGAAGCAGGAGCAGGACTGAGACATTCATTTCAAATTTGCTTTACTCCTCCTGAGCAGGGCTGATGTAAACCCAGGCGCTGAGAGCTGAATGTATTCTTCACTAGGCAGAATGAGGACCCTGCATTTTGATTGAGCTTCTTAGAGTTAAGTTTGTGTATTATTTTCCTGTTAGTTTTTGCTAATGTCATATTCAAATTTTATCTGTATATACAAATGTAAGTATAAATGTACACGTATATGTGTATTTAGCATAAGCTGCTATTGCAGAATACAGCCTCACAACTAATGATGCTTTACTTGTGGAAAGTCTAATAACCTAATTTCCATGCCTTCTTTGTGACTTTGTTCATCAGATCTGATGTCTTGAGGACCTAAAAACTGATCTGTAACCAGCTATTATTTGGAACAAACTAGGGGTCTTCCTATTCTTATTTTTTAAGTTATTTTCAAGTTTAAATTTTTGATTTGCAATGTAATAACTGAGCTTACATGGCACTGTTGTATTTATATTTTGGTGATTTACTGAAAAGGACCTGTGGTTTCTGATTGTTTTGGTAGTTACAAAGGTATTTTTATTTGGAATATTACTCTTACAGACTTGCAGATGTCTTGTTAGTACTGTAAGAGAAATATTGGAGCTCTGGCTTTTAGATGTCCAGCATTCCTCAGCTGAGTCCATGATAGCAATTCTGCAATGCTCCCACAAGGACCATATCTCTTGTAATTCACTAGATGTAGAATTGAGGCAGACTGTTTCTTTTGATGCCTTTATTTTTGAGACATGAGACCCTAACTCATCTTCCTTAAGGCAAAAGCATTCTGAAAAGGACAAGATGCATTCTCACAGGTGATTTTTGGGTGGTTTTTTTGGGTTGTTTTGTTGTTCTTTTTTTGGTTTGTTTTTGTTTTTCATTATTCCATACTTACCTGGAGTTCAACTGATTACATTTTCTGAGATGAATCTAATTCTGCTGCCTTTATAATGTTAAAATCTGCAAAAGTCACTTTTTAGCAATTTGTATTAGTGCCTTTTAAATACAAGTTTTAAATTTTAGTGTGATGTATTTCCATAAGTAAGCAGTAATTGCAAAAATTTTTTGCCAAGTTTAACCACATTTTTTATCTTTTGGTTTCTGTGTGCTTTTTTCTGTGTGTGGGCTAGCAGTTTATTCTGTACACTGAACATTGGCTGCCCACCAAAACCATCACTAGCATCAGTCTTGGATTTACCCAGGAGGCACTCTTTTTCCCTGTCTGCCATCACTAAAACTGATGTGTAGTGAGGACACAATTGCAGTTGCACATGGAGCAGTGTGTGTTTCTGCTCTGTAGCACAGCTCTTCAGTGGAGCATTAGAAGAACTCTATTCTACAGACAGACAATGTGCTGCACTGTTTGGTCCCAGTGCAGGAGCCACAGTCTGAGGTGTGTTGGTGTGAATTGAAAGGAGCTGGTAAAGTTAGAGAAAGTGGATTAATGAGCAGCATGCAGAAGCAATGGGTTTGAAGTTTAACTCTCACATGCATTGCCGGCAGAGTGAGCCATGTTTAAAATAACCCACACATTGGAAAGTCATCCAGAGAGAAGAGCTTTTGTTCCCATGAGCTAACCATGGTCATTTGCGTGTGGTATACAATGGTATCAGTATATGAATTGCAGGAAGAGCAGGTACTGGGGGGTCAGGATCTGTTTTTAAGATTTATTTGTTATTAATATTTAGCAAAAAGAAAAGAAGTATAATTAGAAGACCATGAAGCAGGATAAGAGTATTTTTTCCAAAGCAGAAACAATGAAAGGAGGATGTTTGCTGAAATAGCACCTCAGCCCAGGCAGCTGTCAGATGTCTGCAGAAGGAAATCTGTTCAGCAGCCCATGATCATCCTGTGTTCCACAGATGTTGATTTTTTTATTTTATTGATTTCATTTTGGTAGCTGTTTTCTGCTTTGCATGCAAGAGCCAGAATAAATTTGACTTCTGCTTTTCCTTACACAGTGACAAAGGAGCTGATGCAGCCAAGGGGGCTTCACCTCCACAGCCCTCCAGACTGCAAAGGCCTTGGGGAAATGATTTCCTAGCTCAGGCTGATGTGATGTAGTTGCTTGCCAAAGGAAGCTTTGGGGCAGCTTATCAGGTACCAGTGCACCTTGTCAGGTACCAGTTAAAAAGAAAATGGTGTTTAACTGTGGGATAGCCACACGTCTTGAAAATTCTTTTGCAAGTGCTGTAGCTGGACTGAGCCCAGTTTCCAGGGAACTTTTTCTCCTATCAGATATTCAGAGTGGCTGAAAGGTACGGTCAGATGATGCCCCTAAAGGCAAACCACTTAAGAGCATTCAGACCATACTCTTGTAATTCAAATATCTGTGTTATTTAATGTTATATTTATTGAAGCCTCTTAATCTCTAGGCTTTTTCAAGGCCTCTAGGTTCTTGCTGGTTGTCCTACTGACTGACAGCTAAGTAGCCCTTGATGTTTGTATGAAGCCACAGGGGAAAACATGAACAACAGCTCATCAATGCCTTTTGGAATTTGGATAGATGTCCGAGGTGTCAGAAGTTCTTTGAATTAATTTCGTCTCTTAAGTATTTCATGCATTCAGGAGCTTCAAAGCCAAGGAGTGTTTCTAAAATTTATTTATTTTATATGTTGAGTACAGTTTTGGGCTTAAAATGTTCACAGGTACGCTTTATATTCATCCTGGTTGTAGATCTGTAGGTATGTTTCCCAGTGTATTTGGGAATGTTTTAATACAGATCACATTTCAAAGCTGAATGGAATCTGGTAGCATTTACTGTACTTGCTGACTCTGCTGAAATCCAGTCATATTTAACTGCTTTGACAGTGTAAATTCTATACTATAGCCTCTTAACTGCCAGCTTGTTTTCCTAGGGAAAAAGATAGAATAAAAGTACATGTGCATTAACTGCTGCTTAAATTGTACAAAAGGCTGTGATAAACCTCTCACTTCTCCTATTTGCTGTGCATGATGTCTCTGTGCTACTCTGTGCAATACTGTGTGATACAGAATCTTTTCATTGCAGTTAACCATGTACAACAGTAAGAATTCTGTTAAAAAAAGGTTTTGATACCACCTTGGTTTTCCATGGAACAAAACAGTGACTGGAGAAATTAAAAAGGAAAAAGATAAAGAAAAAATAATTTCAAGCCGACTATTCTAGGCCAAGTCTTTCCCCGAAGGGAGCTCTGGGGAGTTGCTGAAGCTGTGTAAGGCACTAAGCAATCATTTTGGGTGAGTCAAGTGCCACACTCAGGGCTTTGAAGTGAAAATCTCTCACAGAGGACTGAATGTTTAAGGATTGTGCTACAACATCTATATACTTCTTTATTTTTGAAGAATGAAGCAGGAAGTGTTTCCAAGCCTGGATGGAAAGGCATAATAATCTCCCATCTGGTTTCCTTTGCACATTCCAGGTTTCACAGAAGGAAAATACAGATGTGTGGGCTCAGAGGAGTCCAGGAGTCCTCTGAGAAGATGGCTTGGAAATAAGTGTTGATTTATTGTAGCAAGTAAGTCGAAATACAGGAGAGAGTCTGAGAGGTGGCGAAGAATTAGTTAATCCTGAAATGTACAGCGCATGAAAAATCCAGATTATAATTCCGGTTTTCAGAAAATAATTTGCTTCTTCCCCACCTTTCTCCCAGGTTATGTGTAGACAGTTTTCTTTATAGTTTCTCTTCAGCTTTAAAGTCCAGATGTATAATGCTGTGAAGTGAATGCATTTGTGTGCTGTGCCATAATTTTTCTGTACAGAGTTTCACAATGCAGACCTCTGTGGAAAAAGGTAACTCGAGCTCCAGCTTTTCCTTGTTCTGTTTTGGAAAAAGATAAACATTTCTGCTCCCAATTCCATTTACTGCAGTGCTTTCCTGTCAGCCTGAAAGGATCAGAGGAGTTCTGTCCCACCAGAACTGGTTTTGAAAGATTAAGATTTGAACACTGTAATCTTCCCTGTACCACAGGGCTGAATGGATTTGGCAAAGCACCTAAACACACACTTTAAATTGAGGTCTGAATGAAGTTGCACAGAATGCAGTTTACATTTGTGTTTGTTTAAAAAGCATTTGAGAACCATTAGCACATTCATCCTTTCTGGAAACCTATATTAGACACCAGAAAAAATTCATTATATCTACTTTTTATGTAACCTTGACATGTGCTGGAATTGCTGTCCATTAATTTTGGGGTTAAAGATCAGAACAGAAAATTAAAAAGAAGCAAAATATTTAGGAAACTATTATTATGACTACATCAAGCTTAATCATGCAGGTAAAAGGCTTTAATAATAGTGAGAAGATTATGCTCTGTAAATTGTAGAGTGTGTATGTTACACTTTCAGCTGTTGAATATCCAGAAGCTGATAGTACCATTCAGCTTTGCTTCTCTGCTAACTGAAGTCTATAATCAAACAACTTTAATTTAAAGGAAGATTGATCTCAAACTTCCTCTTACAGTTGGAGTAATAGTTGACTGAAGGGGCCAACAAATTGAGTAGACTGATTTAATAGAATGCATCACCCTTTTCATGTATTTGTAGCACAGCAAGGAGTTCCTGTATCTATGAAATAAACTTTCAGAGGGAGAGGAGGGCTCCTTAGTAGGTGGTGTAGCACAGTTCTTCCTTGGTTTACAAAGGAGACATAATTTAATTGATTCAATTTTTTGAAACTTTTTTGAGTAGTTATTATAAAAATTTAATCTTAGTGAAAATGAAACTTGTTTTAGATTGACATAACAGCAGGCATTTTAAAAAATATTGGGCTTCATTGAGGGTGTACCTCAATACCACCCCTTAACTAAGTTCTTATATTCTGGTCCTCCCATACATAATAATATGTAAAATAAATTAAAAAATGACACAATAATATTCAGGAAATTCTGCTAAAGGAATAGACAAAGCAAAAATGCTGCTGCATGGGTATCAAATTTAATGCCATGGATTGACTGACATGAGATATATATGAATGTGGGACTATCATTTAATATTTCCCAAATGTAATTGAAAAGGTAAAAGTTGGAAGTGATTGTTCTAGTAGTGTGTGCACAGGAGAGCTGGCTAAAATTGAAAAATGTTCTTCAGTAGTTTGAACTTGGAAGATGAATATTTCCTGAAATGTCACAGTTCCATTACATATGGCTCATAACCTTTAAGTGTGGTTACAATAAACCACAATGCATTTCAGATTCAGCACACCTTGATGAGAGATGTGCAGAGCTGTCATTTTCTCCAGGCATTCACACACGGTCACTGGGGTTTTCCATGGCTCTGTTCCACAGAGACACTCTGCCTTTCAGCAGGTAAACACAGACTTTTTTTTTTCTCCCTAAAGAAACTGAGAAAAAAATCTGTCCTGAAAAGAAAGCAGCTCTTTACAATCTGCACTGCTGCACTCTTGTTTCTGTTAAACTTTCAAGAGCTAAGAATCCATTTTTTTAAAGTGCTGCCATAAACTTTTTATTTGTTTGTAGTTTTTTTAAACATCTTTGGTAAACATTGTCAGTGAAGCTGCATGTTTTCACCCAAGTGCCATCTGGAACTGTCCATCTTTCAACCTGGCTGTTTGAAAAAGAGGAGATTTGGCCAAGAAATCTATTTTCTCTCTTGGTTTGAAAATTCCTGCATAATATGTGCTAGCTTGCATCCCCTCAACCTTTTTCAGTGTTTTGGAAGAATAGCTTTTCTGTTGAGCTTGTTATTTACCAAGCATCCTCTGTGCATATATAGGTCATTGCATGACATGGCACTGAAGCTGTATTGCTTGGGGGGCATAGAAACATTTCCAGAAATATTTTTGGAAGAACAAAGACAAATTGTTCTGAGGCGGAAGTTTAGCAGCAGTTGGATCCCTCTGCTCCTGTGACTCTTATTCTATAAATTGTGACAATCATTTCTGAGGGGGGAAGGAAGCTGAATGCAGAAACATCTGTGCTAAATGTCCACTGGCTTTGGCACCCGAGCACTGAAGTCTTGCAATATGAATAGGCTCTGGCTGGTGAAGACAACAGGGAGAGCAAAAGCAAAAAAAACCCCGTGGGCTGACATAGAGACATTTCAGGATGTGGAGGAAAATCCTCAGTGACACACAGGGAGTCACCCACCACGTCCCACCAGCCAGTCCTGGAGCATCTCCAGCCCCAGCTCCTGCCTGTGCCACCATAGTGCTGGGACTGTCCCCAGGTGTCCCCAGGTGTCCCCTCCCACCTCCTGTGCCCTGGGGACAGAGTGGGGGCTGGACAAAGCCTTGCCAGGATGCCAGCAGGGCTCAGGAGCAGCTGGAACACGGAGCATTGTCCAGCTTGGTTTAGCCACAACCCCGAACCTCACCACTGCCACAAGAAACATTAACCCAGGGCTGGCCAAAGGTAATCCTAAATTAATCCAGGTGGAACCCTGGAAGAGACACTCACAAAGGTGGCTGTTACACTTAGTTTAAGTCTCTTGGGTTTTGGGGGTGATATTGTCCTGTTAGGAGGGCTGAGGAACGAGCTCAGGTGATGAGTGGTTTATTGAACATGACCTAATTATCCTGAGGGAAATGGGAAATATTTTCTGACAAGTTCAGAAAAGCTCTCTGGGAAAGAGCTACCCAAGGCTGTCTCGGTGTGGCAGGAGGGGATGAGTGGAAATTAACTTCTGAGACACTGGTTCAGGCATTTGGGCATCTGGATGATGGGTGCCACACAGGAACCCAGATGGAACAGTTCAGCTGTGTTTGGGACTCCCTGGAGGGTTAAATCCCCTTCAGAGCAGCAGCGTGATTTTCAGTTTCTTTGGAGTGCCCTGCAGTGAGTGAGTTTATATCTCTCAAAACCAGACAGATAAATTAGTGGCCACAGTAGTTTTCTCAACTGGCTTTGAGTCTGTGGCAGTTGAAATTCCCTCCACAGAAAAGAACAATTCCCCATGACCCCAAACACCCCCAAAGAGCTGTGCTGTTTTTGAACACGAGGTCCCCTGGGCTGCACCGTTCAGTTCTGATTTCCAGTTCCCTGAAATGTAAGCAGTGAGCAGTGGTGCAGGGTGTGATCTCCCACTGAGCCCCACTCTGGCTGCAGGACAGGGAAACTGCTGGCACATGGCCCCAGAGGAGCTGCACCAAGGCAGGAGGCAGGAGCAGCGCCTGTCTTGGGGTTCTTTGGCCACCTCTGAGGAGCTGCAGGAATGGAGCATAAGCGACTGGCAGTAAAAGTGTTGCTTGTTATTTCTGGCCTCTATTGTTTATCAGCTAAAGCTGAAAAACCTATAATCGCCCAAAGGAATTACAGTCTTAGTCTTAAGCTCTCAGGATCTCTCAGTTTAGAAGCTTTTCAACTGATTTCAAGAGTGTGACTGCAAGAAATAATATAATACATGAGAGACTCTAATTCTGGAGACCTTTGAAGGAGAGAATACAGCAAAATTGCTTGCAAATATCTCCCTCTATTTTTTTAAGTATACAGTGTTCATAATTTCTTGACTTTTAACCTGTAGAATTGCTATTACTGTAAGCATCACTATCATGGCAAAAAAATTACATTTTTCTTTTTGTACTGATTTTATAATAATGCTATAGCTCTAACAAAGCCAATTGCACAGAATAACTGCAGATTCTGAAAAGAATTTTGATCATTGTTAATATTTTGAAAAGTAAAAGCTGGAATTTCTGGATAACTGCACTATAAACTCTCACAAAAGTGTGTTTAATTTATATTGATAAATTATGGACATTTTAAAGCTCCTGTAGACTTGTATTTGAATGCCTTTGTAGAAGCTACTGTATCACCATTATAATCATTATAATGTTATTGTGATGGCTTGATTTCTGTGTCACAGAACTTTGGTTTCTATTGTTGCCCATGTAAGATCATATTAAATTAAATGGCAATTTAAAAATTGATTCTGTTAATTTTAAATATGGATTCAGGAATAGTAAGGTTGGAAGAAGTACTAAATACAGAATTTCAAAAGCATTCTTATTGTGGATCACAACATTTTATCTTTCTCAATTTTAATTTTTTAAAAAATTCATGGACTGGATTTTATTTTTTTTTAAGCTAAGGGAAGCAAGTTGTTTCTTAAGTTCTTATGTGAATTAAACATGTTTTCTGTGGACTGCTGTTCTACCCTAAGTCCCATGGAGTTGGTTTTCCCTGTTTTCATCCCACCAGAGGGCACGAACAGCAGTGCTGGGGTTTGGAGGGAAGACTGCTGACCCTCCAGTGCTGCAGATGAGCAAATATCTTTGGATTTAGATTTTGCTAATCTTCCCTCTTGAGATTAACTAATTTGGGTCTCTCTCTTCTCTACAACCCAACTTGAAAAGAAACCTTGAGAAGCACAGTTGAGTTTGAAGCCCCAGCTCCTTTACAAGATGAAAATCACTGTTCTTCCCCCACGTGTGGGTAGGATGGCTTGACAATTTGCATTTTGCCTGAGCTTTAGGTGTCTTATGGCATCTAGGAAACCAAATGTGATCCTCTGTTATTTTATTGAACTGACTTAAAATATGTCTTTTTAGCCTCATGGGAAGATTAAAGCTCAGTGTGTTTTAGAAACTGGACATGATTTCTATTCAAGCAGTAGGGAAGCTCAAATATTTTAGTTAGCATTCAGAACAGTATTTTGGCATTTTCTCATGATGCTTGGATTTTTTTTTCTTACCACAGATCTGTAAATATGTTTTTTCTCTGAACAGGTAAGTTGTTTTGGGCAGTATGTTAGAATAGATTTGCCTCTCCTAGTGTCTAAAGTGAGTTTTTCACAATCCTGTATTGGAAGTGTTACAGCCTCTCCTCTGCAAAAGCACATTCTGTAAGAAGTTAATAACAGTAGGAAATTAAGCTAAGAGGCAGGTGCCAAATAACCCAACTGTACTTTTCTCAGTAATGAGTAATCTGTGCTTCTTTTCCTAATGCCTTGACTAAAAAGGCTTGTTTAGTGTGTGTGCTTCACACTGTAATATAGTGCTTCATTTCCCTCATAATTTCTGGAGCTGGGAGCTAAAGTAATGGTTTTCTGGGCCTTAGCACACTGCTTGATCTTGCAAAGTCTATTTCATGGTCTGCTAGATCCTAATGGAGATTGTTGGTAATGAGATAACATTTATTTATATAAAAGGAAATTTACTGCCAGCTGCCTAAAACTTGCAAGCAATTGAAGTAATGAGTTGTTTTAAGTTTTTAGTTTATTTTGTCAGTATGTAAGAGAATATGCAGAGGTCACATTTCAACTCCCTGAAGTGCCCAAAATATTATATAGGTCAGGATACCAAGATATAGTGTCTTTGCAAACTTTTAAATGAGGCTGAATATTAATGATTCTACTGAAGATACATTTATGTATGGTGCCTCTGCTTCCCAGGCAATTAAATAATTTGGCAACAAACGTTCCACCTCATTCTGTAAAATCAGATATTATGTGCAACTGCTAAGGCAATCAGTCTTAGAGCTGAAGCATGGGCGAGAAGGTGGGGAAGGGCGCAGCTGCTGTTGAGAGGCTTTGAGGGTGACCTTGGTGTCAGCTGTGCTCATGGCATTTCCAGCAGAGAGTCTGCAGGAGGCTCCTGCCTGGAGCCACTCTGTGAGTTATCCCAGCACTGGAGATTGCACACTGTTAGGAGAAATGAGGAAAAATTGCCATTCTTAATTCCCAGGTGGGATCTACAGCACACCAGTCAAGGCCAAACTGGTAAGTCTAGCCTGGCAATCTAGATGCTGTGCAAGCCAAAGAGAACCAAAAGATCATTCCTCCCAGAGCTCATGTGCAGCACTTGCCATCTTGGCTTTAACTGGTGCAATGTGTCTCTGGTATGCACACAGAGCTTCCTTTTCAAATGGTGCTGATGGGGATGCCCCATTTCAGAGTTTTGAGGAGGTTTTGTTTAGATTTTGGTTGGTGAATGTTTTCTAATAGGAGACGTTTCTGGTTTGAGAACAGTCAAAACTGCATTCTTTTTGCAATCATGAAACAAATTCTAAACAATGAAACATCTAAAATCTGTCAGCCCGTGTATGCATTTACAGTAAGGGGAAAGAATATTGAGAAAGACCTCTCTGTTGCTCACAAGGTTAGTAATTGGATTATATATTGATTTGAAGTTCAATTCTGTATCTGTAGAACAAAGTCCTAATTTAATGAGTTCAGAGGTTCAAGTTTGAAGTAGTGAAGCTATGGCTTAATTTTGTAGGTCATATCAAACCTGTGCCAGTAATTCTTTAGGGGATGGCACGTTATGTGTGCACTTTTAAAGGCTAGAGACTGTTAAAAATATCTATTAGCCCCATTTTAATAAAACCTTCACATCCAAAGTGTTGGAGACACTGATGATTAAGTTTTCAAGTGTAGTGGC
The DNA here is from genome assembly GCA_009812075.1 of Sialia sialis. Lineage (NCBI taxonomy): Eukaryota > Metazoa > Chordata > Aves > Passeriformes > Turdidae > Sialia > Sialia sialis. The sequence goes on along the minus strand of VRYO01002781.1, from coordinate 14,354,227 downwards.
CTCAGGCACTGTATCTAACTTTCAGAAACCTTTCCAAGTTATCCAAAAAATAACACTTTCTTAACTTTTTTACTTTCTTGTTAAAAAATTCAGGATCTCAGGGCTTTCTGAGGCTATGAAGTCGGCAGACTTTGCTACACAAGAAAGTTTGTTATTGTTTGTAAGTTATTGAGCAACTTAGGTTTTACAATCAAAGCTTATTAGGTGGCTTAAGATATGTGTGTTACCCTTTCATTTTAATTTATACAAGGCAAAACAAAGTGGAAAATATTTTTCAGAGGTTGCAAGAGAAAGTTGATAGCAGTAAGAGGGTGGGGCAAAAACTGGCAACCTGTGCCAGTGTTATGGAAGGTGAGATTTTAGGTTTTGCCATTAGGTTGAAGCTATGGAGTTTTGTTTTGTTTTCCCTGAAGAGAGCTTTTGTTGGGTTTTTTTTGGCTTTTTTTTGCTTGGTTAGTTGAGAGAGAGAAGTTGTGTTTTCAATTATACTGATATGAATCTAGAATAACTAAATATTCATGTGCTGTTAGTCTAGACTAGATGGGACAGAAAAACGGAACCTAGCTACAGTATTTGTTGATGAGCAGGATGGAGAGGAGACTTCAGAGAGGAAGATCTTAATTCCTGTCCAAATACTTCTGATACTACTGATATTAAATTCAGGTTTACGTTTTAGAAAAGATTTAAAATACTGGTTCGGGAAATAAGAGTAAGGAAAATAATCCTCTTTGATCTGCACATATGCTACTGGGAGAAGAACCTTTTGCTCCTTCCCTGCCTTTGTAGCTGTGAAAAGCCAACCAAACACAGAAGAAAGTTTGCAGAAAGCAGCTGAGCCTGCAGGTTTGACTCTCCCCTGGCACCCTTGGCTCTGTAGTCCTGCCATCGTCCTCACTCAGCACTGGCAAACCTGCAGCTCCTTGGGCAGCTGAACTCAAAACTCATGAGGAAAACCAAGCTTTCCAGCTCCAGCATTTCTTTTCCCCACTGCTGGGAAAAAGGCTGGGAGGGTTTGGGTGGGGCTGGGGTAGCACACAGGACACTCCTGGAGCTGGCCTGAGTGAGCATGGAGGGTCAGCAGGGAGCTTGATGTTATTTCTGGTGGAGAATGTGTCAGTGATTGCCAAACCCAGCAGCGTGTGCCCTGTGCCCAGAGTGGCTGGCTGCTGAGCTGGGGTGGTGGGGTGGCTCTGGAAACGTGATTGGCACTTTCCCCTGTCCCCAGAATGGCTTTTTCCACTGAGGATTGGATTTTACACTGAGGATAAGATTTTATCCTGCATCAGGAAAAGCACAGTTAAAACTGCACATCAGCTAAGTAGTTCATTTTTTTTGAATGTAGGTTAATGTCAGAGCCGATTTATTTTGTGTTAGTTTTTCTTCTGAATTTATAAGGGGACCAGAACTCTCTGTTCTCTGGGCATGTCAATCAACCAAATTAAAGCACAGAAAACTGATGAATAAACACTACAGTCAGTGCAGAAGGAAAACAAGTAGAGTAGCAAACACCCAATATCTCACTGAGTAACTGCAGAGCCAATAATTAACACTGATGTCCGGTTCCTGTGGCACAGCTGTCCTTCAGCACTTTTAGAACACAATACCCAAATCCCTCAAGGCACATCCCTCGGTCAGACAGTGGGCTGTTTCAAGTCAGTAAGGCTGAGACAGAGTTAGTGTGCTGAAGCAGCTTCTTATTTTTGCAGAGCAGAGCTGGCCTTGGGGCATGAGCTGCTTTCAGCTGCCTCAGTGCTTTTGGGGCCAGAGGAAGCCTCTCAGCAAGGCAGTGGCAGATCTGACAGGGCTTAGGTCAGAAACTGCACCTTGGAAAGCTGCAGGTCTCTCCTGCTTGCTATGAAACACCCACTGAATGTGTTCATGTCACTCACTTGCACTCTGCAGAAATTCCTTCTGAGTTTCTCTCTTTTCTATTTAATTCTGGAGATGGATATGTGTCCTGTCTTTGGGTGTGTAGAAGCTGACTAGACACTGTAGAAGGTAATGTGAATAGCAGTTAATAAGTCATATGAAAAAATGGTGTCATTTTGTGCACCAAAAACACACATTACATTCTAAACATGTGGGGTCACCAACAGAGGAAATGCCATGTGTCCTGTCTGAAACATACAGAGGCGCCACTGGCATCTCAGAATCATTTAGGCTGTAGCTGAAACCCATTGTAGCAGCCAAGGCTCTCATTCATGCTTGTGGCTTTTGGAAAAAAAAAAGACATTTGAGATTCCGGGTTTGTTTTCCAGCATCGCCGGACAGAGCCATCCTCACCATACAGCCATCCCCAACAGCAGCACAGACCTGTCCCAGCTGCAGAGGCTGCAGAGGCTCAGTTCTGGGTGCCCAAAGGGTGCTTCCCAAGGGGTACAAGCAGAACATTCTCCACTCCAGCATCAGCCAATGCCCCAGTGTGGATTTAGGGTACTACACTGACATGAAATCATTATTAACTTTCTATGAGAGGTTGCTATCATTAAGTGGTCCCTGTATTCAGCATCACTTTGCAGGCAGCTAACTGTTTGACCCATAAAGCTATTCTAAATTTTTCTTCATGAAAGGTATTAGTAACCATAAATGATTAATAATTTCTCATATATGCAGATTTTAAAATTGATTTTAGAAAGTGGCTTAAATACTTAAAATGTAAAATCAGTAGGGCAGATCATACTGAAATGCTAGACTAAGAGCTCCAGCAACTTAGAAGATGTTGCATTAAAATGTTAAGTATATATTTTGTATCAGAAATGGTAGCTTTGGAGAGTAACAGAAGTTCCTATTTTAGTTGGAAGAAGAAAAGGACTATGTGAGAAGAGCATGTTCTAGGAACTACAGTACTTTGAGCATTGCACCCTTTACTAAAATACTGCATAATAGAAATTTCTATAATAAAAATTACATAATTTTTAAAATAATTGGTTTAGATTGATTTTGAGCTCAGAAAAACACACCAGTGCTGAGAAACAGATGAGATGACAAAGCTGTACTGGAAAAGAACTACTATGGTAAAATATTAATAATTATTTTAATCTCCTGTGCATTGTCAAGAACTGGGAGCTTGAGTGAAGGTTGTCACAAAGAATTCATATAGCACAAGTGGTAGCTGAACTTAAGACTGTTAAACAAAAATCTGCACAAACCAGAACTAAAATGACAGTTCTACAATGGTAGCTGTGTGTGTGGAACCCAAATTGAAGGTTATGGATGAGCTTCAAACCAACAGATCTGGGACTGGTGTAATTATTGTGCTGAGCTGTTATTGCAGCCTCTTCATTCAGCTGAGCCTTCCAGGGTACCACATGTAACGAATTTAGAGGCTCTTACTTAATTTAAAGCTGCTCTTAGAGCATCGCCAAGAGGCAATGCTGCCAAGTCTTGTTGAACCTTTAAAGGGAGCAGCAGGCTTTAGGCTGGAGGTGTTCAATGTGGGTAGCTTGGGTGGATTCCCATGGATTCAGAGGTGGTTTTGATGTATAGAAGGAAGGTAGGATGTGCTGGTGTCTCCCAGTTCCTGGGGATGTGAGCAGGGGAGGTGCACACAGCCCAGCTGTGCAGGGAAATCTGGGTGTTGCTGCATCGGAGGACAGTGCCTGAGCAAGGTGCAGCTGTGCAATGTCCCGCAGAACTTGGGTTCTGTGCCTGCTGCAACTCCCTACAGCTCCTAGCATGGAACCTGGAGCATTTGATACACTGGAGATACTTGGGCCTTTTATAATTCTTGTAGTATTAAACCTTGACAAATACAGTGTTCAAGTTCAATCTGTTCCATTCCAGTGTCTCCATTATCACCTTATATATTCACTTTATGATGATTCCTAAATTTGCAATGGATTTTAAGGCCTTCCCACTCAGGGAAGACTGTACTTCTGTCCAGATAGTCAGCTTGCAGAGTTGGGATGTGTTTTAATGATATAATAAATCCCTATTTAGCACTCCCTCTTAGTACTGAAAAAATTGCTATGAGCAAATCGCAAAGCTGCTGATTCTGTCTAAATCCTGTACATGTTCTGATAAGTTTTTAAATTATTGACAAGTTAACATTGTAACAGTTCATTTATGCTGAACAGGTATTATTTGACTTCTGCAGACAAAGTAATGTTCCATAAGAGTCTAAGGCAACCTGAATTTCAGAATTGCTGCTTTGGCTAACTTGGAAAATGCAACTGGATGGAACCAGGTTCAGGTCCAAAGGCTTTGGCACAATGACAGTGACTGTGAGAGAACACTTCCAGCACCAGGACTGTAAACAGTGCTGTGAACAGTGGATAGCTGCAATGACAATAATTACTGACATATTTTTATGTAAAAATTATTGCAATAAAATTTTGACATAATTTTAGAGGCCCCTGTTGTTTGCCCTCAAGTAATATGGGAAATGACAGAACTAACTTTAAAGTGTTTACATAAAAATAGTGTGTCTATTGAGGTGGGGGGGGAGATATTTAGGAATGGTTGGAAAAGAAAAGATCACCAGTGCACTTAGGTTTAAAAGTTGCTCTTTCTGAGCTCAAGAAGTGGAGGTGGGACTAGTGTTTGCATTTACATAAGGTCATGGTTTACCCCTGAAAATTGTATTGCTTCATCTGGCTGGAAATGGGCTTGCTTTGTATATCCATGTGTTTTAAAATGATAGATATGAACACAAAGTTTTAGACCACTGTGAAATGCTGATGCTTACGGTAGACAGTGATTTCTAGAGATGTATTTTCCTCACTACTCAGAGACTTGTATAAACCTTACACTTTGAAAAACTGGTCCTGCCCTAGTTGACCTTGTCACATTTTCTTCCCTGGTATAATTTAGCTGTGCAGCTTAGCTGCTGTACTTCTGTAGTTTTTTTTTCCTATTTCATGAAGGAGCGTGAATTTCCTCCCAAAATGTGACCATGCGTGCCTCCCTTGCAGAAAAGAGGAGAGGCCAGGTTACATCCCTTTTGTTTGGAGGCAGAAGCAGTCTGGAGAAACAAAACAAGTCTTTCTAAAGCAAGATCTTGGGAAACAAGACACAGCAAGTTGTTATACTTTGTGTTTGGCTGGAGTGATGTGAGAGGCCTCTGCAGGGCAGGGCAAGTTCAGCTCTCCCTGCCTCTGGCTCCTCCTAATTGCTGAACTCCCTTGTGTTCATCAGAACTCGCTGGTGGTGAGAGGCTGCCAGATTTGATAGAAATAACCAGAAACCCGAAGTGAAGGGTGACAAGTCTGTAACTTGGACTTGTTGTAATGACTAATGTAATCAGAATGAAGGCTGAGTGACATTGACTGCTGTATGATAAACACCACTGGGTCAAAGTCTGAACACTACTGTACCCTAGAAAAATGCAGTTATATTTAGGAGAAAGGAGGAGAAAAAAATCCTGAAACATTCCTGTCAAGTCACATTTCTCTTACTTATGTTTACTCTTTCTCTGTTGTCTCTTCAGCTTTTCCTTTTTTTGGCCTTTCCTTCTAAGCCTTGACAAGATAGGCAAGATTGTTACTTCGACATATGAGGATAGAATAAGAAATATAGGAAAGCATTGTGTGAAAATGGTTGTCAGCACAACTTTTCTGGTGTTTTTCTAGACCTTTAGTTAAAATATTATGTACTGCAAACTTTTTTCTATCTCTTGCCTCATAATCTAATCTATGAGTTTACCCTCTGGGCCACTACGCTGGTTTCTGTAGTTGTTCCTTTTCCCATTTCCTGACTTCTCTTTCACACCTGGGCACTCCCATGAAAGTAAAATCAGCAGTGCTGCCTGTAAGGGCTGTCCCAAAGTGTCCTGCACGTGTCTGCCTTTGCTGGCATGTGCTGATAAAACAGGGGACACACAGGGGATGCACAGGGGATGCTTCGTGAATAAGTGAATTTCATGCAAGTTACTTCTTCATGCCACTGCCTGCTCAAGTGCTCAGCTTAGTTTTTGGAAAAGCCAACTATTCATAGTGGCATTCAAGCACATATTCAGTACTTTACTGACTCAGAGTTTCAGTGATCTGTTTTTTTTTCCTAAATTATACCAAATTGTAGAAATTACTTACACATGGCTTTGGAACAGAAAACACCTTTTTGAGATGTTAGCTTTGTAAAATAAACAGAAAAAAATCCCAGAGGGAAGAAAACCCACAATCCTTTTCTGCATTTTAAGCACAGGATTTTACTGCAACCAAACCATCTTCTTCCAATAAAAAGCTCTGTGATGAATTAAAGTGCATATATATATATACATATATCTGTTTATATTTCATTTTTCCCTAACTTCATCTTGGTCATTTGGAGAATTTGCAATTCACACTTCTCATTGGAAAATGTTTAAACCTTGTAGTGGAATGGCACAGGACTGCAGGCCAGGAGACCGAGCACAGCTCTTTAGCCTCTTGTAGGCAAAGGAAATGTACTTTCACATGTGGCTTTTTATCTAGGATGGAAGTGGACTGGAAGTCAAAATGACAATTTTTTGAAGTTTGTCTCTTTGCAGGAGACTCTGTGCTGCCTGGGTGATGAGCTGTGGGTTGCAGGGCAGTTGTGAGCACAGCCCCCTGTTTCACTGAGAGGTTTGGGGCTGAGCACAGACTTACACTGAACAGTGTGTACTCACTTGGAAGTGTTGCCAGACAAGGATCATCCCATCCCAATACTTGCCTCTTATGCTAAAAAATTACTACTTAACAATTCTGCTTCTGCTTTTGAATTTTTCCCAGTAACCAAAATGAATACTTTAAAATCCTTATCAATATAATGAATCTCATTCTCATATTAAGCAGGCTTTTATTAGAAAACTGTAGTCAAATGTCTTTTCTTACTCAAGGCTGAGGGTTCTGCAAGTACAGACAAGATGAATGTGCTTCACTCTCCCCGGGATTCTTGTGCTCCTTATTTCTCACAGCTCCCTCGATTTTAGGATGGACATTGGTTTAATCAGAGCTCCCGCCAGTCATACTTAGTTATTTTTGGAGATGTAACCTTGGCTAGTAATTAATTATGCTCTGAATTTGTTACTGAATTCAGGTTCAGGACATGTTAATATATATTCTTATCTTGTATCACACACTGTTCCTATACTCTAGTCAAACATACATGACTGTTTCTAGTGATCTGATACTCATGGCAGAATTCTTTGAAGATTTATGGCTAGGATCCTTGTCAGCTCCTGGATTAATGGCATATTATCTGAGAGAACTGCTCAGCAGCTTATAATATCAGTGCTTTCTGTGCTTTTATCCTCAAATCCCTGCATATTGCATAAGGTCAATATTCTTCTCCTCATCTTTTGGGAGAACAAACAGAAGAACAGCAGCAATGCCATTTTCAAAAAAAGCAGCACCTTTCTGGCTGTCTTAAGCCAGGAAGTCACACTTAATCCTTGTTCCTCCTTTATTTGGTGGAGGAATTCCCTGTGCTAATTGGTGCAGTGCTGAAAAAGAAGCAGCACTGACCCTGTCCTTGTTATCTGCCCTCCATTTAGTCAGGGATTTACCAGGCTGGCATGAACTGCTTTCCTTCTAACTGTGCAGCCTTCACAGGAGAGTAAATGCCTTTTTATTCTTCTGTGGGAGTTTATCTCAGTTTCCAACCTATGAATAAAAACATTAGTTAGGAAAATGAAAGATTTTCTTATTGATAAGCCATGAAAATAAGCTCTTCTTTGATCTTTGCTCGAAACCACCATATACATAGGTTTCTCTGTTCAGAGAAATTGAAGAATTAAGCATTAAATGTCTAGAAAATAAAACAAAAGCCATGACCATTTTTTCCCCTGGGAAATAATGGTGTCACATTATGCTTTATCAGTATAATTTAGCTACGCATTGTATAGAAAATAAAACCTTTAAAGGAATTTTGTGAGGAATAATTAAATAGATGAAAAGTTGAAAATAATCAACAGAGATTTTTGTCATTTGTGGGCAGATCCAAAAGCTGTTGGAGTCAATGGAAGGCCTTACAGTGATTTAGGCTGGCTTTCCTGTCCCCCCACAGAGCCATGAGTGTGCTGCACGGAGGCTGCTTGGTTTTCTCAAATAGGAGGTGAGTATTTGTAAGTCAGAGCAAGAACCAAGCCTCACTGTCAGTTATGACTTAATGCCACATTTGAGATGTATTTAGCTGCCTACAGACCAGCTGAGGAACACACTGGGCTTTCCCAAACCGTGCAAATGCTTTCCTGTGTGATCCAATGGGTGGCAGGTGTGGGCATTGGGCTCTGGGGGTACATTCAAAACTGGCCTCCTGCATAAAGGCCACTTTGATTTTTAAAAGGATATTCAGGCCTTCAAATCACTGACATGCCATTGCAAATGCTACCAAGGAAAGCAGCTTCTCATGCTAGAATATTTTAAAATTATCAGTAACTGCAATATGCAAATTTCAGTCAGACCAGGACCCTGTCTCTGTTATGAGTGGTCAGCAATCATTGTGGAATATATGAATGTAAAGCAATATGACTTATAAATCATGCCAAGCAGAAATTGTTTCCTCTATTTCGTTAAATATAATTAGTATCCCGAATGAACTGTGCTTTAAGAGGAAGATTAAATATTTTAAATGGTCTTGGAAAAAGACTGCAAAAGATATTAATGAGAAATATTCTTGTGCCATGAAAAAATAGAAAACTTGATACTTGAAGCAAAATAAATTGTTTTTCCTCACGATAGTTTTGACTAATTTTACTGATGGTAATGGAAATATATCTAAAAAGTGCAACTTAGAAGTTATGTAAATTCAAATTTTAACTCATATTTGAAAATGTCTTGGGAAACGTCTAAATAATGAAATTCTAAATTATGAAGCAAGCAAAAAAGATAGTATTTCTGGGGTGATATTTGAATGTTTTCAGAAATGCTTCATTATCCAAGAGCTGAAACTTTGGAATCTGTGAAGTGAGAGTGTGTAATACAATGCTGCCATTCGTGGGAACTCAGTTTGTGTGCTATCAGATATTCCCAAAATCTCTCCTGGCTATAAAGTTTAAAGTTAAATAGAAAGTCGATGTAAAACCAATTTTATGTTTAAAACTGTGGAATAAAGAACAAAAGCTGTCAAATGCCCCAGAAAAATGCAGGTCTTTTTCATATTAGTTTTCAGGCATATTCTAAGACTTTTGGATGCTGTCTTAAACCCATAATTTGAGATGCAGTTTAATTGTCTTTATCTTTCATTGTGGACTTATGCAACAAGAATATTTTGCTTCAAGGCATGTAGAATTTACTAGTCAAATTAATGACTTGAGGAACATTAAAGACTCTGTAGAATTAAAATATTCTGTATATCAAGAACACTATTATTAGTAAGCAAAGGTATGCATTTAAGCTTTCCAAAATTATTTTATTCTCAATAGAAACTGCTTTGCAACAGAAGCCTCATTTTCTAGTATCTGGATTCAGTATCTGTGTGTATTTAGTAATTTAGCATAATTAATGAAATGTATCTTACAAAGTTGGGGCACTAATAAAATGTCATGGTGCCAATAAGATGTCTGTGGTGAAGCTATGCACTCATAATATTATTCTCAGATGTCACTGGAAGCACAGTAGTTCACTGGAAAAGCTGATCAGTGAAGCAGAGGCTCTCTTGCCACTGTCTCAAGTACATGATCTGGAAAGGAGCAGCACTAGGGAAGCACTGCAAGCCCCAGCTGCCCATCAAGTGCAGCTTGGCTGCTTGTTAAAAATCGAGTTCTGTACAGTCCTGAGCTTACCTGGCGGCCTTCCTGTGTGTCCAGGCACAGCAGTGACTGGGAAAGTGAGTCCAAATCGCTGCTAGAGAAGACTTGTCTTTGGAGCTCAGAGGTAAGCAACAGAACTAATTTATGCTCACTTCTCTTTTATCTTTTTTCTTTCCTTTGAGGAAAGGAAAATGAAAGAAGGCCATATTTAGTAAATGTGGAACTAAATAAGCAGTGACTGGCTGTAAAACCCGATCAACTCTGGTCTTACACTGACTGTATGTACAAGATATTTTATTGCTGACAGTAGAAGCAACTGTCTGGTCAAGTTCATTGAAAATGGGTTTAAAGCTTCACATAAAACTTCTGTTTCTCTAATGCAGAATCTTAAATTAATCCTGAAGGATCCTGATGAAATTTGGTCTTTTATTCCTGAATAGCCATTGACTGGTGGCTGGAAGCTCTGTGATGAATAGAAAATGGCTTGGGCTAAGAACTGGCTGAAAAATTACAGGGTATGGGGAAACACAAACATCCAAGTCTTTATTAACATCAAAGGAAACAATCCAGAGTGCCCAGAGATAGCTGTGGAGGTTGCCAGAGCCTCATGTAGGTACCAGTAACCTCTGTGGGATTTCCTGCTTGAGGAATGGCAAAGTGGTGCAAAGTTACACGTAGTTTGAGAGCATTTTTCCTGTGAAAATGGGAAGGTTTTACTCGTGCAGAATCTAATCACCAAATCTGCAATTTAATCTGACATGTGCCTGATTTTCATCCATAATCAAGCAGTAGAAATGCATGTGTCTTTTGCCTTTCTGTATCCATTATCCATGAGGAAACTGAGGGCCAATCTGACTATGGAGAAGGACCTGTATTTAACGCATGGTGATCTCCACTGCCACTTATTCAACACACTTACTCAACACAGCTCCTCTAATGCACCACTCTCCTATCTAGGGCACAAGAACAAACACAACATTTGTCTTTAGCAGTGGCTGGCAGCATTGCTTGTGCCTGCACTGCAGTTATCTTTAGCCTTTGTTGCAGAAATGACCTACCTAATATCCCAGACATCCTTTCCTTAAGGGTAGGGTAGAACTGGATGTCTCTGAAATAAAATAATCATGTGTATTATCTAATTCTGCAGGCAGCTGAAGGGAGTAAATTTGTACTTTCCAAAATGTCCTTCTCTATGTAAATTGAGCAATATTGACTAAACCACTAAAAGCTAAAATGTGGTGCAGTTATTGCTTAGCTGTGTGAAGTATCATCACAGAAATGCTTCAGAACAGCAAGTGAAATACTTAGTTAAGATTTTGGAAGAAATGCTTACTTCAAATATAATGTACTTAGAGACTTAGCTAAACTTTGCTTTTTCATTGTGAAAATTGTTCTAAAATCTTTAATAACTTCAAAGGTTGAGGCTTCAGTTTTACAGTAGCAAAGTGCTGACTGAGCCTTTCCTCAGAACAAGTTCAAAAGCAAGAGTACAACTTTCTTTGATCAGAGACATCTCCTTAATTATATTATGGTTCTAGTGAAGTCTGCATTGCCTTGATAACTGCATCTGGTAAGTTTTACCCTTCTGTTCCTCTGTCATACTGTACAAAATAATCACTCTCCACATAAAACTCATAAGATAATAAATTATCTCCTTCATTGCATGCCTCTGATTTCTGATTAGATCAATTTTTTCAGTATGCTGTTGGACAGCCTTCAGTCCTACAAATTCTAGCGGAAAACAGGAGAGGAAAACTGCCCTTCCAAGATGGTGTCAACCACTTCAGATTTCTGAAACCTGCAAACTAGAGAATGTGTTGTTGTTTTATTTCATAACTAACAACTGTGCTCAAGTCTGGCAGGCCATGGCCATATCCACCAACAAAGGGTTACATTGGCATGAGGAGGGAGAAACTGAGCCCTGCTGAGAAAAAGAACACAGGAGTGCTATTATGCAATTTAATGCCCTTGCTGGGACTTAATACCTGCCAAGGGGTTGCTTGCTTCTATAATCCTTAAAAAAACCTTCAAATATTCCATTTTTTACAATTGTGAGTTAGGTAAAAGGAGATGCTGATGAACTATTGATCTCTTTTTTTTCACTTTTCAGTTGAGATGGAGCACAGTGACAGACTTTAGACAAATGAGACTGGACCCAAATCCTGCCAGCTGTGCCAGAGGAGAAAGGATGTGAAGCATCACACATCCTCACATAAACAGCAGAGGTCCAAACCCAAAAATTTGCATGTGTTAGCCCATGTCTGTCTGGGATGTCACCTGTTATGAGACAACTGCCTTGGGTGTCCCCAGGGACCTTGGCAGCACCTTGTCTGCCCTGTCCTGGCACTGTGTTTGTACCTGTCCTGTCTCGATACCATTTCCCACTTGTTTTCATGCCTTCCCTTCTAAATTGTATTATTTTTATTTTCTTCAGTCATTCTTACTAAACTTTTTTTTTTTCTTCTCCCTGTCGCTGTCAAATCTTTCTAACTTCTTGTCTTTCCAGCTTTTTTCTGCAGAATTACACAGCTCACTCTTGTCCTCAGAGCACAAACTACAAAAACATAGGAGGAGTTTCTCTTTTCTTGTTTCTCAAGTGTGGTGTTAAACTAACCATGGCAATTGTACAGTTGCAGAAAACCCCCCTTTCTTTAACTGAGGCCAGAAATTGCATATTCAAAGCATTTTACTGTCAGGCTGTACCAAAAGTCTCAACTGTTCATGTGAAACTGGAATTTTGGAAGCTTATATTTTAAACAAATTTGGGAAGATTTTCACACCATGACACTGCAGTGATATTTTCCTTCTGCCAAATTTTAGTTTCTTACTCTCTAGCTTGAAGGTATCAAAAAATGAATTGTTTTCCTTCTTTTTTTTTGAATTGTAGATCATCATTCACTTGCATCTTTCTTAAAATTGGCACATTTGTTTAAGCTGATGCTTTCCAAAATCTTTCAGCTTGCGGCAAGCACCCAGCAGCACAGGAAATTCCTCAGAATGGTCAACACTGGCAAAGTTATAAACTAAAAATAGGTCTTATCATGGAAGGCTTTGAGAGTGCTGACTGTAAGAGGTACTGTCAGCTCCACATGCAAGAGACAGAACAGAGATCCTGGCTTTCTTCAGAGGTACTTTGGCAAAGACCTGCTCATCTCCCGAGGCAGTTCACATACACTGTTTCTGGGCATGTTTCCAAACAAAAAGTGGAGTAAATGCTGCTCCACAAGCCAGGACAGGATTGGAAAACTGGCTCTGTAGCCCCTTTCTCTCAGAGCAATAAGCAAAAATGTTCGGGTGAGACTGTGGTTTTATCCTTCTTAGAGATCCCAGAGATTACTGTCTCCAGCTGGTCATCACCACCTCCTTTGGCATTCACAGTCTTTGTTGATTTGCCAGTTGCAGCAGAAGTGCTTGGTTAGATCAGAGGGCTCACTCTTATATCAAATACGAAGGCAAAAAAAATCCATCAAAAAGCTGGAGAAAGTTTGTTGTTTTTTTTTTTTCTGGAAGGACAATGGCATAGTAACTATACTGCGGTGCAGAGGCCATCTTACAGCTAATTTGCTTTAAAGAATTTATTCTTATGGAAATGTTAATGTTACTCAGTTCATCTTCAAGTGCCAATAGATCAAGCACTGGGGTGTTCTTAACCTCAGCTCTGCTGCACCAGATCAATATGAGCCAATGGTTTTCTGATTAGCTGTGTATTGATTGACCTTAATCTAAGAGTCATGTTCCTCCCCAGGAACAGTAATCCCTCAGGAATGCTGAGGCTTCCTTGATGATAGATGACATAATAATCTTCTTTACATTATTTTCATTGTTCATTTTGAGCTGTTTCTCTGTGCAAGTCACGCCTTCTCCTTATTGCTTTACTTTGGGTTTGCTAGCAGCATTATTAGTTAATTAATTTGCAGAACTTTTTATGTAGCACATGTAGTTATTACTTCTGTGGCATGAAAAATGGTCAGTTTTTTAATATTCATTATCTCTGCAAATGTAGTTTCTAGAAAGAGAATGTGGTGTGCCATTGTGGACAGGGGGTAACAGGATAAGAGTGTACTTTTGCCTTCTATGGTAGGTCTCTGAGAAAAAATCTCTCAAGCCAAAATGAAACCTGGTTATTCTAGGTCTATAAAGATGTCAATGACCCAAGAAGACTTTTTCCTCTTGTCATGGACTTTTATCAGCTGTCCTCTCCTTATGCATAAAAGATTTTCTATGATCCCTGCTAACTCTGTAAACCTCACCTAAATCTGAAAACCAGGGTGGATAATTTCCTTTCCTCTGCTGTTTGCAGGAACACCACAGGCTAAATGAGGCCATGATTAAATTTTTTTTTTGCCCCCATTTATTTCTTTCTTAAGAGGCAACTTTGAATAAACTTGTCCAAACCTATTAGCTTTCAGCAGGATTTGCAGAGGTGTAAGCAAGGACAGCCTGGCCTGCAGCAGTTTGTGCTCTGCAGGTGACAGCACATGACAACACACATACCAACACATGCCCTGAACAGCTCTGTCTTTTACCGTGCCTTTTGAACCCCTCAAAATAAAACACTTGTTACTGCTAAAGTACAGTTCCATTGTTGTAACACAAGTGGAATAAATATTAATTTGCTGTAACCAAAAAGATTCTCTTCCTCTTCTAGATCAATTTCCTGCCAGAAGACAATTGCTATGTACCAACTTTGATGTTTTGGCTAGGGCAGTTTTAAATTCTCCAAGCATCAGGAGATCCATTGCTGCTTTTTAAAGACTATTTCATTTTAGTAGCTTCTATTAGGGGAAATTTGCAGCTTCCCTGTTTTTTAACTTTACATTAACAAAACCTGTTCTTGTCACAGCGAGTAATGAACTAAAGACACTGCATTCTGTGTTCTCAGCTCCAATTACTGTTAAAGCACAGCAGTTTGGCATTCCTGGGTGCTCACAGGAATCAAATGTCTTTAAGAAGTACAGAACACCTACAAAATGTGTTTGTGTTTTATTCTCTGTAACCCCATTTAGCTTATTCACTTACGGCACATCTGGCTAGAAACTGGCTTTTGATCAAGACTGGCATGGCAGATTTTGGGACTGCCTAATCAGACAGCTTGGGATGTTTCAGAGTTACCTCAAGTGATGTAGTTATGCTGTAGGAAACTGAATTCACACCTGGGAAATAAAAACTGTTTGAAATACAGTAACTGTTTGAGGGCTGCAGGTTTTCATGGGGGAGGAAGATGGTGGTAATTTGTGCTCACAGAATCAGATGTGCTGGAGGAGGGGTTAACACTTTGTGACTGGCAGCTGTGAAGCTGATTCCTGTTGGGTTGTTTTGTTGTCATCAAGATTTAAATTGTGCCTGCTTAATTAAGACAGTTTTCTTGGTGGCTGCCTAGAAGGAGTCCATTTGGGCATGTCCTAGCTCTACTTCTCATTTATTGTTAAGAACAATACATTGGATAAATCAGAATAAGGAGCTGCAGGTAAGACCAAGAATGTTTTTTTGTCTTTTGCTGTTGTGAGAGGTGATTCATATGTGTGCACATTTAACATTTTGGGGTGAAATCTCTGGAGCTATGAGCAGTTGGCAGAAAGCACTGGGAGCATGTTGGTCTGGATCTCCCCAGCTCCCAGCTGGTGTCTGCCCCAGCCCCACTCCCATTCATTGGAATTCAGCCCAAGGGTAGGGAAGTGTGCTGGACACTGGCTCCTTCTGGTTGTACCTGGCTGAACAGTCCTGATAGCAGCTCGGAGATGTTGCCTAAACCCTGGCAGAGACAGCTGCTGAGGTCACCCAAGGCACTAATTGGTTTTGTCTGGGCTGCGTGTGGCTTTTGGCATTTGCTGCCCTTGGTGTGGGGAAGTGTTGTGGGTGTGCTCTGCTGCTGTGGCTTTGGTGGCATGTCTGCAGGGAGGCTGATAGAGCTTAACCCTAGTGCTGAGGTGAATCTTATTACTGAGGTCTACATTAATCTCTCTGACTAGTGTGCTGTACACCTCAGTGCATTTCTGCTGGATTCAAATGAATTATTTTTCCTGTGGATAGTAATCTGCTTTAAATATAGCAAGTACCCCCACAGCCCATGAAAACAGAAGCAGGAACTTATGCCAGCGTGCTTCAGCTATATATTAGTGGGATAGTTCTTACCAAAAAGCTAGCTCAGCAAATAAGAAAGAAATGATCTTTTGTCAGTCCTGTACTGGATCTGTCTACCATTATTGTATGTGTAAGGTTGTGTAAATAATAAATCAGGAGCAAGTAAATTGTATAAAGGCAGAAAGCCAGTCAATCATTTCTAATCATCTCATTATACTTGACAATATCTTTAGAAATGGCTTCTGTTATGATGGGGATGAAAGGAAACTTCCTAGCATAGTCACCAGATTCTGTGCTTTTAGAGGTCTAATAAGATGACACTAGGTTTGAAAGACAAATAGGTAACTTTAAAAAAAAAATTGGAGTTTTTTCTTTAAGAGAATGAGTAAATCTGACAAACATGGTAGTTGGTTTGAGAGCGATTTGGGAACAAAGCATGTGGTAGCATTTGTTAGGCTTAACAGAAGCAGAAAATCAATTTGCCTCCTGCAAGGGTGGTTGTTATCTCTGCTGTGCATACTTACTGCCCATGTCAGCCCATCATTTCTGGGGCCTCTTGGTTAAAGATACTATCATCTTTAATGAAATTTAGCTCATTTCTTCAAATGATCTTGAAGTCAATTACTGTTTAAAATACACAATAGATGCAGCTCTGTTTTATGTTAAAGAAGATTGATCTTGTTCCACCAGTTTAAAAGGTCTACCAACAAGCAGGTTTTATGGGCTGTGTAGAAAAACATGGATCAGTAAATCCAAAATGCAATGTTTTTTTTGCTTTTCCTGTCTGGTTCTCCTTCCTGAGATCTGATTTTGGCTGGTTACTGTACGCTGCCTGTATGTTGATTGTTCAGCTGGATGGACATATTGGGTGTGGAACTATTTATAAGTTAAATGATGAGCTATAAAGAAAAATTAGTCTATGTAAAGATATTTTCCTCCTTGGTATTGCCAACATTGTGTACTATTGTATGAGACTGAGGTCAAAGCATAATGCCTTATGAGTACAGAACTTCTAATCTTAAAAAAAAAAAAGAAACTAATTCAGAATGACAGTTTAAGTATTTTATTTTTTATTTATATATTTTTAATGACTTGAAAAAAGAGATAATTATGTTTTGCCTTGCCTATTGATCTTCCAGAATATTTCAAAATTTCCTATTAATCCATCTTCTCTTCAAAACCATGCCTAATGAAGCTTACACGAATCCCTTGAGATGTGTTATTGGAGAATGCAATGCTCCATTTTTTTTTCAGACTTCAGTTTGTTTTGTGTCAGGTACCAAGTTTCTGGTTTATTTCAGGTAACACAGAAATGAAGGAAAAAATAAGGAAATGGCCCTCCTGCATATCAAACTAACTTAAACTATAGTAGAGTAAATCTGTATTTAAATACTTTGATGATTGACCCGCTTTATAACCTGTGACAGTTTAATCTCACAAGCTATTTGTGCTATGACTTTACTAGATTCTAGTTTGGCAAAATACCCTGAGGACACATCACCTAAAAATTGTAGTAAGAGCTGACTTAGCAGCCGTCTAGCTTGAAAAGAAGAGTCAACAGTTCAGCATTTTTTCATCAACATAAACAAACTCTGAAGAAACATCATGATCTTGTTAGAATTATTATTTCTCCCAATCAATTAGGCCTTTTTGCCTTGCTCTTTCCTTTGTCACACCTCCTAGCACAGATGTGTTGTGGAGTCAGGCACTGTGTGCCAGCTCCATGTTTGTGCTGCACTGGTATGGCTCTTTGACATAATTCCAATAAAAAAATGTACTGGCAGTGAGATTCTGGGATGGCTGCTCAGTTTTCCAGTAGCATTTTTGACTTCTCAGAATTTGATAACTCACCAGCTGAATGGGAAAAAAAACTAATAGTGCAGTAAATCCTTGGTTAAGCATATGCTTGTGTAAAAGCTTTTGGTTCATGCATCCATTTAATTGTCAGCCACCTCTAGGAACAATTATTTTTTGTTTGTCTGTCCCTAAAGGGTACCACTTGTTTTCTCTGCACCATCACTTGCACTGTCCTGTGGTCAACACTCACTGAGTGTTCTGGCTGTTAAAACCTTGCTATTCACACCCTTCTCCTCTTTTTATCATTTCTGTTTTACTTTTTTGTGTTCCTCCTGGGAATCCTGCAGGGCCAGGTCCTGGGCTGTGGTGGTGCCTTGGCCCAGCAAAGCCCTGTTCTGGGCACACACCAGCGCACAGAGACCCAAAGCCAGCAGCCCAAGGGGCGGCATGGCTGGGAGAAGGTGGGAAGGGAGAGGGGAATGAACGAGTCCTGCTGGCCCTGGCAGCCCTGTCACACCTGTGTCACCTGGAGAGCCCAGGAGGGGCCGTGCTCTGCCCTCCCGTGGGGCTGTGTGGGATGCTGTTGCTATGGGAGCTGTCGGTGCGCTCCATGGTCGGTGCGCTCCGTGGTCGGTGTGCTCCATGTTGATGTGTTCCATGGTCGGTGTGCTCCATGTTGATGTGTTCCATGTGTCTGTGACCCTCGTGAGGACAAGCAGAGTGTGATGTGGCAGCCCAGCTCCAGGGCACAGGTGCTGGAGCTCTGCTGGAGGGCAGTGTTCCGTGCGGGATCTCCTCGTCACCGCTGTGACAGCCAGGCCGAGGAGGGTAAGGCTGAGCTCCTCGGAGAGCTGCTGGTGAGGATTTGTCCTGGCTCTGCTCCAGAGCTGTCCTGTGCATCGTGATTTGAGTTTGTCAGTGCAGAGCAGCCACACTGTACAGAGAGCAGCGATGAAATCCAAACCTCTCTGTGCTGAGGCCCAGCCATGTGAGCCCTGAGGTGAGGCACAAACCACCCAAGTATCTCACAGTGGTGGCTGCTCTCTTCAACTAAAAACTTTTCCATTTTTAATTTTTTTTTTTGTCTACAAACTTAGTACAAACATCTCAAAAGTACACAGTGAAAGGGATGCACAAGTATATGGTGAAGTGGTGCTTCAGTTTAAGCTCATGAATGCTTCATCATCAGTGTATTCAGCACACAGCTTGGCTGCCTAAGCAGCTGTCAGAAAACAAAAGTACTCTGGAGAGTAATACACACTTCAGGCATCGTTTCAGATTATGTACATAGTTTAAGGTTAACCCTTCCATGCTTTAAGAAGTTTCAGTTTTTACGTATTATCACAACAATTTTGGAGTGATGCCAAAGGCAAGATGACTTTTATTATCAGTTTCAAGTGACAGGTTCTGATATTGTGTCGATATGTTAGTATATCTAGTTCTTTTATTCTCTGGTCATGTATACCTGCAATGTTTCTAGTCTGAGGATTATTTGCAACCTTGTTTGTTTGTTTGTTTTTTGTTTTTTTTTTTTTTAATATCAGAACATATAGTATGTTGAATGAGGTTATATAAAATTACTATTTGTGCCAGGTAAAACTTTAAGACACTTTATTTGTTTGGATATAACTGCATGACCAAAAATGTTAGCACAACTATCAAGTATAGCTCTGTAAAATAAGAGATAATGATTTTCTACCTGAATGATACACTGGGATCACTAAAAAGAGATAAAGAATTTTACTACTTTGTATTAACTGTATCTGCCTTACTGTCCTTCTGTTTTTATTGTGGTTGCTGGTTTGCAAACAAGATGCCTTTTGTACTTTGTATCCTGTGAGTGTCTTGTTAGTAATCTATCTAGACTCCAGTCTTACATCTTTGTTACTTTTTCCCAAAGTAGTTGTGGACAAAATTCGTCTGAAGATTATTGATAAAGCAACAAAACTATTTTATTGAAAGTGATCATAGAGGTCTGAGCATCCAAATCACACATGGTACTCTTCTCTTGTGGAAATTTATAAAGCTATGCTGCCATAATCAAAGCTCTCTTGGTTATTACAGGCTGATATTCTTGTCTGTATGTTTAAGAGGAATCTTACTGCCTGACCTTATAGAAGATGTCTGAACACTTCACAGATAGCTCCAGTATCATGCCCACTAGCTAAAATATTGCTGATCTTTAATCTTCAGTATTTGATTTGAGACATGGTGAGTGTTGGAGGCCTGCCACATACCTTGATAAGCTGTTTAAAGGTTAATTACACATTATTTTACTTTCTTGAAAATCTGTTTCATTTTCTGGTCTGAAATTTCCAGCTGCTGTCACAATGGGGCATATTCCTGTATAAAATGTGTTCCAGTGGGAACATTTATGGGGCTAGAGTTCAATATATTAATGCCTTTCCTCTAAGGTGAAGTCAGGCAAGAAATAAGTGAAAGACTTGCAATAGGCAATGTGGATCTGACAGGGAAGGCCACAAGAAGCTGAGACCCAGATTGGAGGTAAGGAGGGAGAGTAAGATGCTAGATGTAGGATGAGCCCTTTTTAGGCTATATCTCCATTTTAATTTGATCTGAATTTTTACTGTGCATACCTGCAGATGCCTCACTGGCTGGCTGCTGAGGTTCATTGCATTTTGAACTTTAAGTTTGAACTAAGTGCAAGCATACAACTGCAAGGTGCCCTGGCAATGCAAAGGTGCTGCTTATGCCATTGCATTTCTTGATGTGGAAATTTTCTGAATCTTAAGGTGGTGTACTAAAATTTTCCCATGTTCCAATGAAAAACCCATTTCTTCTGCATATCATAATACAATTTGAATTGGAACGGAGCTCAAAGGTATAGTTCAACCTGTGTGTTTAGTGGTGGAGGTGGGTGCAATTCACCTACAAGGTTACACAGTGTATGCTCCTTTTGAAACATCTGTTAAGAAGCCAGAGCAGCTTTCCTTCATTTCAAACATGAACAGAGGGTAATTGTTGTAAAGAGCACAATAGTACAGCGTACTTCAGCCTGTGATCTCTAATCTGACTGGACGGGCAAGCGAGCACAGAGGTGTCAAAACATTATCTGTGAAATGTTTGCCAAAAACTGGAGTGCTGACAGGATTAGCTGGAGTCTGGCTCCTGGTGATTGTTAGCACTTGCTGGCAACAACAGCTACAAATTGCTAGAAATTGCCAGCAAGCAACTTTAATGCTGAAGTTACAGTGCTGTGAACCATTTTCTGTTTAGCCTGGTGATAAGTACCATGGGGCTCATATTTCCAACAAAGAGTGAGGACAACAACTACTCTAAGGCAAGTCAAAGCAATGAGACTTGACCCTGCCTCTTCCTCTCACCCCTTCCCCTGTTCTATTTTGAGGTTTCAGCATAAGTGTCCAGAATAGAAAATTATATACTGGCTGATTCTAAGTGTGAATTTAGTTTCCTTTTTCATTTGGAGTTGTGTTGGTACAGGAATGGGCAATGGCAATTTTAAATATGCTCTGGTGTTTTAAATGAGAGTTCATGCTGTAACTCTACCACCTTTTCAAACTAATAGCAATGAGTGGCCAGGGGGGTGGGTGGGGGGGAAGAAAAGGAATATGTATCATAAAAATTGCTTTAGACACTTGCATATGACTTCAGACATTACATTTAATCTTGAGAAATAGAGTGTCTCTATGGTCAAAATCTGTTTTACAGACAGTTCTACATCCAGTGATTTTTAGTGGCTGTAAGGAAAAAGTAATTCTTTATTTGTTCAGCACAACTGTAACACACAGGACACATTTTTATCTGTGCACAGCTCCTTGGTACCTTAACTGCATCATGCCTGACATTCAATAACGTTGTGAAAATACAGGACAGGTAGCTATTTTTATGAAGTAGATTTGTATACAGATCACATAGCTCTTTGGCTGGCTGGTTACTCATCCCCTGTCATAATCCTCTTTCCCAACAACTTCTGTTACTTTCATTTCCCCCTTCTCACAAATTCTTTTTGTAGTAGCAGCAGCACCTCTGGCAGTATTTCTCCTGTTGCTTTGATAACGTCACAACTTCCCTGGAGCTGGTGGTGTGATGCTGAGTGTGACCTGCTCAGCACATCAAGGTCACTCGGCTGCCCTGTCCTCCTCAGGGAGGGGCAGCACTGCCAGGGACTGCAAATCTGAAATCTGCCTCTCTCTGCTGCTGATTCCTGACCCAGCCAGATGTGCTTTCAGTTTGGTACGCTCTGTGCAGCTCCCACACAGATACTTCTTGCAGGCATTGTTTAAGTCTGGCTCCCAAAATCCTGTAATACTCTTAAGTAGGAAAGCAGATCCTATTAGAGTGCTGAATGGTTTAGTAATTGGAATTGTCCTTCTCTCCAGAAGTTCTTCACAGGTCACGACAACCTTCAATAATAGAAATTTTCTTCATTTAAGCAGTGTTTTATCAGGGATTTCAGACTGCTTTTGTATAGAATTATGAGTTCTAACTTTTTTAGGAAGGAATTCGATTTTTGAAAGGGAGACTGAAATTCTGTTACATTATGGCACCTCTTTTTTTCTTTTTTTTTTTTTTGAAGGGGTGTTAAATAGACAAATATGTATCATATTGAGTTATAAGTGCATTTACATGTGAAAGATTTCTGTACTGTGCTTTTACATTTTCATTCAGCATCTAATTCTCCAGCTTGATCCAAGCATTGAATCAATGCCCAACGTTAAAAATGCACATGGCCAGTGGAGATCAGCAAGGACCATCTCCAGCTGAAATGGTTTCCTGGATTTGGTCCAGAGGGGCAGACAGGGGTGGCTGTTTCATTCCTTAGGAACAGAAATGCCTCAGTTACCCTGATGTAATTCCACCCCCCACCTTTGCCATCCACAAGAGTGGATGTGGCACTGGAACGACAGCACTGCGCTCCTTGCAGTCCTGAGCTCTCAGGGACAGGAGATTTTAAAATTTGTGAAGGGGTTTTCATTGCAGATCGTGCACTGGAAGCCAGTTATTGAGAACTGTAGATACTGTTAGGAAGTTGACAAAATCATTTGGCCACACTGATGATTAATTTATAAAGGGCTTAAGGGCATTAAACCAGTGACCTGGTAAAAATCATTGGTGCCAGATAAAGGGATGCCTGCATTAACAGAGCTGAGGCCTTTTAACAGCTTTTAGAGGAAAAGTATGTGTTAAAAGCATGCTAAAAATGACACTTCAGAGAACAGGGCAGCCAAAGTAATTTGCAAGGAGAAATTGTGTGATTTTTTTACATACAGATTTTGATTGTTGCCAATATTAATCTAGGCCTACAGCAGGAATGAGAGATGAAAGCTAGAGAAGAATAAATTCCCAACCTCTGTTTTTATAGAAAGACTCTTCATTTTTCTTTATGAAATGCTTGGTAATAGGAAGCTCATGTCTTGCAGTTTTGGATCCTTGCATCCACCTGGAGTCTCATGAAGCTATTCCCAGCAAAAGTGATCTGTCTGAGAATTGTGCCTTTTAGTAAAGGGGCCTTATTCTGCAGTTTATGCATATTCCCTAAAACCATTTGGTGTTCTGATGTTGGTGGTTGTCTTATGGCTCACAACTGTTAATGACATTTATGTAAAGAATTTATATAAACTCTTCACCACTCAGTCTGGATAGTAATGTAAAAACTGAACTCCTTTTAAAATTCAAATAGGCTTTTGTGTCTTAAATTCTGTAATGCCAAAGACTTTTTAAAGTGTAACCTAATGTCTTTTGCCAAACAGCTGAAGAAACTCATATTTTTTGAAACATCTGCCTCAATATGTCGGCATGACTTCTCGAGTACTTTGACAAGCAGTATTCCAAAGAGGTGTTTTTGGGGAGGAAGGCAGTCAGCATGCTTATATTTACAGATTGACTGTGTCATGGGTGGTGTTGGGTTATTTGTGTGTCAGGGTTATTTTCTCTCAGGCAGCACTATGCCATTGTGACAGTACTGCCTCACGTACTGAAGTCGATACTACCAAGCTTTTCAGACCTGTGCATCTCGGAAGGAACCATCTCCAGTTCCTCAGCAGTGCCTGTTCAGTATATATGTCAGGGGAATTCTGCTCCTCTCCTATGGTCATATTTTGTAACTTTGTCTCTTAAGATTGTGACTGTCATAACAGTACTCCTTCCTTTGCATTCAAAATAGCTTGGAATAATGTAAGTTTTAATCAGTAATTACTACTATATTAAATATCTTGTCTGCTCCAAGGAAAGATCACACCAATTAGATTTTAATGATTATATGTAAAATTAAAACCACTGGTCTCCATATAGAAAATGCCTACTAAGATAATCAGCTATTGCAAGCAGGGAAGAAACAAAAATTCATATTTTTAGTGGTTAAATGACCACATTGTTTGCCTGAACTTGTGTTCAATTTCTACTATTCAACAATGCTAAACAGACTATCAAGTCTTGGGCAACTCCTGCAATAAAAAGAGGCAATTATCACAGTGCTGCAGTTAATGAATGACCTTGCTGACAGAAACAATCATTACAGTTAAACATAGCAAGGTTGTTCTTCTGTTTGGTTTTTTACGCTCTTCCTTCTTCCAAAGAAAAGCGCCTTTGGTTTCAGGAAGGAAATAATAATCAGATTGTAACTGAATTGTAAATGAAATAGTGCATTTCCTTTACTTTCAAACATCAGCGCTGGCTCGTGTGTATTAGCAGACAATATGCATTTGCTGCTGTTCTCAAAAGGATTTTTAGCCAGTGCTTAGCTAGCAAATCTGGATTTCTTTTTCTAACGCAATCTGTCTTGGAGGCACTGACACTGAAGATACATATCCAGGAGTTATTTTTCAATTGTGGTATAGACTTAGTTCTCTTCTCTTCCCTGCCTCCTCAGTTCCCATTTTTTGAGCAGTCAGCTTGGTGACAAGGGTGAAGAACTCGTTTGAGCTAAAAACAGCCACTTCCTTAGTCCAAAGGTTCTGCAATGAAAGGATATTTTGCTTAAATCTGCATGTATTGCAGTAGATAATTTTGTAATATCCTCCTACAGATGGGAAATGGAGTCATTATGTCCAGTGACATTGCCTAGATTGAAACACAAGATAGATTTAGCTCCTTTTTGATTTGTTCTCCTAATTGAACCCTCCAATCCCCCAACACAGTGGAAGTGAGAAACAGTACTCCAAGGAAATATTAATAGTTTGGAGTATAGAAAAAGAATTACAGGATTATTTCAAATATCAGTATTGCAATATTGTGTTTAGTTCATGGGTTCCAAATTAAATAGAAGAGTAGCAGTATTAGTTTTTGAGGAAAACATCTGTTTTCCATTGTGCTTGATGGGACTCCCTTTTCTAAACTTTCGTTATGTATTCTGTACATTATATGAAGGAATTTTTTGGAAATGTAAATAGATACAATGTAGACATTTATATTGAATGACGATACTATAGTCAGTGTAGATAAGAGGGTTTCTGAGACACTTTTGCCCATGAAACATTGAAACTGATTTTTTTTTTATGCTCATTCAAAATTATTTTTTTGTTGTTGAGGCTGAGCAAACTAAAAGTGTAACTGGATGCATTAACTTTTGAAAAAGGGAATAATATTTTACAATTTTGCTTTTATTATGAAGGTAAAAACTGGTAACTTAAATATACCAGTCCATAAAATCTCCATAAATCCTCTCCTATATTTTCCCAGTAAAAGAATGTTCTGCTTACTGTGTATCAGGCACCCTTATGAGACAATAACCTGACTTCTGTGTGTTGTCTCTACATGAGATTTTGTACATGTTCTTTCAGGGAACATTGCAATTGGGGTTTGGGTTGCAGTTTAGCATAGTAATCCTTCAGAGGAACCTACTACCAAGGTTTAAGGTTTTTTTAGAAAACGGAATATTTTGAAATGTTTGTTTGTGCTGAGCAAGCACTATTCTAGGCTAAGTTTTAGAGGGGAATAATTGCCACACCAAGTTCACTAATGCACCATTGTCTAAACTTAGCAATTACTGAAACAGCACTTGGTTGCAATCTCTTCCTTTTTTTTTTTTTTTTTTTTTTTTTTTTTCCCTTTCCTTTTTCTTTCTCTCTCTTCCTCTATTTTAAAAAGCATATTCAGGCTTTGGAGAGCCTGAATGATTTTTGAAAAATTCTTGCAATTTATGACAGCCACCTGCTCTCTTGGTCATAGATTAGTAGCACCTGACCAAGCATGAAAACATGCTGGGTCCATCTGCCTGTCCCCATGCAGGGGGCATTGCAGGGTTGTGTTGTGAGCTCCCCAGCACAGCATCCCGTTCAGAACCGTGTTATCAGTCCTGTGCAAGCAGCTCATTTGACAGAACGTGGGGTCTGTTCACACAGCACCTTGGAAACAACCTTTTTGTCTGGGCTTCTTTTGCCACAGTGCTGCCAAGTCCTCTGCATGTCCATTATTTGAGAAGAGCTTTATTGTTAGTTAATATTCCCTAGAGATTCTTATTGAGCCTCTTTCAATGAGCTGCAGGGATGCTGCCTGTGTTTGTTGGACCCTGTCTCATAGGACTGCTTATGGACTGTGTGTTCTTGCTTAGTTCTGAAAAGTGCTAAAATATGTTTTCAATTTCAGGCACCAAAAGTGTTCCTAGTAATGAGTGCTAGGATGGAACAAAAATTATCACCAAATTAAACTTTTATTGTTATTTCAAAATAAACTTAAAAAAAGAGAAGAAAATAATTCCACTGAGATACCTGTAACTGGCAAAATGCATGAATAAGTGATGGCTTACATCTGCACAGAAGATATTTCTTGAAATAGTAATGATAATTAGTACCTTCAGGTGCCATCAGCCTGTGCTGTACTTATATAATACCCAGCTGTATAATTAAGTGATCTTATTTTCAGCTTGATCCTTTCTTTTTCCATAATTATCTGTTAAAATCTGACACTTGTGTTTGCAGTGCAGTTAACCCTGGCTTAAGCTGTGCAGAATAGCTTTCAGCATTAGTTCAAAAGTTTAAGCTCCTTGAGCCAAAGGCTCCTTCCAAAGTGCCTTGTTGTTCCAGAGCAGAGCTTGCCTGTGTTTTTATGTGCTCTGACATTGCTAATGACTGACTGCAGCTCTGTGCT
Source organism: Sialia sialis (assembly GCA_009812075.1). NCBI lineage: Eukaryota > Metazoa > Chordata > Aves > Passeriformes > Turdidae > Sialia > Sialia sialis. Next base: position 14,327,634 of record VRYO01002781.1, on the reverse strand, counting down.
CCTAAACTTTTCCAAATCTGTCTGGGTAGAAAACAAGGAAACGGATGAATTGTCTGCATAAATAATGCAGGATGGAAGTCAAGTCAAATTCTAGGGCTGTTAAAACTGAACCATGATGTTGAAAGAAGACACCAATTTGAAGTGAAGTAAATACCTGCCTATTTTTGGAAGACTGCAGCCCCTGTCCTGGTCTGTTTTTTAGTTCATGTCTATACTAAAGTTCTCTTTTGAAGAGAGAGATGTAATTTCTTTTAAATGAAATGAGAAATTGCAGTAATTTGGGGGGGATTAGAAGGATATATGCTGATGTTTCCTTCTCTATCCACTGTAGTCTGTAGGTACTAGATGGGCTCTGAAAGGATTTATCTTTCTCACCAGGTACTTCTGCTTTTCACACTGTTGCTCTTTGGAACTTTTAATGCTCAAGCTTGTGAACAAATGAACATCTGGACACAAGCACTGTATGTGGTTGTATCTCATGCTGACTACTCATGTCCAAAGATTTTGTTGCTGTTCTTTAAATGCTAGGAAAGGAGAAAAAATTACTTTTTGGGAGAAAATCAAACATTTTGCTTGACTGAAGACAATCGCTTTATTTATTTATTTATTTATTTATTATTTTTTTATTAATTTATTTCTGGGAGAAAAATTTGAAAGCACGCATATTCTTCTGTGATGAACCTTCTGTTTTGCGTCACCTCTGATCAGAAAACAATGTACTGGGTTTTTAGGGCTAATATTATGATGGTAGCCTAACTGAAGTACCTATAGAACAGGAAGAGTTAGTAAAGAAATGTTGGTGGTATATTCCTGTGTCTACCCTTATTTAGACTTGCTGCACAGCTGCTTTTATAGACAGTGGAGAAAAGAGACCATTCACTTAGAGGAAACTTCACTGGGGAAAAGAATGTGATTGAAAGGAAAATACATTTACAAGTAATATGAGTCTAAGCCCATTTTTAGACAAGCGCTATTGTTCAGTATAGAATGGAATATAAAAAATAATTTTCTCCTCACTTTCACCATGTCTTAAGCAAGCCTTTTATACTGAGAATTTGTAAAATTAAATTCTTTTGACAATGGATTTCATTTAGCTATAAAAAATTAAACCAGGTTTTTGTAAGGTTTGTATTATGCAGTGTCACCTCTGCTAGACACAACTGTTCATTTTCTCTCCTAACTCTCAGTTCTCCTCCCTTTTCCCTTCCACTTTATGGACTATTCCTTCTTCATCTTGAGCCGGTCATAGCTGTGTCTGACAGCAAACCACCTTCTCAGCAGCCCATGAGGTCACACAGGTTTCAGGTTTGCTTTCAAACTCCTTATGTTTGAATCCCTGGGTTTAGTAAAACTGTAGGTAAAAATCAGATTAAGTTTTGAGTAACCTGTAGCTGCCTTGCAACACTTAAAGATTATTTTATCCCCCGCACAAGCTAAAATATTCTCACTTGAAATAATTGTTATTATTTGGCAGATCACAATGGAAGCTGCTTGTTCAGTCTTGAGCTGCTCTCATTCTCTGCCTGTGAGGAGATATTTGCCACACCTTCTTCCAGGTGGAATGAGGTTTACAGGCTCCATCTTCCTTGTTATCTCTCCAAACATGCACTCAATGGCTAGCTTGTGCGATCATGATCAATCATCACAAACAGTTCTTTTTATATGCTTGTTGGATGCAGATACTCTTATATTTCAATTCAGGGGGCCTTTGGATTTGGCTTTGATTTGAAGTATATTCTTTCAATTTTGTTTGCTAGCTATAAAAATCAACTTTTATGCCCCTTTTAAAATTGCTGTTTTACTAAAATCAAGGCTTTTAAATTAGAAAACTATAGTTGAGAAAGCAGGTATGCCAAAGAACCTATGAAAATGTCAAGTCCTCTCTACTTGGGGGTTTGTATTTCATCAACGGGCTCTAGTGTGTTCCAGTTTAGGATCTCCCTGGCTGCCCTCGGGTGAGGCTGCAGCTCTTGGCACATCCCCAAACACGTCTGTCAAATCCATCAGACTTCAGCTGCTGGTCGATCTTCTCGGCCTGTGTTTTCATCACTGCAAACTCACTACAGATATTTAGCCTCCGGTCTATTTGTTTCTCTGCAGTTTTTTCTCTGTGTATGGGAGCCTGTTTTGCAACAGAAAAGCTTGTATTGTTTTACTCTAAATTAATGCTTTTCCAGTTCCACTCCCTGTGCTTTGCTGATCCTAACCTGCAGTCAGTCGTGGTTGCAGTCCAGCTCCCTGTAGTTCCCAATGACTACACAGAAATCAGCTCTTTGTTTGGCAGCCATCGATGGAAAAATGTCTCACTGTTATGATATATACACTCTGGGATTTGTTTTCTTCTCACTATCTGTGGCCTTTTCAAGAATGTTCCTGTTTGTGTAAGCAGAATTTAACCATCAGCGTGGCACTGTTTACCTCTTGTCCTCCTACACATGTTAAGTGACACAAAACCAGATGTGCGTAATAATAAGGGGGTTTATCACCTACAGTTTGATGTAAAGAATACTTTAATTATTCTAGTTGGTGTAGAATTACTGTCAATATTAAATGTTTTAAAGAATGAAAGACTTGCTTAGTTTAGAAAATATATGGTAGGGAATTAATACTTGAATCCATTATTATTTAATCTCTGCCTCTGCGTCAGAATCTGGTATCCCCAATAACACTGATTATGAGCTGCCTTTAGGGAAGCTGTAGAATGAAGTAATATTCACTGTAAGGAAGAATTGTAAATCATTTCCCCAAAATAGTAAATGTAAGCAAGAATTGCGCAGGTATTAATCTGACATGCAGTTAGATTGTTTCAGGGAAATCTGTCCATCTTGCAATTTCTAGAGGGAGGAAAAGTCCAGCAAAGCACTCAGACTGTCTGCCATGTTCTGAATGATTGCCAATAATTATGTCCCTCTTTTGAAATGATCTGCAAGTAATTCAAACTGATGAGAATGTGAGATGTGCCAAATGATTTGGCAAAATATCAGATACCTCTGACCATGATGGGTCCTGCTGACCTGCTATTTAAAATGACACAATGTGGTGTGACTGACACTGCATAACATTAGGCAGCATATAGGAAATTGGAAAATGCAGTGTTTTGAAGGCCAAGGTACTGAGGAAAAATGCATTTTTGATGGATGCCTGCTTAAAAACAACTTGCTGTTTGTGAAATGTCATTTTGGCCTTTTGCTGTATTGGAGAATGGATTGTGTATCTGGATATTAGCCTTGGCTCTGATCAGCTAAAATATGCTGTTGAAAATGTTGGGCAAGGTGGTAAATTATCAGGTAAACAGTTGGATCTAAGTAAGGTCTGTTTTCTTAATAGGGAGGGAGAAGGAAGTGAAATTTTTTTATGCATCAAAAGCTTAAACATAAAAAAAATAATCATAACATTAGCTACTATCCAAGACTACAATTCTCTCTTGGATTCAGTTTGGATCTGAAATGTAAAGAATAATCTCCAAAAAGTGAGATTTAAATATCTTCTATTATTTATTAGCATTTGCCCCATGCACTGGCCTCCCTGTCATGAACCCAGCTGTCCCCAGCAAGGGGACACAGGGTATCAGTCTGGATGTGCTGGCTTGGAAGTGAAGAGCATTTACCACTTATTCAGATGAAAAGGCTCACCTGTGAATAGAGGCTGATGGAGATGGTTTGCCAGTTTGGCAAAATGTCCTAAGAAATGCTTAATTACCTCTGTATAATGTCTCTGAAAATTTTTTATAGTTTCATTCCTCTTGTGGCTAGAATGAAGAAAAGGGACAAATAGAAGCTGCCTAGCTAATAGAATCTTACATACTTGGGTTCAGATTAAGAGCCTGTGGAAGTGGATAGAAATTTTGGACCTAAACCTTATGCAGGCAGCTTAAAATGTTAAGAATAACAGCCTTATCATACAAGGAACTGAAATGATTGAGTGTAGTATTTATATACTACAGCTAATTTAATTTGTGTTTCTGATAACTTGGATTTTTCAGTAGTACAAAGGAATAATTTTTTTTGCTGTGGTGAAGATTTTTCATAATTTTTGGTTTTATTGGAGTGAAACACTGAGCAAGTTGCAAGTATTTCAGGAAAAATTCAGGAAGAACTAGTTCAGAAACAGTCCCAAGTGTCTTTTCTATACTTGTTTAGGGCTACAGTGATTTACATGCCAGTGATATTTAACTTCTGTGCCGCTTCAGCTGCTCTTCTTGAGAAGCAGGACTGGAGCCAAACCTCTTTCCAGTGCTCACCTGGCTCTTTCAGTACTTTCACAGGTATCCTGCTGAATTTGGTGTGTTACAACTTGAGGTCTGAGTACAGCACCAAATGAAAAGGAAATTGTACCTTGTTCTTATTCCCTAGGAAGGGAGTCTACATTTCAGTTTAGCTCAGTGAGATTAGACTATTGCACGAGAGATTCTTGAGGGAAATGGGAGCAGCTGAAAGAGTATAAATGAGGTGGGAAGGGATACTGTCATCTACATCAAAAAAAATGCCCTACATTGAGACTGAGAACAGAAGTGAACTATGTGGTAGCAGTTCACTGGCATAAGCCATCTCTGATTTCCCTGATTGGATACCTTAGCTAGAAGCTCTGCAATGTCTGTAGAGCTGTCTGAACAGTGTCATATACCTGAGAACACTCCAGGGGTTAGATAAAGGCAGTTCATTAGGTCAAGCAAAAGCTGAGTGCAGAAGTTAAATAAGGAATTCACTCTGTGCTTCCCATCGAAAGGCATTCAGACATTTTCAGTGAAGCTGAGCTTTGCCATAGGTAATGATTGCTTGGGACTCCTAGGACTGGACTTTGGAACATCACCATCTCACCTCATCTTCCATATGCAGAGCATGATGTGCTATGGTCTGGAACATCCCTGTGGCCAGATGAGCTCTGCTGTCCTAGCTGTGCCCCCTCCCAGCTTTGCCTGCACCCCCAGGCTCCTTGCTTGCAGGGAGGATAAGTGGAAAAGGCCTTGATGCCATGCAAGCGTGGCGCAGCAATAGCTGAAACATTCCTGTCATGGTCAGCACTCTTCTGATCACCTGTCCAAAGCACAGCCACACACAGTACTATGGCATCATGATGGTTTGTTGTACTTTTGTATAACAGCAAGCATTTCCAGTGGCCTTGCTACTGTCTTCCATCACTGCCATGATCTCATAGGACAGCAGCTCTGGTAGCAACGCTTCTGTTTCTATAAACATAAAATTTTTAAACAGCTTTACAAAAGTGTGGTGCTGTCAAAGATGGTAAGATCAAAGTGGTGCTGAACCTTCTTTTTGCATATTTTGTGAGTTGTTTTGCTGCACAGCAGCATATGTGTAGTAGAGAATATGAAGCCAAATAAATAGGAAAAAGCAGTCATATATCTTACGAGCAATCTTCAGAAGAAGAATGCTAATATTTGAGGAAAACTAATCAGTATTACTGTGAGTTTTACATGTTTGCTCTCCACCCTGACTTCCCCATTATTCAACCCTGCAATTTGGTTTTAAGCTTGCAGGTTTCCACAACCTTTCCCAACCATTGTCCCAAATGTAACCAAGAAGTTTTACTAGCAGGTCATTTTTAATGAATTATGATTTCCCTATTTCCTAATCACACTTTTCTCTTACTGGTTCCAGGACATTATAACTTTTAAAACTGCAAATTTAGATACTATTTTTATCCTGTCTGTTTTTTGTGCAATTCATATCCCTCTCAACCAATGTTTGTTACTCTGTGTTTGTAGAATCTCCTCAAGTGTATGAAATTTACATATAGGTGGAATTTGATATTAACGCTGACTCTGCATGTATTTAAGTCAATGGGGATGACCTTGAATACAGAATTATTAATCCACTTTATTTTTTGCTAGATTGAAACCTAAGATAGCAGCAATTATTTTAAGCTTTTGGTCTTGTGTCAGTTAATACTGAGTAAGCTGAAGTTTTTTTTAAGATGAATAAGTAGATAGCTTATATTGGCTGGAATAGGGGTGGTAAGAGCGGTAATTTTGTAAGTCAAATGATATAAATGGACACAGATTTTTTTAGGGTTTATTTATGAGAAATGGAGAAGTTCATTAATATTTTTTATTTTTCTTCCAGCTTGTATTTAAGTGTGGCTGCAGTGCAGTTTTGTGGTTGATTGTAAAGAGATAACCATGTTTGGAAGCTTCTTGCCAGGCTCCACCAGGGAACTTGCTCATCGGGTTTTTTTGTCCAGTCAGCATGGTTTCAAGTGTCATGAGTGCCTGTCAGCTCAGCCTCATTTCTAAGAAGTACAAAGTACTATAAAGCCTTTTATTTTCTGACACGAGCAAATGGAAAAGTTCAGTTTGGTCTGTAACCCACACCTTTATGAAGCCATTAAGTGTAAAGGCAGCAGCTCTGAGCTGCACAGTTTTAGATGGGGCATGTAGGCAGAGCTCACTCACCTCTGACACACCTGGGGCTGTGGCTGAGAGCTGCCAGCACTCCCATGGGGACTCTGGTGATGCTGCTCTTCCCTGCCTTGGAGGTACAGCTGGGGTAATAATTGCCTCGCATCAATATTGCTGTGGGGCAGTGTCATTAACGTGGAAATTCTGGGTTTAGCTTTACCATGGACCCTTCCTGCTGATTGATTCAGCAGCCCAGTGGAGGTTCTGTGCGCCCCAGCAGGGCACTTGCAGGAGCTGAAAATCCAAATGCAGATGAAGTATGAAATGCCCAAAGCGTGATCATGTTAGCTTACAAAAATTAAGCCGTAATCTATTGTAATCATGAGTGTAAAAAAAATTAACTTATTTTTCAATTTGGGCAAAAAAGAATTTACTACTTTTTATTGTCCAGGTTGGAACAACACTCAGGTTAATTTTATTTCTTTTTAGTTCTCATTAGCCCATAGTAATGACGGATTCCTGCCAAGCAATAAACAGTGCCATTCCCAATTACTTTTGGGCTTTTTTTTTTTTCTTACACTGATACAAACAGTGAAGGTAATTTTAGTTTTAATTTTTGTTCATGCTTAGTGATTTTGGCCAGCCAAAGCCTTATGTCCTATTTAATTCAAGTCAAGACTGGGCTCAGTCATGCTTGTGAAAACTTGTCAGTTATCCAGCCATTCATGTTCACAGCCAAGGAGTAAGAAAAATGTCTGCAGCTGAATGCTGCTCCTCCCCCTGATTGCTTTTGTGTCTTGTTTTGAGAACTCTCCTTATGCAACGTGCTTTGGCTGTGATGTAGTGCTAACTCCTGAGAGTTTCTCCCTTCGAAGTCATTACTGCCTATTATATTCTTTCTGCCTTGAGAGCTGTTCTAATTATATAAAGAGAACTGGTTTTTCATATAAATAGACATACAAATCACAGTCTGCATAAACTTCCATAAGAAAAAACTAAGTTTTTGTCACTTGGTGTTAATTTCCACTGTATGCTTTCTGTTTAAAAGGGATTTGTGGTTTTGGTTTCATACAGTGAGATTCGCTCAGTAGTTATAGTTCTGTTTTTCCCAGTCTTTGGAATGGGTATGATATAGTCATGCTGAAATGCCAAAATAGGCATTGCTGGTTTATAGTTGTTGCAGGATTTGTTCTTTGAATGATATATTTTAGCTTCCTTAAGAATACAAGGAATACTTTATTTATTAAAATACTACTACATAAAAGGAATAAATAGAAAATTTAAGTTGCCATTGAATGTCTGTGGAAGATCAGGCACCTCTGAACAACATTCTTGTAGCTGCAATGTAGAAGGGCATTCTTTCCAGCTGGGAAGAATGTTAATGATGCCAATTACCCATTTATGACAATGAATGAGGAAGGCTGGAATGCAGGGCTCTTTTCCTGAGGATGATGTGACTGCATGAATGTTGTTCCAATAACTTTCAGTAAGATGCACATTATAGGGCTGATTGTTAAACAATGCCACTCATTCCCCTTTATTCTGTCTTTGAAATGAAAGCATTAGATGGTCAGATAGCATATCCACTGTCAGGAGAGGGAATCCATAGATGCTGAGCATTCACTAGAGTGGTGTGACAAGCGGCATATGAGAGTTCTGGCAGCAAGGATATTCTGAGGAGTAAGCATTGGTCTGTGGTGCTGGCAATAGGACCTTGCAGCAGGATGGTGCCAGAAGTTCCCAGCAGTGGGGAGATGCTTGTTGTCCCCCAGGTGACCAAGAGGGTCTAGACTGGAGGAATTGTTTTGGCATTATCTCTTCAAAGGCTGCATTGTTGGTATTGCTGGTGAAGCCTCTGAAGTAACTTCTTACCTTCCTGCAACTGTCCTCCTTTGGTAAAGCAGATAAATCAAACACTAAACAGAAGATTGCAATGTCTTTCCAAGAATAAACTAGCAGGATCTTGCTCTTTGCTAAATGTCACAAAAGTTTTGGGTGTGGAAATTGGGGACACTCCATTGCATTAAAATAGTGACTTTAAATTTTAAATATAGTCTGTGTTCCACATAAGATTATAGACTTTTCTTTTAGTCTCCTGCCTGCTGAGAGGGAAGTACAAACCCCCTGGCTGCAGAAAGTGGCAGAGGATTGGGAAAAGAAATCAGAGTAGAAATTGTTTTTCCATGTGGGATGAGCAGTTTGAGAGAAGCTAGAACATTAAATGTAGAGGAAGGAAGTAGTGGATGTCTCACTGCTCTCCTGGTGGTTATGCACACAACACTGCATTTCAGTTTAGAAAGAGTATTTAGCGTGGGCTGCACTGATCAAATTAAAAACAGAAACCATAGAAATGTACTGTGAAACTTCTGCCTGATTAAACATTCTCTTACTCTCCAGCCTGCTCACTGCCAGGACAGCATGTTAAAAATTGAGAGCTTGAGAACTCCCATCCATTGTTCCTCTGCTGAAAACCTCCCTGCCAAATTCTTCCCCTTAGTGAGAATTCACCAGCAGATTCCATTAATGCTCTAGGTAGTTGGTGTGTCATGCAAACTTCTCTCTTAACCCCTGAACTCTGCTGTTTCTAATTTCACTGAACACGTGTGACAGGCCAGGGCTGTGGCTTATGGAACCAGCTGTTCAGTGCTGCACTGCAGCTGTGCTGGGCCACCAGGCACTGGCTCTCATTCCTGTTGGAAAGAAAATGTTTATTCATTTGCTCTGGTCTTGAAATGACAGGATTCATGATGGAGACATGGCATACTTTGTATAAGCTTTCCTTTCTTTGGCTTCTGTGTTTGTCACAAATGCATGTATTGCAAAATTTAGATAAATGGTTCAATAACAACACAATAATTCACTTTAAATCCAATCTTCTTCTGGCTACTGTTTATGTCTAGCTGTGGCAGAAACTTAGCCATTAAAAAGAAAAAAGGAAAAGGGCAGAAGTTTTGCTTTTCCATATAGATTTGGTCCAATTATTCCAGTTTTGCAATATCTGTGGTTTCTGTTATTGGCATAGATATGCTGTTGTAGGCGTTTGTCTGACCTTTCTGTTTAAAGTCCATCAGAATTCTATGCTTAGTATTTGAATTTGATAAATGGAGGTATTAAGTTATATTTGGACATTGTAACACATTTAAGTTCCACAATTATTTACATTTCCTTTTATTCTTGGTAAGTTATCTGCTACTTGCTGTGCAAATGAAAGATAAAAGATAAATTTTTTCTGCATTTTTTTCTTAATTTCTCCTGACTTTTAGTTGAATTGAATTTAATAAGTATTTTTTTGGAGATAGCCTTTTTCTTATTCTAGCTCATGACTCAGCTGATTTCCAAACACTGTATCTGCTGCTCATACTCCCCCCACCTCCTGGAAGTGAAGAATATTTAGAAGGAGAGATTTCAAAGTACATTTTTAGTTCAGTAGCTTTGAATGCTGAGCTTTAATTGGCATGGCCAAATTCAAGTTCATCACAGCCAAGCATACAGAAGTGACTCACCCTTAGCTAAAATTGCACATACCAGATATGGCATGTCTAGATGCTATTTAAAATGCTGCTTATTAAGCTGCTCTAAACTGTTGCTAGTTTCACAGTCCTACTGCTCTCCCTGTTTAAATGTGCTGCTTATTTATTTTAATTAGGGAGGGATGTTCACCTGTTTTCTACCCTGTCCACAAGCATATTTTTTTGCATTGAGGCAGGCAGTGAGGTGAGCCCCTCCACCTGGCAGGGGATCTAGAAAGACTTGAACACTTTGTGTTCGTTGTGTCTTTGATTTTTTTTGTTTGGTTTATTTTGTTTATTTGGGATTTAGTTTGTTGGTTTTTCTCAGGTTTTCTTTTTTGTTGTTTTAAATTTATTTTTATATGAAGTGAGGTGGTTTTGTCTTTTAATTTTTAATTGGCTGTCTTGGGGGTAAAAACTCTTATAGATTTAGGAAGAAGACTATCAATGGTTTCTAGCTCTCATTTCTCTCAGGCCTTTGTTTTTATGGTGCACACTCTCTGCAGACGAAAAAAAATAAACCCTCCCCCAAAAATCCAAACATCAAACAAAAAGCAAACGGCAAAACAACAGCCCTGTAGAAATAAAGTACTTGCTGGTGCATATGCTATTTGTAGTCTGATTTGAGTGCTGCGTGTTTTTCTGAGTCTATTAAGGTCATATGTAGTAGAGAGAAAGGAAAAGGCTGTACTGAAGCTGTTTTAGTTTTCCTTTGTGACAGCAAATAATAGAAACTGGACAGCAGGGCACAATGCTGAAATTAGGAAATAATGCAAAAAGGATTTCAGTATTAGTCTAAAAGAGGCAAGTACCAAAATGAAGCAGTTATATAACAGGAGTTGCTGTATAACAGCAGCAGCACATGCTCCTGCTGTGTACCAGGAGTTAATGCTGACCTGCCAGAAAGGTGTGCGGATCTAAGGGGCTCAGAATCCTGGCTTGCCTTTGCAGAGAGGGGTTGGGTGGTAGTGTGGTTTCTCTCTTGCAAATTGGTTCCCTTACACTCCTTACATGTGGTTTTGTTTTGTTTTTTTCCCCCAAGCAACTTCTCTGTTCTGCTTGCCTTGTGTTCAGGCTCTGCCCCAGGTGGATGATGTTTCTCTATAAAAGCTCAGGGCTTCACTTCTTATTTAATCTTTGCAAATAAGAGCACAAATCCATGAAGTTTTCTGTTTTAAAATACAAGCATATCTTGAAAGCTTTTGCAAGTATAGATAGAGTACATTTGAAACCTTGTACCAGTATCAATTACCTCTTTCTTTGTCTATTTAATGGTAACTTTCTTTAAATAATATGCTGTGACATCTTTATTATCATTTAGTGATGAGGACAGTGAGCACAATAATAATTTTAAGCCTCAGTAGGTTAATGGAGTTAGGCTTGTCACCATACATTATAAAAGCAATCAAAAGTGGTTTTTAATGATCTTCAGTGTGAGTGTGAATCCCAGCTTTATGCAGCTCAAACTAGAATGACCCTTGGAATATGTCTTACTGTTTTGGAAACTCAATAGAGGAGGAATTTTCATTTGTCCCCAAACAGAGGCAGTTTCACTCTACCTTTGAGTACTTCTTGTGTAGAGAAAAGAGAAATTAAATGGAGTGATATTTTAGGCCATATTTTACTTGCCCACCTTTTCTGTGTCTCTGTATTTGTCATGACTTAAAACTATGGCTGACAGGAAATAAATAGAGTAAATAAAGGATTTTTTTGTTTAGCCAGGAGTCAGATTCTGTATGGTCATCTATAAACACTGTTAAATAATAGTGACAATAGGCCTTTTCCTGCAATATTTATAGTACTACAAGAAAAATTCTGCTATTTAAAGTTGTGAAAATCTCCTGAATGGGCCTGTTAATTTTGGTTGCTTCATATCAAGTCCCATTTTGCTCTCTTAGGATATTTATAAGTGATGCTGGAGGGACAGCATGTTCAGTATTTAATATATTATGTCTGCATTGCAGCTATCACAGTACAGGTGTGTATAACACTGCTGAGGTTGGTGGGAGAAATACACAATCCTGTAGTGCCTAGGTATCTAGAGATTTCAAAGTTTTAGTCTTGTGTCATTCCCAAGGCAATGGATTTGGGCTTGTTTATAGGCAAACTGGGCTTGTGCCCAAGCACATTAGTTCCATTTTCCTGCTTCAGGATGATGCACCTTTCCTAAACTTTGTTACTGGGCTTGGTGATCTCTACACCTTGCCAATTTGCCTTTCTCTGTGAGGTCTTATAATGACACAACTTCTTTTTTTCAATTCATCTAACCTAAAATTTAAAACTGCTCCATCTGTGGAGAGGGAGGAGAGAAAGAGCTTACTGAAATAACTTGCTTTATCTAGTGACAAGCAATGAAACATAGGGGAACAGGTCAGCATTGGGTAGATATTTTTAATGCTGCTTGCCATTGCTCTTAAGGCATTAATCCTCCCTTTTTTGTGCTGTGTGTTGTCTCTGAGGAATCTTCTGACTATTTTGATGTGTTTTGATGCTAGATTTATAATTATAGCATTGCAATCACTATATAGGTGTGGAGATGGCAGAATTGTTATTCTACTGTAATTGAGGTGATAAAGTTCCTTCCTTTTCTGAGATGGTCATGATTTTACAATTAACTTATTTGTCCTAAAAACTTGTATTACTTGTGTTTCACAAAATGAGATTTAAAAATGAATTCTATGAAAGTCTTTATGCCATTTGGGATATCGTGATTCTGAAAACTTGTGCATTGAGAAAATTATTAAAAAACTCTCTTTATACTTCAAAAGGATCATGACCTCTATAACATTTCAAATTTTACATATATATAGTAGATTTATTTTGATGCTCATGTGAAATACTGTGACTGGTGCTGAACATGATGTATGGATTTAAAGCTCAGGCTTGGACTGTGAGCACTGGAGCTCAGCAGATTTGAAATGACTTGAAGTCACAAGTTAGAAATGGCTTTTCTGCATATTTAGTTTCTAATTCAGTTGGGTGAACATATTTGCTTGTCAATCAGTCCCTGAAAAATGTTCAGATCTCACTGTTTACAGTGTTACTCTGTGTTCTGCAGATGCTGATGATCTGTTATGCACATTCCTGCTAACAGCCTTCTCTGTTCCATGGTTTTGTCTTCCCTTTCTCATATGCCAGCTACTCTTTCTCTCAAATTTTCCAGTTAATTAACTTAATTAGGTTAAATCATGGTCTTGGAGGCAGTGATACTGAGGAACCTTTTCTTGGCAGTTCCTTTTCTCTTGAGCAGTTCCTGTGCTTGTTCTTCCTGCTTCCCACCACTTGTTTTCCTGATGTAGCACATTGTACCCAGATTCATGCAAGTCAAAGAATCTCTGCTGTCTTTTTTTAAAACACCAAGCAATTAATTCACTGTTCAGCTGCACAGATCAGCTCCATGAATGGTTAACTTGGCTCAACTGGAAGGTGGGAGCGAGAGGGTGGGTGGGCAGGAGGAAAGGAATGACCTGAGCTACCCTTGCTGCTAAAGGAGAGAAGTCCTAAAGCCTCAATTTTTTCAGAACTTCTCAAGGGAGGCACCCCAGAGCTTGCTGCTTTTTCACATTTATTCAGATGTTTTAATGTTAAACACTCTGCTTCCCCTCTCATCAGCCAGCCTTCAAATAAACATGCCCCCCACCTCCTCCTCAAAAAAAAAAAGGCAAACCCAGAAGAACTAAATCTTACATTACAGAGGTATAAGAATTTTCTTTGCCTTCTTCAACACCATGTTCTAGTCTGAGTGGATGTGCCTTGAATATCCCCATGGAATTGTACTTTGGCTTGCTTACAGTTGTGCCATACATTCACCTGAATTTCCACCAGTGCCACTGATTTAATGCTGATTTAAGCAGCCCCCTCTCTGTGCTGATGGCACTGGGGAATCATCATGGCCCATAATGATGCCTTGCTGATGTGGTAGCACAGTGAACACGTGCAGGTTAATTTATTTAATGCGTGGCTCAGTTAGGGGGATTATAAGAAGGTAGAAAGGCACTACTCAAATTGCCACTGCCACTGGAAAAGGTGCTCTTAGAACTACACTTGTAGATATTGCTTGGCATACTTGGCCTCCCCAGGAATTCTGTTTTTTCAGTTGTTTTCAATTAATGGGTCAATAGAATGCTTAACATAAAATAACAAAATTGATTGCTTTTGACCAGTGAAATTTGATTTTCTACTGGACTTGATCTACCTTTGAGTTTTATTGTTCTAAAAATGCTGTTAGGGAGCAGGGGTAGGTCCATGCTGAGTCTGTGTTGCTCCTCTCCTCAATAATAACCCTGGCATGTGCTGCTCCAGGCAATGCTCTGGTGTGTGCCTAAGTACAGCAGGTTTTGAGCCTGTTTTGTTTAGAGGCTTGTAAGGACTGTCCTGATAAGGGCTGATGAAAAGCATTCCTCCTTGGCAGCAGCTGTGGGAAATTTTAAGGAAACCAATGGGAATTGTCACCCACAAGAAGGGCACAGGTGACACAGGTAGCCAGTTTACCTGAGGGTTTATTCTATGGTGCTCTCTCTGCTTGTAAAGCACTGCACTGATGTCAATTAAAATGAGACAGAAGAGAGCAAATAACTGTTTTGGTATGAAAGAGGTGAAAAAAACCTTATGTCTACATTTCTCTTTCCAAGTGCTGGCTTCAGCAAGTTTATTCCAATCTGTTTAAATCCCTACAATATGAGTGGGATTGAAGTTGAAAACCATATTGCTTAACAAGATTACTTTAGTATTTGCCCTCATTACCTAGGCCCTGTCAAGATGACTGGGTCACCAAGTCATCAGTGTGTTTGATTATACTGCACTGAGACTAATTGCACTGTGGCAGAGCAGTTGGAAGCCATAAAAAGGAGCTCTTTCTTAGAAGCTTTTAATGGTAGCGCTTCTTTGTGACTTTCTGGATGAATACTGATGGACTATAATATCTGCTTGTCTGCAGATGCAAAGCCACAAATCTTTATTTGCATTTTCAGTTTTATGATTGGGGTGAGAGAGCACTGAGTCTTCCCCCCAACCCCCACTTCACTTCTCTAATGTGAACTTTGAAGTCATTCTAGTTGTGCAGAAAACTAAACATTTAGCTCTGGAGGGCAATTTAGAAATCTAAATATTTCTTCTGCTTGCTTTCAAATTCTTAAGTCCTTGTTTACTTTATCCATGGCAGTCATATATATGATTTTGTCTGAAAAAATGTCTGTGTCACAATAATTGCACATTAGAAACCAATTGAAATATGGGTAAGTTATTGGGGAATTTTCTTTGTAATTCTTCTCCTCCTCTATCATATGGTTACAGTAATTTCACGTATATAAGGTGCACCTTTTTGACTGAAGTTTTGATCCAAACCAGGAAGTGCGCTCTATACACCGGTGCACCTTACATGTGGATAAAGTTCGCACTTCCGGGTTGGCGTTTCGCCGGAATTTGTCCATAAATAAGCCGCACCTGGTGATTAGCCGCACTTCTGGGATCTGCTCAATTCTTCAGTGAAATAGGTGCGGCTTATCAGTGTGAAATTTCTGTAATTAGAAATACCAGACACTATTTATCACATTAAAAAATGGAGATAGAAGTTTGTTCTCTCTGTTACTCACTTTGCTGCATCCTATTTTCAAGGGCAGACTGAAAGAGGCAGTGCTAAGGCCAACAAAGCTGGGACCTCGAAAGATGAAACTGAGTGATAATGAGGTAGTCACAGTTATTAGTTTTGTTAGTTATTAGTCACAGTTATTACTGCTCTGGCAGTCATGGCATGGTCCCAGAGTGCCAGCACAGCACCAGAGGAGGCTCTGCCTGCAGAGATGGTTTGTGCTGCCTGCAGCCACTGACAGGGCAGAAGGACAAGCAGCTGGAGAGAACAGGGTCTAACCTCTCATCCATAAATCTCCTGTACTATAGTAGTGCAAGTCCCTTAATTTTTGTCTCCCAAGCACCCAAATTACAAAACACAAAGTTGATTTCAGCCTTGGTGAAAATAGGTGTGAGTGCGAGGACATTGGAGAAATTTTTCAATTGCACCAAGGCCACAGGTATGCATAAAAGGTCATTACAGTAATTTCACGCCTATAAGGTGCATATTTTTGACTGAAGTTTTGATCCAAACCAGGAAGTGCACGCTATAAGCCGGTGCGCCTTATATGTGGACAAAGTTCAGAAAATTGCCAACTCGGAAGTGCGAGCCCTGCCGGCCTGGGGTGGCGCAGGGCTGGCTGGAGCTGCCTTCGCGTGGCATGGGGATCCGTCCCCGCTGCCGAGCAGGTGGGAAGCTGCGGCAGCCAGCACGAGGGGCGAAAGTGCCCGGGCCCGTGGCACGGGGATGGCACCTGGGGCTGTGTTTAAAGGCTTTGTCGGTCTGTGAAAACTGTTTACAAATTGAGCACCTGGCAGCAAACCCCACAATCACGCGAGTCTGTTACTAACTCATTACTTTGCCTCACATGGATCCTTGCTTTAAAAAAAAAAGTGTGGCTTATCACCCGGTGCGGCTTATTTATGGACAGATTCTGTGGTCTTCCTGGCTACCGGGTAGTGCGGCTTATAACCAGGTGCAGCTTATGAGTGTGAGATTCCTGTAATTCTTTTAATAATAATTCCAGTGCCCTAAAATTTCTTTGTTAGGTGAGAATTCAGTGTAAGTTTCATTGCATACGATTTTTTGTCTATCAAAGACAGTGATGATTAAACACTGATAAAAAAACTTTATTATTTTCCTGTTCACATAAAGCTTTATATAAACTAATTTTTAACCACATCATCTTGTGATATGGTACTTCATTTTCATTGGATGTATTTTGAAAGGTTTTTCAGACTCTGGATAATCTCTGGAGTTTTTTGTTCTTGAAGCATTATTCTTCCTCATCTATATCTTTGTTTTATATGCACTGACATCCTAATCCTGATCTGAAATTTGTAATTTTGTTCTTGCAGAGCGTTTCAGTACTAATGGCTTTGTACAGCAGAGCTAAAGAGCTGACACCTTTCAGTATAGAACATAGTCCTGTGGAGCAAGGACCTGTGATTTGCACAGAGCTGAGCAACTTCTTCCTGTCAAGGAATATTCGAGAGTGGTTTATAGCCATGGTAACCAGCAGTGGGTTAGTCCTTACAAGCCTCACACTTTGCCCTATTCTATGTTATCATGCTTACTCTGGCAAATCTTCCCTCAGCAAACATCATACTGCTCACACCAGCTGAACTTTTGTTTCTCTCCTCCTTTCCTATCTGTTATCTCACAGATAGTTGGCTGCAGGCTGGAGATTTGTCTGTGCACACTATGGGCAAGGCAATGTAAAATCTAGCGTCTAAATACTTTAATTCTGAAACCTGGGTGAGTTTTATCACATATTAATCACCCTAGCCATATTGATAATCAGAGAATTCTGAGGTTTTGGTACAGCCTTGATCTCTCAGTGTAATTGAAGCTTGTCTGTATTAGCAGTGTTTTCCAAGGTAGTTCTTCTAGGAACTATCTCAAAATTTGCCTACTTGATTTCTTTCTGTTTCTCTCTTTATATGCATCCTGCATGCATGCTTGTGTGAGCAGCAATCCATATCACTAAGCGGTGAATGAGGTGATGATACACCTTTATTAGATTAATGCATTTTCACCAGAGGTTTCAAGAACTTTGTTGAATTAATTTGGAAAGGTGATGACTCATACATATAACTAGCGAAGGGCAAAGACTTCAAGTATATTTTGATTTCAAATTTTGCCATCTTGAATAATAATATATATTACACTAAACATGAATGCTTCATTCCAAATAATCACAGAAAAATGTCTGAATAATATTTGACACATCATTTTCTTTTTTTCCACTCTTAGATGAGAATTGGAAATGTTTCTTCATATGGCTAATCGCATAAATCCCCTAGATCTAATTTATGTGGCTGAGTGTAGATTCAGCTGTCTGGTTTTAAGCATCTGCTTTTGACTGTTCTGATCTTTAGCATACTTTTCTTATTTTAATGAAGATATTAACCTCTTAGTTGCTGCTTCTTTTCAATTGGGCTGATTTCAAAAGGAAATGTTTGCAAACTGTTTCATGTAAACAATTTTTCATCATATTTTCATTGAGACCAAAATAATGGCATGTGAATGTCCTTTCTTTTCTTTTTTTTTGCCAGAGGACCAGATAAAAAATAGCAAAAATCTATGTTAATGTTATTTAGTTCAGCTTTAAGTAGTTTTCCACTCTTGTCTTCACTCAGCAGAATAAAGCAGAGCCGTCTGACCCAGAGCCAACAATAACAGTAATGCCTCCTCTGTCTTCTCCATTCTCCTCCCTCTCTCCCAGATATAAGAACAATATTTTCCTTTATTATTTGGTAAGCCCAAACAAGTTAAGCCTCTGCATCAAATATTTTTTTGAACACTCTAACATTTCTGAAGAATGATAACATATTTAGTGTTGATAATGTGACGAATAGTTTACTTATGTCATGCTTGTAAAAGTTTCCGTTGCCTTTATTGGTGGTTGAAACCTCTGCCAGAACGCCTGAGTAATCACCAGAGCTATTGGGCTGCAGATGAAGTCAGTGTTTGCTTGTGCTTCAAGTTGTGGTTTTGTTTGTGTGGGAGTTGAAAACAGTGTCAATGAATGCTATGAAGCCATCTTTCTGTGAAACACAGAGCTAAGGTAGTGCTCGCTGTGTTGTAATGGTACACAAGAAATATGCTCACTTCTGTCTAAAACATGATACTGAATAAATGTGAACTTTATTTTAAATTTAATAGTTAATGTTAATAAAGTCTCAAGGGTTTAAAGAGTAAAAAAATTTCAAACGTGTCTGTGTGTTAATGCAAGAACTAAAACTTACTGTTTTAGCATATTAAATCTGTCCAGAAAAATATTTGTTGGGGTTTTTGTTTTGGTTTTTTTTTTCAGATTCCTTTAAAAAATTATTTTCTCTTTTTTTTTTGCATTAAAAGCCCAATTAAAAATACCTGCTGGGGCACAACAAAAGAAAAACTCTGGAGGCATATTTGGATTCTAGCTTATGTTAGGGATGAGGTGACTGGAAGGGTCACAAGTTAGGTGCTCATTCCTGCTGCTGGCAAGAGGAACAAAGCAGGACTTTTTGATATTTTAATTGTACATTGAGATAAAAAGGTGGAGGGGAAGAGGGAGGGAATAGACTCAGAATATACTGCAATGCAAATTTGCATGCGTATGAGATCTCTGGTGTATGAACAGCAGCTTTCACAGCCATCTGTTCTTTTGTTGGGGCTGCAGCAACTTGCATCAGTTTCAAATATGCCCTGATGTGGGCTAAACATGTTTAATAAGCCCCTGCTGAAACCATAGGTTGCAGGAAGTCAATCCTGTATTGTTCCTAGACAAATCTGGATGATTATTATGGTGTACATCCAGTCAGCAGCCTTTTGTCCCTCCTTTTTATGGGGAAGATTGTGGCTGTTTGGACATGTTTGTCTGCTTATATTGGCATATTTAGAGATCAGGGAGTTTTATTGCAGGGAGAGGAGGAGTTCTGCTGTAGCTGGGGTCAAGAGCTTTGCCCTTTTAAGTGGGGAAAAATCTAGGGAGGGAGCAGAAGTTGACAATGGGATGTGATATTTTGTTAAAAAGGGAAAATTGGTTTGGGAAGGACACAATCAAAACAGTTCTCAAACTCAACCTCTGAAACTCGGTGGTGCCTAACAGCTGACTTGGACTCTCCTGTCTTTAGACTAGGAGCCTGTAATTGTCTCTTATCTGTCAGCCAGCCCCATGGCAAGAGGGTTATGATGCAAACCATCTGGATCT
>VRYO01002781.1:14275671-14307006 GCA_009812075.1 Sialia sialis | reverse complement strand
GAAATTACTGTACATCTTTTTCAATCTTGCCTATGTTGTGTGTTGCCACCACCCCCTTTTCAGATTCCTCTAATATATTTAATTCCGGACGAGGAAAATATTCAGGCAGAAACCCTAAATTGAATGTTACTTTCTGAGGGAATATTGATTTGAACATATTTTCTCTTCAGACCTTTGCTCAGGACTAACATAGGAATGGGAAGATAATACTTTTATGTTTAGTTGGTGTTAGTTTTCTCCCAGTTTCTGATTTTCAGTAGTTACCTCAGATTTCAGAGTATCTGTCTGTAACTGTGAATGTGTTGTCAGAAGTTGCTAACAAGCATGTATAAGTGTGAAAACTTAAGTATCAATATTTTTAATCAAACTCATTCCTAAATTAACATAGGTTGTGAATGAATTGGTATCTATTTTGCCGTTACAGTTTTTCCAGTGATGTCCCTGTAGGGGAGAACTATGACCACTCTGACCCAGTGACCAAGATTTGGCCACAGCAGATGTTTGTGTCTAAAATACAGCAAAAAAACTGAATTGCAGAACTCAAACAAGCAAAGAATTCTTCAGAGATGAAAAATGTCAGGCTTATATTTTTTCCTAGGCTTATATTTACAAATTTCTGAATGCAACATTGTCTTTTAAACCTCTAACCATAATTTTCTTAACGGTGTTTAATCTAAGGAATGTAAAATGCTACTCAATGTCTGGCTGTTCATTTAAGACAGATTTGAAGAGGTATAAATGTAGTTGCCGACATATCAGCAATATGCAGCACCTTAGAATACAGGAAGCTCCTAACTAAAATAAATAGCATGGTGACAGGTTTTTTTCATACTTAAATCAACATCTATGAAAGGCCTAATAAATCCATGATTAAATTAGAATCTTTCAATCACACACAATCAAGCCTTATGTAGCTGCTGAAAACATATATGGTAAATCCAAACTATTTTGACTTTTTGTACTCTGCAGGATATAGTTATCATATAGGAATTAATATTTGTCAATCCAGTCAAAACAAAATTAATTTTTCCTAACCCTGAAATTATTAATATGATAGTCTGAAGGAAAGTGTAACTGATGATTCTTTTTGATGAGAGTGACTTTGTGTCCCTTTATTCAAAGGATCCATCAGTGTAGAAGGCAGTTTTTGGACTTAACTCTAAAAGTTCACAAGTTTAAAGTTGCTTAATT
Source organism: Sialia sialis (assembly GCA_009812075.1). Classification (NCBI taxonomy): domain Eukaryota; kingdom Metazoa; phylum Chordata; class Aves; order Passeriformes; family Turdidae; genus Sialia; species Sialia sialis. The sequence continues at coordinate 14,305,815 of VRYO01002781.1, read as the reverse complement.
AATGCAGACTGTCATAACTCGGTTATCCAGTAGCTGTATGAGTATTCAGTGTGGTGAAAATTTTCAGACTGTGTTTTGAAAGATGTTTTTGATTTATAATTGGTTGTCAGAGGTGTTTATATACTTGCTGTTCCCATGCAGCTGATCAGACCTTAGTGGAGTTTTTTTGCTCTGGTGCTCTTAAACACCTGCCTGAAGTATGAATATACGTGCAAACCTGAAAATGTTTGAGTACTCTGTGAAAGGTATTTGAAAGAGTAAGATTTTACAATAATTATTTAAGTTTTAACCTAGATAGCATCTAGTTACATTGAAAAATGGGGCTGGTATGTATTTAATCATGAAGCAAATCAAAGTCACACAGATGAACAAGCAGTTGTACATGCACAATTTAAGCCTGTAGGTCATAAGAGCTGAAGATTTTAGGCTTTGGGATTAATCTGATCTTGTGTTCTAATTTGCATATTAATGAATATGCACCATTATTTGCATATATGACATGATTTCTAACATCAGGTCTTAGCCTAACAACATATTTCCTCAGTAAGAAGTCAAATGACTGTGCTTTAATCTTACAAATGCTGGAAGCCAAAGCACTAGAATTAGATAAAATCTCTGTTCTATGAGTAACAGGAGAAAAGTGACCCTGCACCTTTCAGTCTGTAAAAGCCATTTGTAATTTCTTGGAATGACTCCCTTCCCACAAAGGTAATATTTGCAGATAATACAGAAGGTTAGCACTCCTACGTATCTTAGGTCATTGCTCTTTTGTAGCTGGATGTTCTCCTGCCTTCTCTGTAGTTCAAATCCTGGAGCAAATTGGACCAATAACTTTGTTCAGCAGTTTTCCAGAAAGGTTTGAGTTTAGCAGCCTTTGGGAAGAGGATGATTCCCTCCCAAGTGCTGTCCTGTTAGATGCTTCCTTTAGCCAGGTGACAAACACCCCCTTCTATCTGTGCCCAGATGCAGAATCTCTGAGGTCTGTGTGCACGGGCTGTGCCTGGGATGTGATGGGGGACAGGGATCTGCAGTGGGGACTGTGTACTGGGAGGAGCCCTGTGCCTGCAATCCTGTAGGCTGACATGTGGGATTCATGGTTTGGCAATACTGAAGTGGCTGTGCATTATTATTTTTGCATTATGTCCTTTCCCCAAAACACTGTACATGTTTTTACTTGTTGCAATAGAATTTCCTCACTTTTCACTTGTATTGTAACTAAAGAAATTCAGCTCTGCTTTGGTCCAGTCTCCATAGGTACTGGTTTCCCGGGGCTCCTACTGTTTTTTCTTCCTAATTGTTCTTGGTCTTCAGTCTGGGTTTTTCTTGAAAAAGTGAAGCCCAGCTTCTGCTCCAGTAGGTTTTAAGAGAAGCAGGATTGAAGATGAATGTACCACAGACTTTGCAAGACTCAGAAAAGACTATGTGCAGAGCTAAAAAATCTCACTAGAATAGAATTATTCTGATTAATTCATGACTGTTATTGCATTTTTATACTGTTTCAAAGTGCTTGAAATAAAAGGCCAGGCAGTGGCTGCTACCCTGCTTCTAGAAAAGCAAGCAGAAAGAGGAGTTGGAAAGGAAAAGCACGTTCAAGCCTTTGGTTTAAGTGATGAGAAGTTTAGATGGAAATAAAGGATGTTTCTTCATACCTTACCTGACACAGGAAGAAATGTGAGAGTCAAAGAACTGATATGCAAAATGCAAGGAATGTGACTGACATGAATACTTGTATTGTTTGGCTGGTATATTGCAGAAGAGTATTTAAACTTTTTTTTTTTTGTTTGCCTATTTATTTTTGTGTATTGTGTCAAGGAAATCTGGAATGTTAATGTTTTCTGTGAGATAATGAGCAGCTGCTTAAGGCTTATTTTCTTGGCTCTTCTAATGAGTTTACTGTTTTTTACATCTTTTAGTCCCTGTAGAGTTGACAAGAGATAAAGTTTCATTGTTACACATTGTTTAGGAGTTCCAAACATGACCTAGGATTCTACCTCTTAGGTATTAATAACCATGGAGCAAAAGCACAGATGCTACATCCCCTCCTGCTTACCTCCAAATGTTTCACATGCAGAGAATTCCTTCCTTCCTTCCCCCTTCACAAAAGAGGAACTCTGGTTGTAGCTCTAACATTTTCTGGTTGTGGTTCATTACTACAGCTCTCTTCTGCACTATAACATTTACAGACTGTCCTGGCACCACGCTTGGTTGCAGAAGTTGCTGTTTCTGCTTTGGGTAATACTCGGCTGATTTAGTTAAGTACTTGACTATTAGTGTCCAACAGATCAAACCCAAGCATTAAGGTCTGTGGTTTCTTTTTTGTGGTTTTTTTTTTTAAATTAAATTTTGTTTGTTTGTTTGTTTTTGTTTTTTGTGTGTGTGTGTGTGTGGTATTTTTTCCCTGTCCTGTTTTGGGTTTTTCTCTCACTGTCCCACTCCCTTCCCTTGCCTCTCTTGGAAAGTGCTCCCTGCTCCGGCTTTACTCAGCCCCTGGCAGCAGTGGAGGGATGAAGCCTTTTCAGAATGACGGGTTGTAGGCAAATACTTCTTACTGGAGCTTTATTTGCTGTAACAAATATCTTTGGGTGCCCTCATCAAAAGGTCAGGCTTTTATTTATTGGCAACCTAATCCCAGTCACCAGGCCAGAACTCTCCACATTCTGGAGGACTGGGCCTGAACTTGGTATTTTGACCAGAAGAATGTTACTAAAGTCGCTTTTAGGATTCTGGCCCATCCAAATGTCTCATGTTTGTTTTAATATTTTAATGAAACCCAGCAATAAAAAATACCCTCAATTAGAGCTAATAATAGGAAAGAAATCTTTGTTGTTAGATAAATATGTTCCAAGAGAAACAAATATTCTTCCTAGCCTACTGAGACATTTGATAATAAAATGCTTCCTTAGTATGTCTCTTTTCTTTAGTCTGTATTTACCTGTCTGATCTGCTGAGGATCCAGCCAGAAAGGAGGAAAACAGAAATGCATCACAGCTGGAGTATTATATTTTCTTTTCTGAACTGTCTTTTAGTAGAATTTGTAATAATGTTCCATTAGTCCAGCCGTTTTTTTGGAAATTATTGAAAGCTTGCTAGTGGGATCATACCTATTTCCCACAGCAGCAAATTGTGTTAAAATTAATGGTCACATTATTCTTCAGAAGAAGATTGATACAATTTTTTTAAGGCAGGATATTCTGTCTAGACCCACATAGCATCACTTGTAATTTAAGTAATGGCCCCGCCTGGTACCTCATTAAAGACCTTTTGTGCTGAAAGATGGCAGAAAATGGCAGCATATGAAATAACCTAGGCATTGCTGAATAAGACAATTTTCTAGAATGCTCAGAAATTGGACTAAATGCAGAATCTATGAAGGACAGATAGCAGGTCTCATTGCAATGGACTGTGTCAGAAATAGGCTGAGTGATGGGACCTGAACTGACAGATGCACTGAAAGATATAATATACTTATTGTTTAATCATGTGGATAGAGCAGAAGATGGAAACATTGAGAATAAGAAGATTACAGTAAGAGCTAGTACTTAATCTGAGCAATAGCCTCTGAGGCTTCTTAATCTACTGGGGGAATTGTATAGATGCAGTAAGTCTGACAAGACAAATAAAAGAATAAAGAATCTTGTAAGTGAAATTCTAGATTTTAATTTCTGTTATTCTACCAGGGATTGAGGAAAGGGAAACATAAAAAGAGGCAGGCAAAGAAAAGCACCCTCCATTACTGCTGTTCATGATGTAGGAAACAGATGAATTGGTCTAAGATGTGCAATTTTTTGCTTTTGGAAACATATTAATTGTAGGCTTGGAATCCCCAGCTTTGACTGAGGAGTCAAGAGGACTGTGCTGCTGATTGACGTAGTTTGTGGTCAAATATTGCCATGGTGTCAAAAAGCTGCAGCTAGGTCTGAGGAAAACGTGATGAATACCTGTCCCTGTGCCACAGAGCTTGTGGTTTAAGTTTGCAAGAAATTAAAGGCTGTAAAGACCTGCTGGAGGGTTGTGTGGCTGCTGGCCCTAATGATGTGTGTGGGGTAGGCAGGGGTGAAGTAATTCAGTTTAAACCAATTGGATGATGTGGGATGGGTGGGAGTGGAGTGAGGAAAAAAAAAACAGTAGGTCTTAACATGCCCATCTTAATGTTAAAATGTAAACACACTAACAGAGGCAGGTTTTTCAATGAGGATGCTTATTACACTTGTGGCCACAGAAACCAGGACAAATAAATGCAAATGAATGTCAGTAATCTACTGGTAGGTACAGGGACCTGAGATAAAGCTTCCCCTTATGTACTGCAAGAATACACTGCTTATTGTGGTGTGTTCAGAAAACCATAAATTAGTGTAATTTTTACAAGCTAGAGAATCATAGAAGCTATTTATTATCCCTAAAATAAGTCAGTAATGTTGGAGTTTGTATAAACAGGGTACTTTCCCTGACTCATGAGTCATTCAGTTGCTGAATAGCATGTTCACTTAAACAATTCTAGCGTCTTTTAAATGTTCTAGGAAACATCTAAATTACTTCACTAGGAAAGGTATTTTAGGAAACTTAATTAGATACAAAAGCATGCAGGTGCTTGCAATTTAATTGCTGGAAATGGAGGGATTGCTAAATATTAATATTATTTTTATTCATCAGTTTTTGCTTAATTTATACTGGCTCTGTGAATGCTAAGTAGCAGAATTTTTAGCAGAGATGTTAATGAACACTGCAATAGACAATTAAAAACGATGCAGGCTTTAAGTCTTCTAAAGTCTATAGTATGTATGTGATGCAATAACTTAAATTCTTCTTCATCTTATTATGAGAATCCTGGAAAGATTTCTATCTCATCCAGGTCCAGAAAATCTTGTGCCTTATATGACTTCCTGCAGTGTTGAAGACTTGTAAGTCATAAGCATTCAAACACCATATGCCTAAAAAAAAAAAAAAAAAAAATCACTTCTACTATACTTTTAATTTATCTCAATCCTATGTTCTTCTCATCCCTTCATCTTCCTGTCATCTTGACTTACCCTGTGTCTTTGCATTTTTCTGAGTTCCCGCAGAAGCCTGGCTTGAGCTGCCTCTGGAGGCAGTGGTGAAAGGAATCATGACTGCACTACCATGGGGAACCACAGAAACTCAGGATCCTTCTGTGGCTGTTGAAGGAGGTGGCCAGAAATCATCTTTGTAATTACAGTAAATTCATAGGGGTTGGCAATTGATGAGAAACTTTTTTCTTTCCAAGATGTCTTGTCTGCTTGTCAAGCGAGGACTGGAGTGTATTGGTTTCCACACTGTGGCCACTGCCCTACAAAAATAACCTGAGGACTCATTCTTTAAGGTCTAAAAAATGAATCTAAAATATGTTTAATTAAAGCTCGTAGCGCTAATGATTTCCTAAACAGTGCTGGAATATCTTCCCCAGGAGGGCCAGCACCAGTGTGTGGGTTCCCTTCCGCTATTTTGACCTGCTGAATTCAGTGCTTTCAGTCCAGATCCATTATACCTGCCAGGGAGTGCCCTGGAGAAAGCAGCAGAACAGGAATACTGCTGTAGTTCACGGGAAAACTCCCTTCTTCCTGAGAGGAATTGTGCTATTTGGACAATCATTTTAGCACATGAGTTTCTGTGTTGAAAGATGAGAGGAAGATTGTATTAAAGAAAAGATGGTTCAAGGTTAATTCTCTGCCCAAGCATTTCTGACTGAATGAATACCGAAAAATATTGTTAAAAGCCTTCAAAGTCACCGATCTCGCTGCAGTGAGACTCCTGGGGTGTGTTGTGTGGTGCAGTAATACACCACTGCAGTTGTTGTGTCTGACTGGCTTTTTGTGCTTGGCCAGCATTGCAAATACAATTCCTTTAATACTCACCTCTTTTCTGTAAGTGTCATTTTGATACCCAAGGGTGGTCCATCTAGTATTTCCTCCTCCCTCCTGTCATTCCCATAATGTTCCAGTGACTTCTTTAGATAAAAAAAATAACTATATGAAAATATCAGAGAAAAGGTTTTCAGTTGCAAAGCTATGGTGCAGATAAATATCTTATTCTTGTATTGTTTTTCTTTTAATTTGGTTATGCCTCCTTAAAATTAGAACTATAATGACGAATGAACTAATAAGGAATGATTAACTATTAAGAACTTATAATCTTAAACTGCTTTACTGTCTGTAATAGGCTTATTAAGTTGAAGTCCACAAAATATTTATATTTCAGAAGAAATGAGATGAAGGAACAATAGATAACATGTAAAAAAAGGACTCAATTATCTGGCTACAAGATACTGGATAATCACTATTCAAGCACCAACAAAATCATTCTTTGATTGGTTTGGTTTGTCAGTTTCTGGTGTTTATACAACTAATTCAGAAAAATATAGCATGGGATTATAACATTCAAAACAGGCTTTGAACTTTTAGTCATGCAGGCTTTTAAATGTTTATCTCCAAGTAATGGGAGCAGTAAATATAATGCAGGCAAGTCTTTGGCCTATAGTATGAGCAGAGTCAAATCTTCTGTGGTTGTTAGCATCACTATTCAAATCAGATATGAATACTCATCTGCTTAAGACTTATGTTAACAGGAGCAAAACGAAGACAGATGATTTAAATTGGGTCTTCATCTGTTGAAAGGCATTTCATTATTAGAAATTCTTTAAAAAAAACCTCAATAATTTTATATATAGAAATCTCATTCACAAATAAATACATGAAAAAGTATTTTGTTTCTGTTACTTCCAAAAGTGATGTAGATAGAGGATCTGGAAAGGCAGATGACATTTTTGCAAGTTAGTTCTGTAACTGTTTTGTAGAGCTGGGCTTGGTAAGATTGCATTGGAAAGAGTCTTTTCCCACCCTTAGCTTAAGGCTCCTTCCTAGTGTACTGTGATACAGAAATGGGAAACCCTTCATTTGCTTCCATTTTTCACTGAATTCATCTAAGAAACCCCCAAAACAATAAACAAGGAATAAGGGCTTGCCAGTTTTTATTCTGATCCAATCAACTTTAAATTCCTGTCCAAATACTGATGCAGTGGAGAGTCAGTTCCATCAGCTGTGCAAGAAGTGTTCAGCTATCAAGTGCACCTGTTGTACTCTCTGTTCCCTGTGCCTTTGTGGAGAAAAGTTGTTGATCTGTGACTTCATGGAAAACTGTACAGCTGGGAAGATCAATCTTTCTTGCCAGCTATTTAATTTCTATATCTTTGTGCCTTGTAGTTGAATTTTTTAGCTTAATGACTCAAGGGTGTTTTTTGCTTGGGTTAATTTTACTGTTTTTTGGGGAATGTGGGGCCTGGGGAGGCAGGGACATCTTTGTTGGGCCTTTTGTTTTGTTCGGAAGTTGTTTGTTGACTTGTCATGTGGAAAAGTCCAGTTCAAAACTACATATTTAAAAGCCATGAAAAATATTTTTTAAAAAGATCCTGATACAAATATGTCATGTCATGTTTAAACCCAAATAAGTTTCCCTCAGTGGAATCTACAATGTCTGCTTTGTAAACACAGTGCCAGGGTGGGTAAACTGGCAAAGAGCTGTTGTTTCTTTTGACCACAGATAATTATACCAGTGAAGAGTCAGTTCATTTATGTCTTTAATAAAACCAGAGGAATATTTCCCATATCCCACAGCTGGTATTCTGAAGAAGAGAGATGAGGAAGATCTTATCGGTAGATAAGACTTGATAAGCCATAAACAAAATCTATGTAATCAGCTCCCCAGGAACATTCCAGTCATTTAGTGCCGCTAATCAGGGTTAGTGGTTTAGTGAGATGAGTGTGAAGGTTACTAAAGCCATTGTGAAATAGAGTAAAATGGAGATAGTTAAAGCAGATTTGTAGTCATTTGTAATATGTGGTTTTGCAATTAACTTGTGCTGTTTTCTATTTATGAACACAAAAACACATTGACTCTGTAATATTGACTGACACATAGCAAATTGAATCTATTTACCTAATCTTCTTAATAGTTTCTGCATTAAATGGGGGGCAAGACAGCTGAATCTAGGAAGGTAAATCAAAGCAGCTGTCTACTTCCATTTGTGACATTTAGAATTCTAGACTACAAGGGGTGTTTCACTGCTGGACAACTTATTTCATAAGGCAACATAAAAAGACACTGAGAGAAAATCTCTTGTTCATTAGAAAACAGCTTTAAAAATACATAAAAATCCCTGAAAATCAGTGGTTGGAGTAAGATGAATTAAGATTTACATCATAGTTAAGTCTCATTAAGTTTCATTATGTTTTTTTATATTCTTACTGAAGATTTATAAGAGCCATTAACTTACATGTTGCAATTCTATGAAGATGCATCCTTCTGAAAAGAAAAATGGTTATTTTTTGGGTTGGCTTAATGCCAATTTATATATGGCACATATTCAAGGCTTTTATAATTCTTTGTGCTCTAATCATGTCCCAGGTTCTATTCCTTACTGTACAGTTAAGCTGATAAAATTGTTCTTAAGATGTTTCTAGCTAAGATACTTTTAGCAGATTAAAATGAATAAGCAGGATGAACATCTGTTTAAGTGTACAAAGAACCCTGTATTCAGCAGGCATCCCTGCAGCCACCTTGGAAGATTTCTGCTTGGTGAATTTTAACAAATCCTAGTTACAGATGATTCCTGTTATTGTACCGTTATTTATAATAAGGTAATTATCTGCAGGAGTTGTACATCTAGATGTGTCAGAGGGAAAGGAAAAACATACATGGCATTGTACTCTAATTGCTCCAAATTAGGAAAAGCAACTTGAATATTCTGGGAAATGTATCAATAAAAAGAGAAATCTATAAGATAAAACTTTGATGGTTATTATAGGATCATCTGTGCCAATGATTAGAACCAAGGTATGTCCCAAAACCACATTTTGCATCTTGAAGATGCAAAGGAGTTTTTAGAATGCCTTGGAAACAGAGGGATTTTTGAACACTAGAGTTTCAGGATCAACTTAAGGAAGATTTACTGAGATGCTTTTTTCTTTTTTTTGTGAAGAAAATGTTTGGATTTTTGCTTGTAAATGTCATAACTGCAGTTCAGATTATTCACAGGTTATATAATGCTTTTTTTTTTTCTGCCTTGTAGAAGAGAGCCTGTTGTTTCCCACTTTCTAATCAAACCAGTGATCTGAGGTTTTTTTTTTTGACATTAATAATTGACATAAGTGGCTTAGTTTTCCTTTTTGTTTTGTTTCAGATAATTCCTAATGGAAAACTCATGTGTTAGTTGTTTTTGGGAAATGGTAATACTTTCCAGAAAGAGATCTCCTTTTTCCGGAAATTACTAGGAACCATTTGAGTGGTCATGTGCAGCAGCCTCCTGTACATTCTGTACCTGAAGTATCCCAGTTTTCCAAGATGGCCAAATGGATCTCATCCATTTTACCAAAGACAATACAACATCTGTTTGGAAAGATCTCAGAAAATCTTATATAATTCATCTCCATTTCTTCTGAAAATTACACTACTATGACCTGTTTATGCAGGATAGAAGATCAGAAAGTTCAACAACTAAAGCTGATCACTTCAATAAAATTTCATTTAGAAACTGAAGCCATAAACTAATTTCAAGGAGTAGCTCCTCAGAACTGAAACAGCTGCAATAGCATCTTTTGGGTTGATAGTGTTTATAACTTGCATCTCAGAGCAGACATGAAAAAGGTCAGGATGCCCTAAGTGCTTAGTAAGGGTGTAGAGCTGAACAAGAGAGTACTGACTGTTTATAACTGGGAGAAGAATGATAGAAAAAAGTGCCTTTCAATACTTTTTTCTCTTTTTCCAGCTGGTCTATCTCAGGAACTTTAGGGAGGTTATTCTGAGCCTGAATGAGATCTGTGAATACCTGGCCTGAGCAGCACTGCCCTGCTGCACCTGTGACAGCTGTAATTGCACTGGCACATCTGGAGGAGCTGAGCAGCATGCAAGGCTCAGCAAAAGCTGATGGTGTGACTGAGCAATGCTCACACCCACACCACCTCACCCCTCTGCTGGCACTGAGAGCCAGCCCAGCTCCAAAGCATCTTGGCTAAGTCAGTCTGCACTTTCCTAAGGTCCTGCAGCTGTATGGAAAAGACTGAGGAACAAAGAATTGACCAAATCTTCAATTTAGAAACAACATATGGATGCTTCTGCATAGGAAAGAATCTCTGTGCTTCTGTTGATTCTGCTTAATTCTGGGAGAGGGGTCGGCTCTGGATAGTGTTAGATTTACTGTGCTAAATTCCTTCTCTCAGGCTTTCAAGAAGGGCATGGTACATGCTTCCCCAGGCAGGCTGCCAAAGAGAAGGGAGTATTTTCTATGCTTCTAAAATGCACTCAACCACTTTTAATTCTGAAATTTTCTATTCTGTCTGCTTTTAGTTATTGGCATATTACCTGGCTGATTTGCTGCTCCTTGGGAAAGATATAGGTCTCTTTCAAACCACCAAGAAGCACTTCAAGCAATCACTTCTTTACCTGATTTTTTTTTTTTGTGCGCTCTGGTCAGAATGGAGGTGCAAGAGCAAGGAAATTGGTGATGGGGAGCAGGGAATTTTCATGCACTCAAGTTAAGCAGGTGAATAGTTGTCTCTGGAAAAGCTGGCCCCTGCCCAGAACATTCTGAAGTATAAAATCATCTTACTCAGCAGCTTTTCCAGTTACTTAGAGGAGACCTCCTCCCTGCTCCATGCTAGTGAAAACTAACACAACTCTCCTGAGGCTGATCAGTCACTCTAAAATTACTCACTTTTCTCTTGAAACTGCTTTCAGAAATTGCATAAGGGGAGAGGACACACTAAGAGCAGCAGCAGGAAAAAAATATTTTTTTTAAGATGCATTTCCAAATGTAGGTGAAACCATTTTGGAGAAGTTGATCAAAAATGACCTTTTCAACTGATCAAAAGTGAGACCTTAACAGTAGCTAGTTTCTTTAGATTTGAGATTCTTTCTTACTGTGTAGCACCCTGACCTTTTATATTTATTCACTTAAAAATACATTTATTCATACATATGTAATTTAGACCTCACTTGTTCTGGAGGATCTAGTTGTCTTATGGCACGGGATTAAGCAAACATTTTTCAGAAGTGCAATTTATCTTTTAATAGAATGAAAATATGTAATGTTTTGGGAATCTAGGAAAGTTTTTACTTTGTGAATTATTTAATCTCTTGACATATCCTATAACCCACACTTTTAAAATGTATTTCTTTTGTTCATGTGATAGAAAAAAGTGACAAAGGAGACAGCACTTGTATAAACTGGACAATTTTGAAATAATGCATGAAAAATAAAGCTCTCCTGTTACTGCTCTTCTGTAAAAACATGATTAATTTATTCTGTCCAGCAATTTATTCTACATGGTGGTAAAATCTTTCACACAACTGACCAATATCTGAGCTGCTTTGCTGTGGTAGTTCTGTACCTGCAGAACATATTTATTTAGGTGATACCCTGGCTGTGGTGTGTTCCTCAAACAGCAGCAGCCGAGGTAGACTTGGCATGGGCAGTACCTGGAGGCCACTGGAGGATGTGCTGGTAGCACACACCACCACAGCATCAGGGAATAGTGCTTTCACCCCCTGGGAATAGCTCTGCTCCTCTGGAAGTGCCTGACAGGGCTGGTACAGCACGGGGCGTTTATCCATTCCCTGCAATGAACAGATAATTGAGGCAAAATTAACATGCCAGATTGAACCCGCGTGGAAATTCTTGTGTTCCAGAAGGGCGTAGAACTGCTCAAGTGTAAATAAATACCTGCTGCTGTTTAAGGTTACCAAGAGTTATATACTTGCTGCTCCCTGAATTTAAAGGCATAATTTTGCACAATTTTCTTTGAGAGTGGATATAATTTAGCTTTCAGAACTTTAGTTCCTTCTGAATTTTGCTTGGCCTCTTTTCTGACCTGGGAAAAAATTGCAGTTGATCTGAAAAATGCTGAAGTATTTTCTCAGAAGTTGCAAAGATATAAGTACCTCCAAAAAGAGAATTATTTCCCTTTACTATGGCGCTGGTTTTTTACACTAACCTTGAAGAACTTGGTGCAGCACATCTCTCCAAGCCCTGTCTGCGAGTGACTATGCCAATAACTGCCTGCAGCTGATTAGCCTGGATAATTTTGTATTAACACTTTGCAATGTATGCAAAAAGCTGGCAGGAGCCCGCAGAATACCCCCACACCTATGAGATAGGTGTTATGAAGACAAACCAACTGAAGTATTTTTTCTGTTGGCTGAAAACAAACCTGTGTGAGTTGGAAGGGAGTGGTGTGGGGAAGGAGATGGATTTTGTGTAGGTTAGTTTTAGACCAGGGAATCCAGCTTCCTTACACCTCTGTGGATGATGATGGCAGACACTGCTTCAGGAAAGCATAATCTGAATCTCAGCGGGAGGATCCTGCCTCTTTATCCACTGAGTATGTTAAAAACATATGTCTGTTCACATACTTGAATTAAAGCTTGGCTTTGTTAATACTGCCGTGCTGCTCCTTCTGTTTTAGGAAGCATAAATAGCACCCTATCCTGTTAGATGAGATAAAAAAAGCTTAGACATAAAGATAAAATGTATGGGGCTGCTTACCTCTTTGAGTAGTCTGGATCTCATTGTCAGGGTGTGATACAATTTGTGCAGAAAAAGAGGAAAAAAGTTGTTTTCACTTTTTTTTTTCCTGTCTCTGGTGGCTAAAAATTACTGTCCTGGTGTTTTATGAACGTGCTTGTTTACAGTGATAACTAAGTATCCAGGACCTAAACAGTCCTGTTTATGCTGCCAAATCCAAATCAGCATTGTATTAAATAATTTTCTCAATATGTCTGGATTAAGATTATCCTGTCTCATGGAGCTCCTGCCTGTGCAGAGCTGCACTGTGTGCACTGATATGTGCAGCATCCTCACAGGACTGTACCACTGAGTGTAATGGCAAAAGAAGTTAAATTATAGCAAAACTTTATTTGAAATTAAATATAGTTACTTTTTAATATACAGTCACTAAAATGACTCTTTTCAACTGAAATGTCAATATTCATGTAATTATTAGAAGGTATTCATCCTTATTCTTCATAAAAACTTCAAATGAGACAGCACAGGCATTCTTTGGCAAGGCATGGAATAAGTTTGTTTGCTATTTAGATCTTTCTTCCTCAAAGTTGCTGACCTCGACTTTTGAAACCTTTTCAAAGTGGGCAATACTCATAAGGTGCAGAATTTAGGCTTGTCTTCATCAGTGGGGTGTCTGTTATCTATGCTGACATTGCAAATTGAACCCAGTCAAACACACAGCTGTCACCTGAGCTGGTAAGTTTAAGTGTTTTAGTATACATGGGAAATAATTCCATCTGTACTACAATAGTCAACTGTATAGCAGGGAATAATGTTCTAATCAGCTTCCTGGGTATTATTTATATGTAATATCCCACATTCCATCCTTGTGTTCTGCTCTTATTGGTGTGACTGGCCCTAGTCATACTGTCTATGACAGTACCTCTGTCCCTCCCTGAAAGCCTGCCTTCAGATATAATTCCTGTCCCTTTCAGTCACCACTTCTCACTGCCAGTAAAAGAGCCCCAGCTCTGGACATAAGCATTTCCCTGTTTGAGCATTAGAAACAGCTGAACAGGCTGCCTGCTTTTGTTCAGCTAACTGTGAAGAGCAGTGCCTTCTGTTGGTGTTACTGTGTCCTAAATGTATAGGAACAGACTTAGAATCTTTAGATAGAGCTGCTGAAGTCATCAGTCCATCAAAAGCAGGAGTTATGTGCAGAGTGAGCAGGTGTGTGTTGTGGTAATCACAGTCGTCATTATCTCCTTGCTGACACTGAGTGACCTATGGAAATTCAGTAGCAAAATACCTTGCAGTTCTGTGAATACCTTTAGTCTGTTTTCCTATATTTTTCTTGGTTATGAGCTCCATGGCCTGTTTGACAGCACTGTTGCACAGCATGGAAAATTTTGCTTCTGTTTTTTTTTTTCTCCGTGGGTGTAACACTGGCTAGTGAATGGGGTTGTGGAAAAGGAATACAAAAGAAATCCTCAATAGTCCTGTGTACAGATGATTTGGGAAAAAAAATCCCTTTGTGTCAAGGGCAGAGCTGCACATATAGGGAGTAATAACTTAATTTTGTCATTAATTTGATTATAATAAAAATTGCAGGACTTAACCATAAGAACTGGTTTTGGTGACTTGCAACCTAACAAAGTGAAGTCATTTATTCCCTTTACTCCTGATTAACACATTATCATGCATGTAGCAGCTTGTTTCTAGTTCTTGAAGGATTACTCCAGTTTATCCAGAGACTTGCAGATGAGTAACAAGGAGCCAGCTTGGGCAGGTTGCAGTTTGCCTCCCACAGCAGTGGAGCAGCTGTGACAGTGGTGTGGGCTCCTGGAGCTGCAGGAGTCACTCTGCTCCACCACACTGACACCTCTGCTGGGCTGAGCACTGAGGGATTCTGCCAGCTGTGGCTTCTTTTTCTGTCCTCCCTCTCCTTGGAAGTTCATTGACACTGGCTCAGCAATATCAGCTGCAAACATGACTATGGAAACTTGGCAGGAGAAAGTGCCCAACTCCAAGTTTCCATGGTGGGTTGCAAACTCCAAGAGATTTTCTGTGAGCCAACCCTGGCTGTTGCACAAGCAGATGCAGCTGTGGTTTGTCATCTTCTCCCAGATTTCCCATTGCTACTAAACAAACTGAAGACAAAAAATAACGTGCAGACATGTTGCAGTGAAACAGAAGTCTAAACTTCTGCTATGGAAGTGTAACTGTTGTGACAGGGAAACTAAAACATGACTTTAGAGCACATGAAGCCAAATGTTTCTTTAAGATGCTGCAGTTGTGCAGACAGTGACACAGTTAAAGAGAATTTAATTCTTTGAGTGGACTTTGAAATTACTGTTAAGGTCAATCTGGGAATGAGAGAGTACTGGAAACCCAGTTCTTGCCTCCTTATACACAGGCTGATAACAGTTAGACTTTTCTCTCTTTCTGAAAACATGTCTTCATCCTTTATCCACTAGTCTTTTTTAATTTTATTTTATTTTTTTTCCCCTATAAAATGAAAAGCCTCTGCTTTGCAAATCATCATTAAGTTGTATCTCTTCTGTGTAGTAACTAGCATGTTCCCTCCTGCTTAAATGCCTCCCACAGTGGCCATAGATCCATAAAACATAAGAACTGTTCATTGTTCATGCATCCATAAATTCATTATTTCCTCCTCACACTCGGCTTTGATGGATGCTGCATGTAATTCACTCAAGGCAGAGTCAGTATCAGTGTGCATTAGTCAAATGAATTCCACTCTCTTTTTTAGCTCCTGGGGTCAAAAATGCAGCATTTTCTGTTGAAATGTGTCACACACCAGTGTTAGTGCTCTGGCTGTGGTTATCTCCCTTTGCACAGCCTGGAGTAGAACATGCTAATAGTTACATTTATAAAATGAAGCTGTAACTGCAATAAGTGGTGGTGGAAGGCAATTTTCTTCCTAGTCTGTGTTCTTAGCCCAGATTAATGGCTGACTAAACATACTGCTTGCCCTTCTCTTATCCACAATTCCTGTCTCAAGCTGAGAGCTTGCAGCACTCAGTTGCATGTCACTTCTGGAGGTAGATGTGATTTAGCAGCCCCTTGGTGAACAGCCTCTTATTAGCTGGAGATTTGGATAGCAAATAGTTTGGGGAAGGAGAGTGTACTGCAGAATTTTCTTTCTATTCTTTGAGGAGATCTTGTATATGAAAAGCAATAGAATGCTTGGCAATTTGAAACAGAAATGTAAAGAGCTACCAGGAGAAGAACAAAAAGAGAAAATAAACAGAAAAATAGTGGCAAGAACCCCAGCAGATTTGATCTAAGGTTTCTTCCTTGCTGGTATTTCTTATGAAGTTGTCTTAATCTGTGCTAAAAATTGTATTTTCCCAAATGCTTTACTTCTTCAAGGTTTTCTGTCCCACTTCTCTCTAGTGAGTATTTTTCTGTGCTGCCCTGGGTAACTGTGGAATCCTTGCTGAGAAGGAGGAAACAGCAGCTGCTTGGTGTGTTCTTCAAGTGCTGAACACCTGCTGCTGCAGACATGCTCAGCCCTGTGCTCTTCCCCAAGCTTAGAAAATAACCAAGAAGGATTGTGCAAGCAAGACTGGGAAATAAGGAACAGTGCCTGCTAGAGAAACAGCCCCTCTGTCTTAGGAAAATAACTCTTCAGATTAACATGAGACTGGGAATTGAATCCAAGTTTCCTGGGTTTAGTCTGATTCCTAGTCCACAAACTATAAGCAGTTTGGAAATGAAAGTTTCCAACGAGTGTACAGTTAGGCTTTGGAAAAATCATTAGAATAATTTCCATTGTTGTCACTCTGGGATCAGACTTTAGATTTCTGTTTTATTTTGCTGCTATTAGAATCATGTAAGTGTGAAATTCTGTATTGTGAAATCAAACTTATTCCTTTTCATAACTAATTAAGCTTTAAATCTCTAATACCTGACAAGTTGGAACCATGTTGAAATCAAAATAACAGGGAAGCAAACCATAAACCTGCTGATTAAAATTCTACTGGCTGGATAGAGACAGTCATAGTATATAAACCTGAGAAACCTGTGATTAAACTGAGGTTTGTGCCTCTGCTTAATCTGCTGCCATGGCTGCTCTTGCTGCATTGCTCTCCAGGCGTTCAGTCCTTGTCTTGTTAAGTGTTTGTTCTGATCTTTATTTTCTGTTCCTGCTCTTTAGTTTTATAATTCTTTCCACTCTCTGGGGTCACCAGCATTGGCCAGAAGTACTGAAGAAAAAACATTACTGTTCTGAAGAACATAGGCTGGATGAAATGATGGCTCTCCCTTGTCCTGATGGTGACTAGGAAATCCATGATTGCATTGCTGTCATGGTGTGAAGGGGCAGCACAGGGATGTGTGAGCTCAGGTACCTGGGATCCTGAGGTGTCCCATGCAAATCCCCACAGCACAGGCTGAGTGCTTTGTGCCTGAGCCATGGCATCATGGAAAATAAGCTTCATTCCTGATTACAGAGAGAGATAATAGAGAGAAAAAAAAAAACTTTTAAATGTTCGATGTCTCTTTAGTGCAAGTCTCTTTTGGGTGGCCAAGGAGACACAAAAAAGTTACTATTCTTACAGGTCTCAGTGTCAAGAAGCCATGAATTTAGAATGAAGAATAATGTAACATAGGAATTGAATATTTATATAATTCTGCTTTCACTTGGTGTACTTCTGGCAGGGAAATAGTATTTAAAATTTGGATCCCAGAACTGCTGTTTTGACTTGAGGAATAAATAGATGTGTTTAAATGAAGTAAATAGCCCAAAATTTTGCTTCCAAGAAAAAGCAAAATCATCCCACAAAGAGTAATATTTGTGAATTGGCTTAATATTAGGGTCAAGCACATAACTGTCCATAACTCCTCTGCAAGGGCAAATATTAATGATGATTTATTACTTATATTATATTGTATATATATTGTTGTTGAATTGTTGTTTATACAACATGTACACCAGAATTTCAGCAGATTTAAAACAGTTTTGTTATGAAGTGGTTGTGATCTTACAGTCCCTGTAGAGTTACCATGTGTGATGGATGTAGAAATCATAGTCTGCAGAACTGCAGTGAGCACAGGAAGAATTTGAATTCACAGCTCTTGTGCGGTAACTAAAGATTTTTTTAAGTTCTTGGACTAGAGGACCAAGATCTTATTACTTCTACCTGCTCCATCTTTTGTACAGATATTTTAATGTGGTTACAGTTTTCTCTTGGCTGGATCAAGAGAATTTTGAGCTGGTCTGGCTGTTTGGCTCTGTCTCACTTCAGAGCCCAGGTTTTTCTACCTTTCTACACCTTGCTGAAATTTCAGAGAATGTGTATTTGGATTTCAATCCCTTTTTCACCTTGCTGCTTATGGGGCAGCACAGAGGAGCCTGCAGGAAACAGGCAGTTCTAGCAATGAAGACATTGTTTACATATTGCTGTGTTCCTTCCAATGTTTTCCTCTTAAATGACATAAAATTATGCATCAGAAGGTATGGCATGCACACAGCTTAGCTTCCCAGCTCACTGTGTTTGAAAGCACAAGCGATTCATTTGAAGAGAGCTGAATACAAATTCCAGAAAACATGTATTTTTTTTCCTAAAAATGTGTTAATGTGTGTTTAAATAAGGTGTCTATCTGTTTGTATGCTGTTTATTGTATCAGGGTCAGAAGCATGATGCTTAGAGTGCCCATCTGGTAGGATTATTTCATACTGCTCTTGGTTCAGCGATCTTCTGCTTCAAATTAGCTCAGTGTTTGTGTGTCAGTCATAGAATCATCAACTTTTGCAAACAAGAACAAGTCTGTAGTGGGGACTTGTGCAAACAATTATTTTTTACTCTGCGATACATATAATTCTTTAGAAAAGTTGTGTAAAGAAGGCTTCACTTAGATGCCTAGAAATGCATTAGAAAACTAGATCTAAATTATTTAGGGTTATGCTCTTTCACTTTTTTGCTAATACCAGTGAAACTGCTGGTACATTCTGCATTGTGAGGTAATGCTCTGCTTAAGTGCAAGTCAGATTTGGACTCAAATAACTGAGTTTGAAAAAAGGAAGATCTTTAATATCTCTACTTTTTTGATCTCTTGCCCTGAGCAAGATGAGGAAGAAACAAGTTCAACAACTGATTTGACCCCTAATACAGATACAAGAGGTTGTTTTTTGTCATCTTTGTCTTTGGACATCACTGCTTGATTCATGGGCTTTTTCATTCGAGAGAATGCACTGGAAGCAAAGCAAAGGTGTTAGCAGAATTCCAGATACTGAAAATTAGTGATTGTCAGTGGTGCTTAAGTTGTGGTTTTCAGTTCCATGCTGTGCCCAGCAGGACAATGCCTGTGGCCAGTGCAGCTCTTCTGAGTTCTCCTTGGCCCTCCTGAGCTGTCAAGTGCAGTTCAGCTGCTGTGTGTCAGCCAAGGATGGTGAGGTCTCAATTCTCCCTCCTGTGAGCTCCAGAAGTTTGCATTCTGCCCAATACAGTGCAGCAGCTTCCAAAGAAAGCCAGCTACTGACTATGGTGGGATTAGAATTAATAATTAACAGGGAAAACTGCTTTCTGCTCATAAATCAGTCTTAAGAAAATTAACTTTGTGCTTCAGGGTACCAATTGCAAGGTTTCTAGAATTTCCATGAGGAACTATTTTGCTATAATGCCTACTTCAGTCATCTGGCTACAGTTTTGTGATTGGTTTTGTTGGTTTTTGTTGTTGTTTTGTTTTGGTTTTTTTCTTCTTAGCTGCCAAGCCACTGCTGAACTTCATGGTGACCAATTTTTTTTTTTTGTGTTGTCTTTGAAGTGTATCAGTTCCCTAGCTTTCCTGGGATCTTCACAGAATGTTATATCAATGTGAACATCCAAATGTTTAGCAGCCCTGTTTTAACACACTTCTACAGAACATTCAGTGGTGGTATCACAGTAAAATTACTTCTGAAAGTCTTCAGTACAGCAAAGAGTGATATTTTTTTCTTGTACTTATAACACCAGTTGCTGCTTTCAAATAATCCTTACATTTGGCTTCTTTAAACAACTCTTTAAATGCATTTCAAGGGATTTAAGGGTTTTCAATTATGATTGTGCTCATTTTTACTTGTGTTGCATCAGCAGTTTTCAGCTTGTGCTCGCACACCTGTTTCCTACCCAGCTGAGGTGTCCCAGGGACTGGCCACAGGCTGTCAGGTCTGACACAGCGGAAGCAAGGGGCACTTCCCAAACCTCCAAATACTGGGAGAAGAATTGCCTGAGTCCCTGCGAACACTCAGGAGTCAGGTGAGTGAGAAGCAGGTGTGTGACAAGGAGATGGCAAATCTCACCTGGAAGTCAGATCTGCTTTTCAGTTCCATAGGCAGTCACGTAACCATTTCATCAACAGCAAATAAACAGAATCCTGTCCAAACAGATTAAGCTCTCTGAGGGATACCGGGGGAGATGAGAACAGGCCGTTTCCTGACATAATTTTGAGGTGTCTCTGATCTGCCTCCTCTTCTGGGTGTCCCAGAATTAAAGTTGAGGAGCTGGGCCATGAAAAAGGTAAAGCACTTCTGTCAGCTCTACTCCAAACCCACTACTTTGGATAACACAGGGGAATTATCTGTCCAGTGGCTGATCTTTCAGTGCTGCAGGTGGAATAAGTGAAGTGCTCCCAGTGGTGTGAAGAATTCAGCCTTGCCTCTCCATGCATATTCTGCAAATTTTCTGTTGTTTACTTCTGTGTATTTTCTTTTTTCTCCACAAGGCCTTTGTGTTTTTTTTCTATGCTTGTTTATGCTTGCATGGTCACAGGAGTCTCAGTTTGTCAGTGTGATGCTAGATGTAGCAAGGTGGCAGAAATCTGAGGATGCTAACAGATAAAGAAACATCTTTCATGCATGTGCCTTGGTGGTGTTAGGACTGGGAATGATGATTATTTGTGACAGAGTGGGTTGAACAGCACCACCCTTCTGCAGTACATTTTGCATTTGAAATGTTAATTGCAGGTTACTGCTTTACTGAAAACGTAAAGGCTGTGTGCCCCTTAGATGTAGGTCACACTGCTCCACACAAACCTCTGCCCCTGCAGCTGCAGAGATGCCAGGCATTCTCTCTGGGGGCAGCAAGGACAGGACACACTTGACCTGATCTGCATCCTTCACTGGATCCAACATCTGTGCTATGATACCACAGTTCAGGTGTTTCATTTTCCCTTCATTTTGTCACTTTGCTGCTGCCAAAAGAGGGTAACAACTGAGTGTGAAATAAGCCAATGTCTGCATATGCCAATGATTTTTTTACAGTTGCATCTGTTAGATGGTGGTAGTTTGTTTTTTTAATGGTTATTCAGGAGTCACTCAGCAGCTAAAAGGAAAAACTTTTAAATATTTAATGTCTCTGAACTGCTCTAAGACTGAAATAATTGTGTTTTTGCAGCTTTGGGTTAACATAATGGACTGTGAAAGGAGGCCAATGATTATATAACCATTTGAGAGTCAAAATCACACCTAAATCAAGTATGTCAGCAAACAGTGACTTGATAAAAATCAGGATGATGAAAGTATTGCATAAATATCATCTATAAAGAAGTAAAATATGAATTTGCCTTTCAGTCAATATTAATTCAATAAGGTGAGACTTTGCAGACTGGTCTTCTATTCATTATTTTTCATCTAAAGGATGTGGAAAATTTGAGATAATTTCTTTACTCTTCCTTCTCTATACATATAATTGGATGTGCTGAGCGAAAGATCATAAATTGGCTTTTTGTCACTCTTGAGCAACAGGTACATAATGGACTTTCCCACTCTGAAGCAAGAGCTTGGCAACAAAGGTGAATTTGCAATTAAAAGAAAAATCAAATAAGAAAAACTCCACCAAACTTCTGTCAAAGCAGTTTTTAAAATAATCCTCCATTAAATCCTGCACTAATGCCTTTCATTTATTTCTTTTTATGTAATTGTTTGGTGTTTTGGTTATTGTTATAGAATTCACCTGATTCTTGGGCTGCTTGTGCTGCAACACTAAACCCCACGTTTGCTAAAATTTTTCATTCACCATTTTTACAGGGGCTAATTTTCCTCGCTTACTATTGGACCTCAGTGTCTGATTTTAATTTAGTTTTTGATTGATTCTCCTTGGGCAGTTCATGTGTTATATTGACAGAAGATGGTAGAGTTAACTGCAATTTTTATTTTGGTCCTGGTTAACTTGCATTTGTAGTGGAAGTGACAGCAAAACACATTTATGAATCATCTCAGTTTCCCCCAGACAATGAACAAGAACGCTGCAACTGAACAATTGCCTGCAGATAAAACCTTTATTTCCTTTCAAGCACTTAAATTTCCTTTTGATTAAATAATTCCATGTTTGAGTGCAGTTTGCAGGTAGGACATGCTTATGTAAACCCCACTGATTAGAGCAGCATCCTGAGGAATTTATCACTTCAGGATTTTTAGCTGCAGTCTGTTGTGGCAAAGTAAAGCCTGCTGAGCATCCTGCATGTCTAATCCTCCAGACTGTTCCACCCTGGCTTTAGCACCTCTAGCATTAGTGTAGTGCTTCAAGTCTACAAGCTGCTAATTGCTGTGGGGGCAGCTGTCTGGGTTAAATTATCAGCTGGGATTTGCTGCTCGGGTTCTGGGAACAGCTGGGAACAGCTGGGAACAGCTGGCCCCACCTGTCCCCAGGGCTGCACCTGAACAGGGACCTGCAGTCCCAGAGGCAGGGGGGGAACCAGGCATGGACTGAGCAGGGGCTGTGCTCCCCTGGCTGGGCACAAGGAGCCACACAGGTCACCCTTCAGGCAGGTTACCAAACCACACATTGGGGTCTGTGATTGCGCTCGAGATGGGAGCGAGCTGGACTGTGTAACTCAGGTATTGCAAGTGTTCTGTACAGTCTTGGCAAAGGACCACAAGATGCTGCTGGAAGCAAGGCCACTGCCTGGCTACCACTGGCCATAGGATGCCCTAAGTGTAATTTGTGCTCAGCTGTGTGTTCAGTGTCCATAAAAACTTCCATTTGCAGCACCCAGTATTTCAGAGGAGCAGGCTTACAAAATCTGGGAACACGAAAAGTGTGTTTTAATTGAATTTCTGAAATGTTAGACAAGTATGCCAACAACACTGCATCTTTTAAAAATTAATATTTCTTCATTGTCTTTTTTTTTTTCCTGGATGGTTTTAGTCTCTCTGAGGATATTTTGTGTTTGTATTGCATATTTATGAGTTGCAATGTATAAGAACACATAAAGGTAGATTGCAAAGTTTTTATTTGGTCGTTATTCACGCAGGACTCACACAGAAATCTATGAGAACTGTGTGTTTATTTGAAAGAAGCAGGTATACCTGTCTAAGGTGTCTACATTAATTTCTTTCTTTCATTTCAAATTTATTTCCTACACCATATATTGTAAATACACACTGAAATCCAAGAAATACTTAGCTAAGTTCAAATTTTAACTTTTGGAAACCTGAGGAAACGCACAATGCACAATACACAGGTGACCTGGGCTCCCCTGTGCAAAGCAGTGTCACTGCTGAGCCCCTGCTCCTCCTGGGGTACAAAGTGGCAGAGCCAAGCCTCCAGCTCTGCCTTCCTCTTCCCAGGCCCTTTGGGAAGGAGGAGTAGAAAAGCACCATGTCACTTCACAAAGCGTGGCCAAGTAAGTTTTCCAAGCCAGCCACTTTTGTGCTTGCATGCCAGTGCAGTTGTGCAGGAGCAAGCCTCAAATGGTGGCAGAGTGCTCCTCTCCTCTGGCACACAGAAAGGAGAGATGAGGGGATAAATTACTTTTAGTTTCTGGTAATGAGGAAAGCCTGCATCTGAATACTCAGCATTTTCTCAGGCAACTAGACCCAAGGACTGCTATCAACAGTGAGTCAGACTGGTGTGTGTGTGTATGTGTATATATACTTCTTTATGTGCATATTTTCTTTTCCTGTTTGTATTCAAATACATTTGTGTGTTTCTTTAGTTACATCCAAAGCTCTTGATTGGAAATAGATTGTACTGCTTGAGATAAAGCTACAAAATCAGTCAGAAGCAATGCTTGTCAGCCCTGTCATAACAAACTTGAGTTGAATTTAGAGCAGGAAAGCCTGTGTTGATGATGTTTGGGGAGTGTATGTATGGAGTAATTTTTGGTGGGTCTTTTGTTCACCTGAAACAGGTAATAAATTTTTCCAACTTTTCTTAGAGATACCCCTGCAGTGCAAATCAACCTTGGTGGAAAAAATCTTTCTTTTACCCATATGAGGGGCAGTAACAAGACCTAGACACCATCTACCTCTGAGCTAAGTAAATGCACCAGCCAGTCTTGCTGTTTGGGAATTAATTAAAAACTTAATTGATTATTTCTGCTTGGTGTGAAGAAATATCCTTCAAATGTAAAGGTTACTGATCCCATTTATGTAGATAGAATAAATATTTGTGCATACTTTCTGACAGTGTTCACCTGCTTTGCAGCCTCATTGCCAGAGCAGTTTTGCAATGTTTGAATCTGACCCTGGTGCCAGGGACATGGTGTATAACACCTCACACTGCATTGTTTCTGTGCTGCTGATTTTTAAATGGCTTTGTATGGCAGTACCTGTTCTGTAATGAAGATCACACCTCTGCACCATGTTAGCTTTCAGAAACCTCAGGGAAGGGAGTTTTTGTTCCCAGGCACTTCTCCATTTTCTTTTTTTATGTTCAATTTTGGCACAAAACAGTCATACAAGAATGTTGAAGCCTACCTTATCAACCTTTGTTTGTAGTGAAAGCAGCTCCCTGCCAGCTGAACAGGGATTCTCACACGTGCTGTCCTTGCCTACCCTCCTTGTTTGTTACTAAAGGTTTCCCTCTCTTTTAAAGAGGTATTTTCCCCTTCATATGCAAAGACAAATTATGGATCTTGCTGTTTCCTTTGGGGGAATTATATCCTTTCCCTTGTGTTGTTATGTGGCACAATTGTTGTCTTGGATGCATTTAGAGGCTGTGGAGTCAGGGTTATAGCTGCAAGTGGTGTGCACAGTCTAAATAAACCAAACTCTACTTGCTGCATAATTATAAAATTGTCTGAAGTTAATTTCTCTTCTCACTTTTAAATCTAATTTTGGTATGTGTTAAGTGTCAGTAGGAACCAGAGTTTATCTATTAAGTATACGTGTATTGAAAGGAATCAAATGTCAGTACTTATTAACCAGATGTACTGTGGCATCATTCCAGGAATGACTTCATAACACCCTGACATTGCAATTCCTGTATGTTATTTTTTTTTGTTTTGTTTTGTGTGAATTACTGAATGATGAAGTGTCTTGTGGAGACTCTAGACAAAGACAAAAGCTTAATCAACTATAAGGAAGCAGAAGCTGTTATGCAGACCAGTGCTGCTCCTGCACCCATGTGCTTGTTCTCCTCCTTTAATGTTTGCTGATAGTAGGGCCCTCCTCTGCAAAGGGGTGTCTGCCTTACAAATCCAGCAGGACAGTAAGTTACCCAGTGGAGGTGACTGATTCATTTTTCAAGAGCACAGAAGGTTAATTTTCCATTAGGAATTAATAAAACAAAGTTTACTTGACAGGGACAGATGGGAAGCCATGCAAATAAGCTTATGCAGTCAATTATATTTTGGGTTTGATGAGCATATGGACAATAGACAAAGAGAAAAGTCCATGCCAGAGAAATGAGTTGACTACATTAAGAAAAACATTTACAAAGAGTTCTAAGTAGAATGAAGACTATTAATAAACAAGATAAATGATATTAATGGCAACTCTAAAATGGCTGAAATTGTTTTGTCTTTGGCAAGAAAAAATGCTAATTGGACATCAAAGACATTTTGGGAATGCAGGGATGTACCTGATGTACCCAGATGAGCTTGCCTGTATCTGGCAGTGCAATGCAGAAAGTGGTTGGTGGTCAGGAATGGTCACAGGTGTTGCCAAAGTCCTTTCCCATGTGTGTCACACAGTCTGCATCTTTCAGCAGTGGGTGAAGCTGCCTTTTGAGCAAGGGTGAATTTCACTTCTTCTCTGAATTCCAGACAACAAACCTGCCCAGTCAGATGTCACCCACCATTTGTGTGCTGGGGATACCACTGCTGGTTCTTTGAGATTTATTGAGAATGAATGGTGAGAAAGAGTAATGAGGAGTTCAAAACAAGAATCAGTGCAGTAATTTTATGAGCTAAATATTTCTTGGTTAAATAACTTTTTGTGTTATGTTTCTATTTTTAGATTTATTATTAAATAATATTAAAATAATTTGGGGAGGATGAAAAAATATTCATATATATTTCTGGAGGTTTCTAACCTAACCCTTCTTTGCCTAATATTTCTCCTTGTAAATTAAATTCAGCAAGTGAGGGGGAGCTAAACTGTGTATATGAAAATGGAGATTAATGTTAACAGGATTTATGCTAACAAGATATATACCTACTTAAGTTGTATTAACCACCTGGTTTTTGTAATATCAGGTATATTTTTATCTCATGACTCGAGAATGCATTTCTGGCTGAATTAAGATCAGTTTAGCATAAACTGTGGTCTCTCTGAAGTCAGTATTTCATTAGCTTCAGTTTGAAGCAACTCTACCTTCTGCTAGGATTTTGCCTATTAAATAACACCAGGTGTGGGGATCACTTGCCAAAACCTCTGTTTTATGGTTGCCATGCTCCACTTTTTATGAGATGCATGTTTCCACTTTATCTGTAGCAGGAAGTGCTCCATTTCCATTAGCCTTTTGCTAAATTTGCAAATTATTGCAAATAAAAATCAATTTTTGTAATCAGAAACTGGAATTTATTGTTTATGGGATGTATTTAGCAGCAGGAAGCTTTTGTTTAAAATAATCTCCCCACTATAATGGCTAGAAATGCTTTTTTCATCTCCATTAAACTTCTGGCTTAGTTCATTAACATACTGTTAACTGTTCTTTGATTTAGTTTAGTTCCACATGAGTGGCACTTGTGAAGCAGGAATATTTTTTTATGCATTTTTTTGGAAAGGAAATCATCTAAAGTGATTGGAAAGGGATGGGAGTATAGAAAACATGTTTTATAGGTCTATTTTTAATAGGAAAGAAACATAAATGCAAAAGACATAACAAAAATTCAAGTGGAATGACAAAAAAGTCTGCAAGATTAGGTTATGGGACTTCATAAATTTTTATTTTTTTTTATTTTTTTTAAGTAACAGTAGAATGCAAAATTGAAAAATCCGTATTTCGATTTCCATGAAGGGAGAATTCTTTTACAGTAAAACTTTCCACTTGAAACGACTGAGCTTATTTTTTTCCCACTGCAACACTCTCAGAGTTGCGTTCCTCCCATACTGTGCACCATATCCCTCAAAAGCCTCTTTTAAGAAGGAATGTTTTGTTTTGTAGTCTTTTAGTTAGACTTAGGAAACATTATCATGAATACCTAGTGCTTAAGAATTTATGTTTCCTGTTAAACCTTTACAGTTTTGAACATAAAATTCATGATTTTCCAGATTCTGATGAATTGTTCAGCAGGATTTGTGCTGACCTTCTCATCTGCTGCTTGGCATTGCTGTGTCTGCCAAAAATCTGTCTTTTTAGGAAAGGTGCTTCTTGGCTGATACCAAAGCAGAGATAAGAGGAGCTTGGACACAGCTCTTTCATAATTCCTAGAAGAGGTTTTTGTTGTTTTCAGGTCTTTTCTCCCTTCAAGAGAAGAAATTTTTTGGTATATTTTGTATGCTCTCTGGCATTCTATTAGTAGCCCAAATCATAGATTAGGCACAGTAAATAGACACTTGTTCAAAAATAACAGGAGACTATAATAGTAAATACGAAAAATCTGTTTGGAATTTTTTTAGTATATTAAGTCCTTAGGTCCTATGTTGTTTGATATGATTTCTTGGAGGCTGTTAGTTTAATTGTATCTTGGAAATGCATATTAAATTCATGCCTTAGTCTGTTAGTGATCTTTGTGCTGAGCAAAGTATATGGAGTACAGAGACAGGAGATGAAGGAAAGTGTTTAGAATATTAGACCAAAAATATAAGTTTACTTAAGCCTTTTTAAAAACCAGACATCAGAGGATGTGAGGTAGAAAGACACGCTTTTGCTAAAAAACCCCCCTGTTTAATGTTTGAAGCTATGGAGAAAAAAGACCCCATTTAGACAACTTGGATGAGTGCATTTATGAAAAGTAAAAAATTCACAGTATGAGGGGGCATGAAATATTCTAGCATTTAACCACAACTAGTAGTTGAAAGTCATACATTTACCTAGTTCTCCTCGCTAAGCCTTGCAGCAACTGCTTCAGCAATTTTGCCTGGTTGTAAAAGTCTTCCTCCATGTCTGATTTGGGAAAGGACAATCTAGAGTGTTGAGCCAATTACTATATTTGAGTGAATATCTATGGTATTTTCATTAAGGACTTGGTTGTTTTGTGGGTCTAAAGGGAAGGATCTCAAAAAAGAAATTATTATAGCTAAGAATGGACTCTAAATGTGCATTAATGAAGAATAATGAAAATAACTGTGCTTTTAGAGGGTCTGAAAAGAACTTAATTTCTTTTTGTGGGCTTTGTAGGAGATGACAGATTGGGGAAGCTCACGGATGGCAGGTGGTGAGGCTGTCACTGCACAAGAAGCCTGAGAGGTTTCCCCTGTCTAGGCTCACTTGTTCCTGCCCTCCCTTTTGGGGGCATCTTTACACAGAGACAGCTCTGATCCAGATTTGGACAAACCTCAGCACTGCATGGTGAGGGGGTGCAGAGGGCTCAGAGCCTCTTGTGTTGCTGTGATGCTGGACTAAATCTGACAAGAAGCTCTGCTCTGCCAGCGTGGGTTTATCTGTTGGGGTTCTGTTTCATGTAGTCTGCTCCTCCAAAGTGTTGGTATTTATTTCATCTAGAGGATTTGTAATAAAAATGAGCTACCCAGAAAATATGATCAACTTATCAAGAAATGTAGGAGCTGCACTCACTCCTGGGGATGCTCATTTAGAGTTTACCTGCAAGGAAAACTGTTTTGCTGGGTATACGAGGCAATTTCATTTCAGTATCTAAGTGCTCACATAAGTCTGTTCAGGATAGCACTCTCCCCTTACATTTGCATCCTCCTTAAAAGTCAGTTCCTTGTGTGAACAGCTCCTTAGAACATCACAAGTGAGGAGCATTCCCTTTTTGTCAGGTTTCCAAAATCCTGTGATATGCTGTTAAAAAGATTAATTGAATTCAAGCTGTTTCAGATGAAATTTTTATCTCTGGCTCTACTTAATGCAGGAAGATATCCTAAAAGTAGTTTGCTGAACACAGGCATATAAGAGCATAAAGCACATCTGGACCAGGGGTACATGAGATAAATTAGGTAGAAGGTATATGTGAAAATAAACAAAAATGTGAACGCTAGTAGAAAAAGCGAAATCAGAACTGCTTTCCATGCTAGGAAAAAAATTGAGGAATCATGGCTGAAGAATGGATTTTAGTATTATATGATTAAGGTTGAGTATGCATATTTTTGTCTTTTGGCTGCTAAATCGAAGAAGGGAGGTCTTAAATCTTCACAATTATTGAAGTTTAAAAGTAAGTTCCTTTCTCATGTAATTAGTATTATATCCAAAGAAAATATATACATTTTTAAGCATGTGCATTAGCTACACAGTTACTACCATTTCTTTAACTCCAGAGCTTTAACTGTGCTGGTAAGAGCTGTGCAAGGTGTTGGTGTGCAGTACTTCGTACATAGAGATCTGAAAATCCCTGCTAATGACATGCTGCTGCACTGTACTGGCATCTGTAAAAATACCTAATGCTTACTGCTCATCTGTGTAAATCCTGTGTGAATGTATCTTGGATGCTAAGCAAGACTAAGCCAGTGGCTTTACTGACCCTATTTAAAGATAGTCAATATTTATATGTTTGTGTTTAGGGCTCTGGAAAGCCTTGAAGGTTGCTAACAAAAATTGTGTTACTCTAAAGACACAGGAAGGAAAATAGATACAGGAATACTAGTAACTAATGTAGGGGTAGTATGGGAGAATAAGAATCCTGGAGTTCTGAAGAGTCAGGAAATGCTAGAATTCTCATGTGGATGCAGAGACTTATGTACTGCTGAGGAGCCAGAATGTGATGTAAGGCACAAATAAATTTAGCAAATGCAAGAATGTTTATTACCTTCACATGCAAATGAAACATCATTTATTTAACCAGTTTTTGATGTCTGTAGTAGTGTGTATACTGTGTTTTATATGGTTCCTGTGTGGCCATAAATAAATTTTATTTAGAGCATTGGAGGGAGCTGTTATTAACAGAGTTACTCACAGCCAACATCAATTATCTCTGGAACTCTACAAATACTTATTTATGGTTACAATAAAATATTCTTGGGGAAGTGCAGTTCTGTAAAACTACCTAGAGTACCTAGGATGGGGATTTCATCTTCTAGCATAAAGACACTGTTGTACATGACAAAAATATGGAGAATCAGTGAGTTGCTGAATAACCCTCAAAGTGTTCACTCTTATGAGTTAATGTATTCTGTCATTTGTCTTTCTTAGGACATAGGCCTCTCCCTTCATGAATAAATTTCACAAGTAGAATACCTTTGTAAGGAGAAAAATGTATAATAATTTAGAATGTAGTACTATAGATCTTCTTAAAAAAATGGATAGCTAAGGTTCTTTAGCAAACTTGATTATTGATATTTCTTCTAATTA
>VRYO01002781.1:14230819-14274671 GCA_009812075.1 Sialia sialis | reverse complement strand
TTCAGAGATCTAATGAGTTTCTTATCCTGCACTTTAAATATCCCCTTAATCTAAGGCTGCACATATGACATGTTCTTGACACTTTCTAGAAGTAGTCAGTAACTGTCTGTTATATGTGGGACTGTGCAATTAATGGCAGCACCCTTTTAATGTGTTTATCCCAGGTTCTTGAAGTCTGGTGAGTGGTGGAATATCATCCAATTAATGTTTTTCAAATTACAATTTCACTGCCAGTGAAATTGGAATCCTGCAGAAGTTGAAATGTGTTTCTCTTCTGTGCTATGCAATATTGGAAAGCAAAGAGTCAGTCTAGTAGCAGCCCCCAAAAAGGGTATATATCATCAATCTTAGGTGTCAAATTTTAGTCTGATCATAAATGAAATGCTATTAAAGAAGAATTTGAGGTCATCCAGATAGTTATGCAGAGCTTTCATACTTCTTCCCCTAGGAGTCAAGGAAATTACTTTATTATTGATTATTTTCTTATTTTAAAATAAGAACAAAATATTATGTTTTCATCACCCTCTGGTCTATTATTAAAGTTAGATCTCCAAGCAGAAGAGCCTTTCCATGCTGCTGGAGTACAGATGTAAAGTGTGAATAAAGTCCATGTGGAAATGAATGTACACTGCCATGTACAACACAGCTGGCTGTGCACAGTGCCACAACCAAATTGCATTGAAAGTACTATGTGTTTTGCAAAATTTCACCCTCCTTTGTCAAATATTTCTCATTGTTATTGCTTGGAATGCCACAGATTTATCAAGGATATTTATGGGTGAGCTGGAGGCTAAACTGCCTGAAATACTGTGAAAGTGAAATAATGTGAAAGACAGGAATGTTATTTAGCAGATAGATTCATCACAGGACTGCAGAATAAGCTGAGTTGGCAGGAGCCCATGAGGATCATGGAGAACAAGTCCTGGCCCTGCACAGGACACCTGAGTCACACCATGTGCCTGAGAGCCTTGTCCAACACTTGAACTCTGCCAGGCTTGGGCTGTGACCTGTTTAGTGCTGGCCATGTTTGCCAGCTTTTAAGGGAAGGCTGTTTCCACATACCTTAAATGTTTCAAAATATTGACATTAGTGGAAACCAAAGCAAGCTGAGCAGTTAATTTTTTCACATCTCTAATACTATTTCAACTGTAGCTTTAAAGGTAATTTCACTGTTAAATGAGCTACTTAAGTAAACAGCTCATAATTTTTGAGGACCCTTCCCTTTGCTGCAGTTAAAACCTCCCAAAGCAGAGCCAGTCTCTGCACAGTTCAGTTCTGCTGTGTTCACCCCAAGAGAAACAAACCTTCCTTCTGATCACAGAGCAGCCAACACAGGTGCAAGAGGCAGCCCACAACACAGCTTTCTGCTGCCTACCCTTTTGGTACAAACATTATTCAGTTGCTTTTAGCCATAATTTTGTAAAATTGGCTGGGCTGATAAGAAATATATCCATTTGTGATAATATTTGAACTGTGAAAACTCATTTTCTTAGAGAGCAAAGTAAGCAGAAAGTTGAAAAATATCAGCAAATGCCATAAAAATAGTTGGGAACTTTAATATTTCAAAGTTTTTAGTTTGGATTTGTTTTTTGTGGAGTTGTATTTTTGTGTGTTTGTTTTGACAAAGTTTTGTTTATACTCTTTGTTTTTATTTAGTACAAAACATCAGTGCAGGGCTTTTTCCTGCATTAGATATTTTTCTTGCAGCATGCTGTTTATTATAGCCAGAAGCTTTGAGGACAATTCTGTTCCTATGCTGCCATCATTAGATGGAATACATTGGCATGGCAGAGATGAACCTGGAGATGACAGCAAGTAAAAGGCTTGGATTTTAATTGGTTCGTTTTTATTTATTATGCTATTTCAGACAGACACAAGGCAGGACATAACAAAAGTTCATATAGATCCTCAGGGTATTTGAAATTTAACCGAGGTGCACATGTACTTTTGTCCTTATGACTGGCATATTTGCTTTTGATAGGAGATTTTATTGGTATCTCATTAAATTCTTCATATGAATAGAAACATGTACAATTACAGGTCCTTCCAGCTGAGAAGAAAGCACTAAAACACAGAGGATGCTCAAACAAAAGAGCAAATGAGGTACAGAAATACACTGTAAGAGGAACAAAGTGGGGAATTTTCCCCGTGGAGCCCCTGGCTGATGAAGGGTTTTCCATAGCAGTTGTTAGTGGGTTTTGCCCCCAATCTCTCACTCTGCCCATCCCCTGACACTTCATCCCTGGGGCTGTGGATCTGGCAGTGTGTGTTAGGGAAGGCAGCCCCAGGGCCCCCGAGGGCAGCACAGCTGCTCAGGCTCTGGACATGCAGCTAAATCCTAAAAGGAAGTCAGGTTTTCCTTTATGCCAGGGGTGTTTGCCCATTTTTCAGTGGCACAATTCCAAGGCTCAGGCGGCTGCTGTATTTGTTGCCAGGGAGAGGTTTGGTTAGTTACCCACCAAAGGTATAATTAGTCTTATACCTGTTAGAGCTCATCTAGTTAGTGAAAAGAATTGAAACAATTCCCTGTCCTCTCACCATTTCTAATAATTCTGTGTGGAGTGCTGGCTGAAAAGGGAAATTCTGTCTTTTTGAATTTAAATGATCTATTACTCACTAATTCCCTTGAGTTAGTAACTGTTGAGAACATATGTGGCATATTCTATATTCTTTACTTAATGGAAAATGAGATTTCTTGGACTAAACCATTCTGGAGGGAGAAGAGGAATATTTTTACTTGAATTTTATGTTTATATTCTTACCAAGTCAGAATGTTACATACTATGTGGTTTGAGACCTTTAGTTATTTAAGCATTTCATAATCTTGACTGCTGTACCAAAAGAAGCTGATAGAAGCTGAGGTTGTAATTTGTCTGTCAGAATGCATTTTCTTTGCAGAAGCCCTAGAGCAGTGGTAAAAATTAGTGGTTTGCCTTGGGTGTTTCAACAAGTGTGGCCAATTTAAGATGCCAAATCAGAATGGATGCAATAATTTTTATAGCAAGTTTAATAAGTCAATTAATTAATACTTTTTGTATATTTATTCAAAGAATTCTCTGTTAAGAACTGAGGTTAGGGTGGTTTTTTTGTTTTTTGTTGTGTTTTTGTTTGTTTGTTTGTTTAATTTATTTTTAACGTTTTTTTCCTTTGTTCTTTGAATCATCTCCATACCACTGTGACCTCTAATCCACTCACAGGTTGCTTCTCATGCTTACAGCATGGACAAGAGCACCCCATTTTCTGCTCTAGTCACTGCTTAACACTTGTCTTTTCATTCCCATTTCATACCAGGCAGAAAGACTTTAAATACTGCTACAGTGTAGAATTTATAGCTTGAATAATTGTTAATTTCATTTGTATGGTTTTTACTTTAAAGAAGATTCAACTGAGATTTTGGGTAGCCAGTGTATCTAGAATTCATATGAGGAGTGTGATGCAATTTAATTTTAGTAAATTGTCTTTTCTTGGATAGAATGTGCTAAAATTGTACTGTAGTTCTATATCAAATTGAGATGGAGGAAGAGAAATGAAGTCTTGTGTTATAATAGGCTTAGTCAAAAGCCTACAAATTTTTTTCATCAACTGTAATGGGCTCAGGTCAGGTAGGTGATAAAGAATAATTATATACTGTTGCAGATGATAGTTGCATGAGTGTTTTTTGTTTTGTTTTGTTTTTTTTTTTTTTATTTTAAACTTTGATGAAGGACACTTTGTTCGAAAATAATATTAGGACAAAACCATCCTAAAATCAAAAATAAAAACCACCTCTTACCTCTCTGATGGAGCATTTCAGTCCTGCAGCTCAGGAAATTGCTCTTTTCTCTGCACAAAAAGACTGAGGATCCAATACCGTTCTTACCTCCATTCTACACATCACAATTAAGGAAAGCAATCTGTGTCTATAAAAAGTCCCATTGAATCCACCAGCATTCATTCCAGTACATAATAGTCTCATCAGAATCAATAGGACTGTGGTGTGACCTCTGTGTCCAAGGGGAATTGTGTGTGCTGGTGCCTTCCCTGTCTTGGAAGGTCTCTGAACCTTCTTGCTCAATCCTTTAATATAGAAGGAGCTTATTGAAAGCCTTATTTGCTCTATACTGAACTGCTTTGATTTTCTTTCCTTTCTGAAGTATTGTGAGACCGTGCGTCCCACTGTCCTTGGGGTGCCTGTTAATATCTATTGTAGTAGATATACTGGTTCATTTCTTTTTCATGTCACTATAAAGATTTGCATCCTTCAAGAAAAAATAATTATTGTACATTTTCTTTGATGTTTTTCACTTAGGAGAAAAGAAACCCTCAGTAAGTGGCACATCTTGATGTAATTATTCAGAAATGTATTTTAAATGTGACTCTTCCATTTTCTGCATCTTTTCCCAGTCTGATTAACATACACAATGAAAGTGTTTATCTGTGTGGTTGAAAGAACAAAGTGCAGTTGTATGCTACCAAATCTGATGAAAGACATCTTGCTGTCTGTGGAGGCTGGTTTGAGTTTTCCATCCTGTCTTGTTATCCTTGAGAGAATCCTCTTACTGATTATGACAGCAGAAATTCTGAAGGGGAAAAACCCCAAGTCATTAGAAATGCAAATACTTCTTTGCATATAAAATTTTATAATAATATATAATTGCGATGAACTATAAGCTTACTGAAGTAAACATGACAATAACTTGTTTTCACAAAATCCTGCACTGACTTACAATTTAAGGAATCATTCACAAAGCAAGAACCAGCAATTATTGAGCTGATGCTGGCAATGTATTAATTAATGCAATCAAGCAGCAATAATGACACTTGAGGGCATCATGCAAATCTTATATTTGAGTTAAGCTTATAGTCAAATTAGAAATCACTCAAGGGACTTCACATTATTAGTCCTTTTCACTTTTAGCAGAAAACTTTATTTCCTTTTTCTGAGGATAGTAAGTACAGGGTTTTTAAAAAGTCACTCTCTGACTACATCTTTCACTATAGAATCATGGCCTTTGTTACAGAAATGTTGTAAACTATTTTGTCAGCTACCTGAGAGTCAGCAATTCCTATGTTCATAAGTATAAAAGGAATAGTTTTTTTTTAGAAGGGTTGATTTCAGTCTTGTGAATAGAAATTGTCTGTGATGTCTCCTTCCCTCAGAAACAGTTTAGCTGCGTCAGCCATTGTGGTGATCAAGATCTTTTCATTTAAAAGTGTTTAAACCACCTCATCAGATATACACTAAGAAT
This sequence comes from Sialia sialis, assembly GCA_009812075.1. Taxonomy (NCBI): domain Eukaryota; kingdom Metazoa; phylum Chordata; class Aves; order Passeriformes; family Turdidae; genus Sialia; species Sialia sialis. The sequence goes on along the minus strand of VRYO01002781.1, from coordinate 14,269,443 downwards.
AGAACTGATGAAGAGCCGGTCTCCCATTTTTCTGATTTTTTTTTTCTTCAGTTTGCCTTTCATATTTTGAAATCTTTGGGGCTAATTAGCTGGCTCTTGGGATGATGTCTTTCCTTTGGCTGTTAGCTTGGACAAGCACCTAAAGATAATTTAGAAATTGAAAGCTGGTTTATGACTGAAAGCATAAGTGCAGTGCAATAAGCAACTTTGCTACCTGTGACCTTTATCTTTAAAGAGTTTTTCTTCCATGTAATGCCAGGTGGATCATATCAGTGTTCATCATCTTTTTAAAAAAAACACATCCCTTCTACTTTGGAAAATGAGTTATTTTAATCATCTGCCTAAGTGACAGCTCTTTTATGGTCTTCAGAGAATATGAAACAACTGGGAAGGAGAGAAGAAATAAAGAGAAGCATAGGATACTCCAGAGAGGAAGGAAGGAAAAATAGAATATCAATTCTAGAAGTAGCCCTCTCTACTGGGTTTGCTGCATTATGGAACTATTGAAACTCCTATTGAAATTACCTCGAGAAAAGAGAGTGGCTGTTCTCTGTTTACAGCCCCTATGCATTAGAAAAAACTTCTCTTTTTTCTTGACACTTTTTGCAGACTAGAAATTTTACAATTTTTGTAAGAGGCAGAGACTGGTTATGGGAAAGTTGGGTTTTTTCCTTTTCTTTTTTGTTTGCCACACACAAAGATTAAAAAAAAAAAAAAGTGAGGCAAGATATAGTTAAAGCACCAAAGTTGGCATGCTCAGCTTTGGTTTTGTCTCAGCTCAACAAACATCCATATGATTGCAGTCTGTAAAATCATTAGCACATGCAGAGTGTGGAGGGGGACTGGCTGCTGCTGCTTTTTCCAGCACTGGTAACTGGAGGGCATTGAATGAAGCCAGGATGGGTGGGGATCTAAATAAACAAGATGAGCAGGATTAAGGGGTAGCAGGCCTGTGATCTCCTTGACAAGGAACACTGTGGGTGCCAAAAGTTCAAGCTGGTCCTGGGGCAAATTCATTTGAAGCTTTTGCATGAAAGACTGTTTTATTAGTAAAATGAATTTGTGATCTCTCTTTAAAGAAACTCTGCATGATTCTATTTTTTCCAGTCACCATGAAAGAAAAAATTACTTAGTGTTTTAGAAATTCCAGCTCTGAGAATGCTCAGAAAGATGGCAAGGTATGAGTAGCTTTGCAAACAGACTTTCTTTTGAAGTTTGATTGAATTTTGGAAGAGGGTTCCCAGATACTGATGACAAACGAGATGGTAAGAATCTAAATGAATAATAACTACTGGGAACAATAGTATGTGTGGGTTTTGTAGTGTCCCATTCACACTGCACAGACAATTCTTTCACTGGACTTGAAAAGAAACACTCTTCAAGTAAGCATCTCCTTTTCTGTGACTCCTATTATATTCTCCAGGCTGCCAGCATATTTCTTTCATGTATGCATTAGATCAAAGTAAATGTAGAAAGTAAACAGTGATTTATGTCTTTCCACTGAGTTTTTACTGTGGAAAAATTCTCCACAGAAAAGCCACGTTTGCTCCTTAACTAGTATTAAAATCTTACTGCATGCTCCATTTGCCTATTGCAAATTTTAGGTTAATTTGGCATACAAAACTAACCTATCACTCCAGCTTCTTTAAACCTTCCAAGAATCCCTCATGAAGCAAGTAAATAGAGTTTTGCATCGAATGTATAGTGAATATGAGCCATTTTCCTCTCCATTTGCTTTTTTGTTTTTTTTTGTCTGTGAATGTTATGTGGTGGCTGATTCAGGTTGGGGTGGTTTCTCTTTATACAAAGATATGATTATCTTTTAAAAGTGAATACATTTTAAAGTGAAACGTACAATCAAATAGTTTTACAGATGAAAAACCATCAATGGATTTCTAAGTTGTACAACTTTCTCCTATGTAGAGTTTTTGGATCAGATAAATGCTAAGTTCTCCGTTAAAAAATATAGGAAGAGGAATCTGATAATTGTTGGATATGCACCACTACAAATGTAATGATTTTCTAGCTTCAAAATACCTGAAGTTTATAATTTAAGCCAATCTTTTCCATTGTAATGTTCCTTTTTTAAAATTTTTTAATTTTATTTGTGTTTTATTTGTGTTTTCATTTGAAAAAAAAAGGAAGGAAGAAATAATCTTATGGACTTGGTTTTATGGGAGTAAAGACAATTTTTTGTGTTTCCACTGCTTTTATTATGTGGTAACAAATATCCAGACGGTTTTTCTCATACACTTCAATTATCTATTCTTCAGAGTTGTTTTGGTAAGTCCCTGACACCTAATTCCATTTTACTTTTGTGTCCATGGACTCGTGACCTACAGTGAGATCCCCTGCTGGCTGACACCTTTAGCCTGTTTTAGAAATAGAGAATTCCTGTTAACACTGCTCTTGGGTGCACGTGTAGGACTCACACACATGCAGACTTACTGAGTCTGCCTTCCTAAGCTACATTTGCCCCGGCAAACCTCACTGGGGAGCAATCTGGGCTGCAAGCACCAGTCTGTGGCATGCATGAAGAAAACTCTTTTTATATAATAGCTATAACTATATATAATTGGTGAATGCTGGCAGGGGTACTAAACAATTTCATCAGATGTTTTATAGAAATGTAACTTCTTAGCAAAGCTTTGTTTTGAACCTTCTGTTGAGTAAGTTGGATTTGCTTCAGAAAAATAATTTGTACGTTCCCTAATTACAATTCACTATCCTTTCTTTTCAAAACAGAATATAGTTGAGTGTGACAACTCTGACTCAAAACCATTGAAACTTTCTGCCAAGATCACGCACTTAAAGTGAAAAAAATTTAAGCAAAACTACAGTCAGATCAAGCAATCTTGCCTAAATAATATATTACAGTGGTCAAAAGCCATCCTTGTCAAAACAGACAGTATTGGAAAGAAACTTTAGCTGATAAAGGACACTAACGGAAATATGCCAATGCCTAAAGGGTAAAACAATTTTTAAAAGCTTTTTAGAATACAGTTGGGACAAAAAGGAACCTTTATTGGATTCTTTTCTTGATACAGATGGTGAAATCCTGAATAGTGATGCAAAAGAGCCAAGAAATGTCAACAACAGTTTGTGTCCTATATTTGAATGAAGCAAGAACATGCATACAGGAGGCAGATTTTGAGAGACTTGAATAGGACAAAAAAGAAAAAAAAAAGTAGCACTAAGTTTCTTTTTTTTTAAACCACAGACTCAGAAAATTTGTCAGAGACCTAAAATACATGATCAACAGTGTTTTTTTTCCCTGATGTAAAAAAATGGGAAAATTTGTTTTTTGTAGAACAGGAAACTCTAATCTGATTAGCTACAGATCATGAAGAAGCATAATAAATACAATAGTTAGAGACTGTAAACACACAATGTAAGAATAAAAATGGGAGATGTCCTGAAGCCATGTTAATTGACAAGTATTTTTTTGGTAAACAAATCTGTTATCCATTTTGCAGAAATGCAGGCTTGATGGATAAAAACAGTTGAGTAGTAAATTTTGTTTTAACATAATTTAAAATCGCATAACTAAGTAATGTGAATCTTGCGGGCTAATTGCATTCTGTAGATTTATCAAGGGTACTTAATTCCTTCTTTAGCTGAGACTTTAACAGAAAGGCCAGTTATCCTCAGGGCAGCCAGCCCCCTGAGATGGTGAGAGGGATGAACATGAGAGCCCTGCAGCCCAGGAGGGAGCAGGTGATGAGCTGCTGAGCCACTCAGACCCTCCAAAGCCTCTGCTACTGGAGAGCCCACCCAAGGGCAGTGAAGGTGCTGCAAGGAGAGCTTGTCCAACTGCTGTCCATCCTGCATCATCAGTCCTGGTCAACCCAGCGGGTCCCAGGTGGCTGCAGTGTGACCAGTGGGGTCAGGAGGAGCACCCAGGGAGCTGCAGGCTGCCAGCCTGAGCTCAGGGCTGGGCAAGGTCAGGGAGAAATCATCCTGAGGGCTGTCCCATGGCACATACAGGACAACTGAGGACCAGCCACAGGCATGGGAAAGGCAGGTCGTGCAGTCTCATCTCCTTCCATGGCAGGGTGAGCTGCTTTGTGGATGTGTCTGTCTGGGCTGGAGTAAAGCCTATGCCATTGTTACCCACAGCATCTCCTGCAAAAACCTGGCTGCTCATGGCCTGAACAGGTTTCTCTTTGCGGGGTGAAAAGGAGCTGCATGGCCGGGCTCAGAGCGTGGGGAATGGAATTCCAGCCAGCTGCACTTGGTCACTGGTGGGGGTCCCCAGAGCTCAGGCATGGGCAAGCCCTCTTTTATGTCTTCACTGATGATCTGGGTAAGGGGATTAAGTGCACTCTCAGTGAGTTCACAGACAGCACCAAGCTGGATGGGAATGTGGATCTGCTGGACGGCGGGAAGGCTCTGCAGAGGGATCTGGACAGGCTGGATTGATGGGCTGATGGCAGTTCTACAAGGTTCAGTAAGGCAAAGCAGCAGGTCCTGCAGCAGCTCCCTGCCATGCTAAAATGTAGAGTTATTAAAAGTGGTGGAATGCTGCTTTCCTGTCTGCTCCTGCAGGCTGACATCAGTCAAGGTGGCTTCTTGACATCATCACCCCCTAAGCATGCTGGAGTCCAGTGCTTTCACCTCATCTCAAAACCCCGCAGTACTTAGCCCTATTAGATCTCCACATGCTGTGATGAATTTTGTGTGTAAATACTAGGTAACAAACCCAAGGAGCTTTGTAACAGTTTGAGGTTGTTCTTCTTCATGCACAGATGTTCCATGTGTTGGGGTCAAACATGTATTTGTGGAGGAGAAACTGGCATAGGAAAGTGAGCCCCTAAAATATCTCTAAACACGCATAAAGAATTCCAAGATTGGGAATAGCACTCCCCTAAAACAGAGCACAATTTACAATGTCTGGAGTTTATTATAAATGTAAATTGCATATAGCACCCCAAGTATATCTTTTCCTTCTCACAGAAATCTTCCTTTTTCTGGCAGCATTAATAATATAGCTGTTTCATTAAACTCCTCAGGCATGTGACTACTAGGAACTCTCAGTGGAGAAGAAGCTGAAGTTCCCTGAGTGCTGCAGTATGCTTGGCATAGTAGTAATATCTGCTGAGTTATGGTCTATGTAATTTTTGAATCGTGTTCCACAGCACTCAGCAGTATCTGTCATACGCTTCGTATCTATGTCACGGTTATTGCCGAGTTCAAACAAGTAATACTTAGGTTTCTTTGAGAAATTCAGGTGAAAAGCTCCCAAAGATTTGCACTCTAGCAAAGTTTCATTTTCTACTGATGAGTCATTATTTTTTATGAAACTTTAATGAGCAACAGCAAGCCCATATAAATCATAACAGAAAGGTATTGTAATGTCTTCTCTGCTCATCTAAAATGTTGCTGACTTCGAATGACAGGATTTTTCTTTATTAATTGACTCTTAAAATAACCATAATTGTGTGTTAATGTCAATAAAACTGCTTGCAAATGCTTTAAAACCAGCAAGCTTTAAATTACAGACATCAGGCATAGTATTCAGTTAGCTTCAAAGAGCAGAAATCAAAGATTTTCAAACAATCAGAAACTGGAAGTGGAAAAACATATTTAAGCCACTCTTTCTCTGTACAGAAGTTCTTCAACTTTTGTATCTTCATTATCTGGAAATGTTATGTTACTTGGGAAAATTTTATCTCAGGCAGCCTTTATCTTTGTGTGTCAGCCTTCCTATGTTTTTGAATGAACAGCACTTCTTGTTTGGGAGGAGGAAAACAGCAGAGAATATTCAGCTTTTATCCTTATCCACCGCCTCTGCATTCTCCCCAGTAGTAAAAGGCTCCCAATTTCTCTGCTCTACCACTATACCTGTCTGCTAGTCTTTACAGTAAAGGACAAATGGAAATGAGAGTCTGTAGCGTATTTTAAATTCAGTAGAGTTCATTTTCCTTCATCATATGTATAATATCTGGTAGATTTCTTTGGACTCATATTTACATCTCTATAGCTAGAGCTCTTTTAAAGCTCCCAGGCAAAGGTGAGCTATTCCAGAAGCTGGATATGAAATACTGTCTTAAGTGTTTGGATTATTTCATGTATACAACATTCTTTGCTGAAGGAGAGAAGATTTGGAGAAAGATGTGGGGTCTAATTCTTGCTGATGTCAGAGTACCTCTGAAGGGAGCAGCAAATCCTCACGTTTCTAGATAACAGCACTTTGACCTTGGCAGTGAATTTACTTGGGTTGTGCCATCCTGCCAGGGCAAACTGAGCTCAAGTACATTGCACATTGCAGTGCAACACAGAGCTGAGCCAGATGTAAAAATAGCAGAGAGATTCTAGGTACAGCAGCATGAAGTTTGAGGTGTAGGCTGCATTAGATCCAAAATTTTCCACAGGGTTTCCAAAGTCAGTGGAGCTGTTCTCCCGCTTAGCATGACATAGTTGTTCTGGCTGAGCTAATGAACTATTCCTGGTGCTTCAAGAAGAAGTCCAAGGGACCAAGCACAATATATACTGTTAGAATATCAGCATTGGCAGAAATGAAAAAGTGATTTCTCCTCGCTGTTGTATTCTTCAGGCCTGGCCATGAGTCCAGCCCTGCCCAGCTCCAGATGAGGTGTCTGAGCTGGCAGAATCAAGTGCACTGTGGTCATGCACCCCTCTGCCTGCAGAAGGGTATAGGATGAAGGGGCTTCATTTGCTTCTGCTGCCTCTTTGCCACAGGGGCTTCCCTCTCCCAGAAGAGCTGTCAGCACCTCCATCTAGTGCAGTCTGTGTTTTGTCACTCTGCATTGCTGATCCACCTGGTGGTGTCTTCACAGTGTGAGAGTCATTGCATTTCTGCAATACCTCAGTCTCCAATTTAAGAAGGTTTCAGAGCTGGTGTCAGTGCAACTCCCAAGCTGAGTGCTTGTCTGTCAGTGGCACAACTGGACAGCTGTGCTCAGATATTCCAAATTCCTTACCTCTTACACATGCTTTGCCTTTTCTGCGAGCCTAAGATGATACAAGCGCATTAATTCAAAGGTGGTCACAAAGATATCGTGCCTTTTTGCTAGAATAACAAAAGCAAACAGTGTGAATGTAGTGCTCTCACTGTCTGTTCATGCTTTATGTAACATATTGTGCTTATCAGCCCTTGTTGGGCTTGTGACAACAACCAGATCAGTGCAATGGTGCTGTATTGAAGGAGCTGTGAGGCTTTTGGGCTGTGGAAAGTAAATGCTTCTTGTATGAGTACTGGGATTAGGAAAACTGTGCCACAATGACCAGCAGGAAACTAGGCCATGAGATTTTGGGCAATTTAACAGTTTAGTCCCTTTTTCTAATCATGCAAGCAGGCATCCCATTTCATAGTGAAACTGAGTTACAGATCTGATACAGCTTTGATATTTCTGTGTGTCTCAGTGAATATTTGAAGAAGTGCCCTGTGAAGATGGGATGCCCCAAGTGTAAGTGGGAGCTCCAAAACAAATGAAGATGACTGGGGACATGCCTCAGGCTCCCAGGCCTTATTTTTAAATGAAAAATATAGAATGAGGCTCCCAGATATCCTTTTCTTTCATGTTACATGCTTAGGGCCATAGCAACTAAAAAGCCTTGCTGCACTGAGACTTGAGATAAGCTGAGGGAATATTAAATAAGCCAGTATGCAGAGATCACTGGCAGTAGGTAGGAGTTTGAAAGCTCCAGTTTATAAAAGTAACTAGGAAATTGTGCTGGTAGCTAAAAGATCAAACATTCAGCTTATCAAAGGTTACGTTTGAAGTTTTGGGAAACCAAATAAAGAAATCCCTTGTTCTATTTCAGTGACTTCTGCAGCATATTTTCGTTGGCCATTGTACTTTCCTTAATAACATCTGATTTCTGTGGGGGTAATTTTAGCAGTGCTGCATCATACAAGATGCTTTCAGAGTAAATGTTCTGCAAATAGTGTGTTAAATTGATTTCTTGTCCCTAATTGAGGTTGATTAAATGTAAATTTCAGGTTCTTGATCTAGTAGTGGTTGGCTTTCTGCCTTGGCTTTGGTTTCTTGAAAACACACTTGAGCTAAAAGCACTTGTCTTTCTTAGCCCTCTGTATTCATGTTGAGAAAAATGTTTTTCTTGTTGGAGCATGGTAGTGACTTCATTGAATATTTTGTCATTTGGTATATGACACTTTAGAGCTCTGTGCCTCAAACCAGCTTTAACATTATGCTGCTGATCTAGAACACAGGCTTCAAATGAGTTTAGAAGGCAAGAACTGTAGCAGGATTAATGAAAATGAATTTTGTACGCTTCCTTATTTTGGCAATTTTGATTGAATATTTTTTTCTGTATTGGAGAAGAAGTAAAAACATGTCTATAGAGAATTAGACCTTTATGTGGTTTCTTGTGAACACCACATTTGTTTGAGAAAGAATAGATGATTTTCTTTGAAGTAGAACCAAAACCACTGAAAATCAGGGCTATTTCTACCAAGCAAAATGCCAAATATTTCCCTGTTTGTTTATAGGTCAATTCTCAAGGAGACACAGAATCCAGGGAACTTTCCCCTGGCCCAACCCTTAATTTATCCAGTAGTTTAACTCTGCTTGTCTGCCTGCACTGTGAATAATCTAATTTTAGTGGGATTATATATACCACATAAAGTTAAATCATGAGTGAGCCTTGCAGGATTGGGACCTTCAGAGGCAACTGACAGATTTAAAATGCATTATGCTAAAATGTAGCAGAGAGTTCTCTGTGTTATGCTAAATGGGCTTTATTGCACTGAACTAATCTCCTAGTTATAACTAATCTCTTGAAACCTGCTTCTCTTCATCTTCATTTCAGTAAGTGCAAAGTCATTGCCTGAATCAAGTCAGGAGTTTGGCCTTTTTATTCCTTCATCCTTAATTATTGCATAACCTTTAATACAGGGTTTACAGAAGAGAGAGGTAGGTCCAGTGCATAAATTGGATTACTCCTTCTGGAACCTGTGGAATTATGTCTGTTTACAGTGACTAAGAATCTGGCCCATAAACTTCACTGAAAGGCTTTCTCTAATCCAGCAGTGTAATTAGACTGAAAGAGTTATTTTCAAGAGTTGTTAGTACCTGAAAATGATTATTACTCACTGGGGCATCGTTAGTATAATAGCAAAGTCACTTTTCAAGGATGCTGGAAATCCAAACACTCTGTGCTATTTGCATTCCTCAGTAGGACAGTTAATATATTGCCTCCAGTGTGATCTGTGTAGTAAAACTGCTGTATTAACTCTAACAGCATTGGTAGTGTTTCCCTAATCAAAAAATGAAACTGGTGTCTCTGGCAATAGATAATGATACTTCTAGCAAGACACTTACACGTGCCTTTTGATAGAGAGAGCAGCTTTTCAATGTGAAGCAAGGACTCATTTACAAAAACACATAAACAACAAAACAATTTATATTTGTAGATAACAAGCAGCATCATTTATACTGAATAAGCTGGAGAAAGCTGAGTGTATAGATTTTAATACACTTGATCAGCAGTACATTAAGGAGCAGACCCAAAGCCTCATAGAAATGGGAAGAAGCTACCTGACTTCAGCAGGGCCTTGGTTGATGCTGTTATCTTTAAGGTGAGCAGGCTCTCAGGGGAAGAAGGGACTACCACACATAATAGTGAGTCATGATGGGGAAAATCATGGCTGTGATGGGTGAAATACCTGCAGCCATGTGCTCTGTTGCTGTCTGATGTGGCAGAAGGTCAAGAAGAGGGAGTAACTCCTTGCTGTGCTGTGAGCATCCTCTTTTCCTGCTGTGGCATTGTGGTCAGTCTGCCACGCACCCGTGGCTTTGGCTTGCCCTGCTCAGCAGCACTGAGAGCTGTCACTGTCTCCTCCTGCCTCCATCCTGCTGGGGTAAGGGCAAGGGTAGTACCTGAACTTCAGAGGCATCTCTGGGCCTTTCACAGGCCTTAGAAGATATATGAGAACAAAGTTCTCTCCCAGCTGTTGCTGCTGCAGCTGTTGCTGCAGGCTTACCTGGTAAGGCTTTGCATATCTCCTCTCAAGAAATTAGGTATTAAGAGCATCTTTGGTCTATCTACTTTCTTCCAAAAAATCCTTCTAAGACTTCATTATCTGTTGGTACAGATAAGAAAGTGTTTTCTCATGATAGGTCATGTCAGTGCCCCCCACGAGACAAATGGAATCTCCATCAGCTGTGCTGTGTCTGTGCTATCAGATGTGGGCAGACAGCGTGGGGACCCTGCAGCCTCTGCTCCTAACCCTGGTGCCCCTGGGCTCTGTGCACAGCCCCCTCAGCCCAGCTTTCAGGCAGAGCAGCAGAGAATCACAGCAGCAGCTCTGCGGAGTTCTGCACACACGGATTGGTGGTGCAACACATCTCACTGTACAGGCACAAACTTGCTTTGTGTCTGGGCTGAAAATAGGAGCTCAAGGCTCAAGCACAAAGACATCTGTTTTACACCAGTTGTGCATATGAATGCAAACACTGCTCTTTAAGGGTAATTTTTACTAATGTGCTCCCCATTGCAGAATTCCCTGGCTTGATGTATGGTGAGCGTGATACATCCCATGCCAGCAGCACACAATGTTTCAAAGCAAATTGTAATACATCGCTAGTCTGAAGCTTAAGATGTGCTTTGTTAAAAGCCAGCTTTTATCTGAGAGGAAAGATTTTCTCTCTAACATCACAGAATATTTACATTGCAGAAAAATAACTCTGTCTCTGAAAGTTATCTGGTCATATTGATACTGGCACTTTGTAGGAAGCTGTATCAGGAGATGTTGGGTTATTTCATGTTTCTCTATGCTAAGCCTGAATAGCCTTTTGTCCCATTTTATGTATTTATGCTTTTGCAGTGTTTAATACTTGACCACTGAGAGTTAATCTGGTGCATCATGAATAAAAGGAAAACATTTTCTTGTTATCCATTTTTATCTCAATTACAGTTCTAAAATAGCTGTTGATCTGGTTAAATGATGGCTTGTTAGTATTTCTGTATTTGCTAAGCACAGATTTGGTCTCTCATTTTAGAAGTTACCCTAATCTCTTAATGTAACTGATTGTAATATTTCTAATCATAGATAAATTCACCCTGGAATCACAAAGACATTCTCTTTAAGTACAGAAAAGGTATGATAGTAAGATGAATGATAGGAACAGATTTATTTTATGGAACAAAATATTCAAAAAGAAATTCCTGGTAAAGTATTGCTACAAATTTGTGCTGAGCTAAAAAAAAAATTCTCCACTTTTGTGAAGTCTACAGAGAACTGCTTTTAAACATGTATTAATCTAGCACTGCCTGTCTTAAAAGCTAAAACTGGAGGGAAAAAATAGAAGATATCAGGATGTCAGGGTGGTGAAAAGATGTGGTGAGAAGATTAAGTGTTTTCTTCATTGTTGGATTACAATAGAGAAGCTTGGCATTCATTTGACTGACTGGATGATATTATCATTAGATATAATGATTGTACATTCAGCGGATACATAAATGGTTACTAATGCCAAAAAGACATGGAAACATGATTTTCTCTGCTTTGAAATCCAGAGGAACCTTATGCTACATATTTATTTAGGAGAAATGTAATGCTATCAAAGGAAGAGACCTCTGACATTATTAATACCGCTAATTAATTCTTCCTGTCAGGAGGGTTTTCAAACCTAATTTAGAAGGACCTCTGTGATTTGCCAGCACTGTGCCTGCTGTGGAGCTGTTCCAGAGTGGGCACTCATTAGTGGCAGAGTTACCTTGTACTCATGCAGCAAGGGCTGCAGCTACAAAGCAGTCTGAGGCTTCATTTTCCTTCTTTCCACTTAACCTGTGCAAATTAGGAACAGATATTTTGGTATCAAATATTTTAAATGTACTGTTTTTGTGAGTTTTGTATATGTTAATGAGAAAATGGAGGGAGGAGACAGATTTTGTAATTTTTAATAAGACTTCCAAAAATTTATCTGTATACTTCATAAATTAGTCATCTTTTCAGCAATTTTTTGTCTGCATCACTTTACTCAGCTAACACTGAAGCAGGGTATTCTGATGATGAAGTAAAATAAATGGGCTGATGTGAACTGAGATCCTATAACAGACCCCCTATGACTGACCCTTTAGCAGATCTGTAATGCTGCAGAGAGCTCCCAGATCTTCAGTCCCCAGGCATCTGCTGCAGGTCCTGGTGGAGAGCTGAGGCCACCATCCTCTGTGCAGTGTCTGCTGCCTTCCTTTGTCTTCCCAGGTTGCTGTAGTTACAGGTAATTGGTTGTGTGTGAGGGGCCTCCTGTGTCATCTCAGTAGCTGCTCTCTCATCTCCTTTTTTCTGTGGCATAGTGATGCTTCCCACAAACATCAACAGCCTGATACTCCTTTTCAAAGTCACAACAGTCTGACAGGCTAAAAGTGCCTGCTTGGCAGTTTCCTGGTTTAGAACAGACTACTGACTGCTTTTTGATTTTTTAACTGCACCATGGGGAAGAGTTTGCAGCTTGACACAACCATCATACTGTAATAATCTATTCTATTAAATCATTGTTTACTGCTTCTATTAAATTTCATTTTATTTTTTCTAAGAGATGCAACAAAAATAAATGCTTTTTCTTTTTTTTTTTTTTCCCCCAGGGGAAAAATAAAAAAAAAAAAACAGTTATATGATGGGAAGAGAGATTTTTGGGCTTGTGGAAGACTTAACAAGAACAGTTATGTACTTTTGACTCTCTAGTGAGGAGCTGCAGAAAGAAAAAAAATCAAGATTTTCTGTGCAGTGGGTGTTTATGTGCTTAACAGTATTCAGCTTCATAAGCTGTAACAGAAACTTCTTTTGGTAGGTCTTTCATCTCTATAAACAGCTTACTGCAGCCATCACAGTTAATTTGATTAGTGGCACTCAGACATGAACCCAATGAAACAGCAGCTTAAGAGCACTTTTGCAACCAGCAACTATATTGGGAATTCTAATCTTTGTCAGAGCTGCACAGGAGGAAGTCTACTTCTCTCACATTTCTGAATGTTTTAAAACTGTTTTGAACACTTATGTACTTCAGGGAGTGACACAGAAAGGGTGAGAAAGATTATCACCTGACAAAGCTTTCTTGAATTAGGTCACTGCAGGCTGTTTCATTTAACAGTTGTTCCTTTTCCTAGGTGCTTAAAACCAAGCTTTGCTTCTCCACTCTTGCATAAGACAGGACAGTGTTTTTCCTCTGTGAACACAGAATGCATGACTGTGGTGTCAGAGGAGGAAGAACAATACCTTTTTCAAATATCCTAGGAAATAAGGACAGGATTCATAAGTTGTGTAACAGCTGGATTCTGTGTGTGTCCCAGGATTGTGCAGTGCTGCCCTCTTAAATTGCCTTCCCAGTTGTAGTTCTCACTGCTCTGTTTCCTATTTCGCAAGTTGGATATCTGATGTATTTATTTATTTTATTGAGGAAATGCACAGATTGTTTGGCACTGCAGATTTTCAGATGGAGAATATAAAAGGTGAATAATTATGGCAGAAAAAGAAGGGGGAGAAGCTGCAGGCTTGGAGAGCTCATTCAAGTAGTCCTCTGCTGTGAAAAGACTGGAGTAGTCTGTTTCCAGGTTTGACATGCAGGTGGCAAAGGCAAATCTTGAACCTGGGGAAGGATATAATTGCCTTCTCTCCTCTGTTGGAAAAGTACTGATCACAAGTTCGTTAAAAAGGCCACACCTGATCCTGTTGTGGCGCTGTAAAACCAGAGCAGAATTAGCTCTTATCTCAGCATCTCTGCTTGCATGAAATAATAGTGGAGGCTTTTGATAATCACTGGTTTGGTGTGGCTGCCAAAGTGATTAATAGTGAAACAGTTAGAGTGAAGGTATTTAAGCATTGCCACTTGGTTTTAGATTTAGCACTTGCTGAGATAAATTCAAGATTCTAGCATCAGTTGCTTTTTTTAAAAAAAACAAACAAATAGAAGTTTAACTTCTGTAAGTCTGATTTGGCAAAATTTAGGAAATCAGGAAAAAAACTAAGCAGTGGTCTATATGAAGGTAAATAATGCCTTCCCTATAGGATTTGAATTTCAGATGCTACCATGGCTCTTGGCTCATGCAGGTTGAATAAGAAGTAAAATGTCTTCCGGAAACCATGTGTATCTGAGAATAGATACAAACTGTGGTTTTATAGATGGCACTGCTTCTGACCAGTTATTTTAATCTGTGGTTTGTTTTTTTTTTTTATAATGTGATTTTTTTTTTTTTAAACCTGAATAGTTAGATCTGACTTAGAAAGTTATCCACCTGATTGCAGACAAATTAGTACTTTTCTCATTGTCATGTGAAGCCAAATGTACTGTTCTGCTTTGAATGTAACATTAATCAAGCAATTTAATACATAAATAATCTTGGTACTATGAAAAGGTATGGTTGTGTAAAAGGTTTGTTTGACTCTTGCTTTTACTTTTGCTGGTGCTGTAGAATAAGCTATGATTGACAGGAAAAGAAAGAATATAGTGCTTTCGAGCTGTTTTTTCCCTACCAAAAATTATTTGGATCAAGGTATTTTATCTAAATATATTCAGGGTGCATATGAAATATATTTTGGATACATTCACCTATTTGTTTTAGATAAAGAGCAGGTTTGAAAATTCCAGCTGTTTCACATGCAATGTGCCAGCAGCAGTCAGATGACAGGATGTCTGCAAAACTGAACAGAGTTTCTTTAAACAAACTATCCAAACTCCCAGATCAGGTATGTCTTATCATCTGTCTCACAACCCGTCAACCATCCCACCCCTCCCTGGGAAAACACGGGAGAGCAGGAGTGTCTGGAAGGATGATGAATAGAGATCTGATAAGCAAAGGTGGAACAGGTCTCTCATACCTGGCTGTGCCTCTGGAGGAGTGCCCTGCTCTGTTGAAGCCTAGGTGGATTTACACTGGTGAATTGTACTGTAGGAAAACAAGCTGTTCAGCTCTGGAAGCAGTTTTCAGGGAAGCAAAGGCTGCTGTATTCCATTGGCCAATAATGGCCACTGTGTATTTTTGGTTTCTGCTGTGCAGCTCAGTGTCAGGGGCCTGAACATGGCAGCGAAGAAATGCAGAAGTGCATGGCTGGAAGGGCCGCTTAATAAGATACAGAGCCTCTTATCTCTGAGTAGTCTGTGTGGGTTTAATAGGGCCCAAATATTGTGACAAACATTTCTGCAGACAGCAGAGCAGTGTCCTGATTTTTTTTAAAGGGCTGCACACTCCAGGCCTGCTGACGTCAATGCAAGTGTGAACGTATCAGCTTCTTATAAATGACTTGGTCTGCACTGAAAAAACCTGCTTTAGTTCACATGATTTTTAACTCTCAGCCATACAGAGCTCTCATGTTACTCAGGACAATATCATACATTTTAGCTCTAAAATTCACAAGGATCCACTTAATACGCAAAGCATTCTTTTGTTTGAACAATGGTCTTTTTCTAAACTCCTTCCCACTTTTGGCACAGACAGTTGGTTCTGCTTTCTTGGGAGAAGGAGAAAATAGGCATTTAAAGGTGTTGTGCCACCTATGCCATTTGTTGCCTGTATTTCATAGTGATACCACTAGATGCCAAAGGGTTGAAAATCCAGAAAGGAAGTATCAAATACTGCCAAGAGATATCACGTTGCATTGGATATGTGTTTGTAGAGCACTTATCTCCTTTTGGAAATCCCACAGCTAGGTTTTTTTGGTGCTTCTCATCTGCTGAGTACAGAAGTGGCTGTGGTAAGGAAGGGAAAGACCGCAACTTTTTATTCTTGCAGCCTGTGGTTCCCTTAAGAAGTTAAATTTTAGAAGTCTGTAAGGCCTGGCTTGCCTTACAGATGCCAGAGATCCTTTGGGGTTGTTTTATGTCAAAATATCTAGCATGTTCAATGTCTTTACTTCAGTTACCAGAAGGAGGGAAATCATCTTTCCAGAACTCAGTCTGGGTCCCTTTGTGGGTACTAACCGCAAAAAAATTAAAGACTAAAAGGAAATTAAATGTTTACCATGAATAGTGTTAACAAGCCTAACTAAACACTGCTGCTACTGAGGAGAAATTCCACCAGACACCAGTTTTTCACAGCTTCAAGAGTTCTTTTATTAGAATGCTGAGAAATGGCTGTATTGAAATAAATATCTCTACTTACATAATGTATGTAACTATCATAATTATGTATAGTTGTGAAATTCAGGTTCAGCAGGTTCAGCATACAACAGATTCCTGCTTGAAAGTAAACTGTGCTTGTTTAAAAAGAATAGAAGTAGGGAGAAAGAAGAACATATTGAAAAGGAAGATATTTCAAAGAACTTTTTTGGAAGATTTTGAAGAGTTTCATGTTTATTCAGTGTATGCTGCAGAGGAAACTTATCCACTTTAAGCTGCCTAGAAAGCACATTTTTTTCAGAAAACATTTCAGACTTTAAGCTTTAATATGGCACAAGCCAGCAAATTCAGGCAGCACCTCTAAGAAAACAATTTTTTCTGATCACAGAAAACCTGAAGCTAATCCAAGGAGTATAAAAATGCACTTTTTCCTTCACATTTATACAGTGTAAGAAACTGTTGTACCAAGCAGACAAAAAACCTGACACCAACCTCTTGATCTCCATCTTGCAAACCAACAATGGTACCCATTCATTATTTCACTGTTTAATGGGAACTATTCCCTAGTTGCAGTGTATTTCACTGAAAACTATTTTAAGTTTCTGCTTCCACACTTTGCTACTAGATATTTGAGCAAAAGCTCCTCCAAAGCTTTGCACTTGTGCCTTTATATATATGTACTGTCCATACCTAAACCTATGCACTATACACAACAAATAAGTATCTGTGCTGCACTTGTTCTCTGCTGGCTTGCTTCCCATTCATGACTGATGAGAATTCTGTGCATGGGAGTGGCAAAGAGATGAGATTTCTCCTTCTGCAGAACTCTTTCCATGTACGGTCACTCATTTTGGACAGAGTTTAGAAACTGCTGGAACTTTGAAGGGCTGGAGTGTTTGGAGTGAAAAATTGTACCTTTTCCCTCCCATATTTCCAATACCTGTTTTTAACTCTTTCAATGTCTTCTAGAAAGTGTCTCTGTTCCTATTGGGTTCTGTAGTTTTCCTAAATCACTGCACTTATCCATGTCCACAGTCATATTGAGGTGTCTGATTTGCAGAAAAAGCAAAGGCTGTGGGGGCTGTTTGTTTAGGAATTAACTATTTCCATACTTCTACTGGTTTTGTTTTGGAATGTGGAAATCTAAGTCTAATATGAGTAAAGAAGCTCTAGGGACTCCTTCCATATAAGGAGAAAGTTTAGTAGCACGAGACTATGGAAGTGCATGTTATCACATGCTGGCCCACAGCATTTGTTCAATGAAAGAGGAAAGTATTTAATTTTGAATCTCAGGATGGCCCCCACAGAGCACTCCATAGAAGACAACAATTCAGCAGTCAGGCTGCTCAGCCCTTGCTCCTGCAGCCTGCTACGATGGGACAGTGCAGAATGAACAGCAACAGAAGTGCAGAACACTTTGACTCTTGCAAACTCCTACAAACTCAGCTCTGCTCTTCAGTTGTGTGGCAGAACCCAGAACACACCTGGAGTCCCACAGCATCAGCTGATTTTGTTGCAATCTGAGGAGTGCCCTACTTATCTTATGTTTTCAGTAGCAATAGTTAAGGCAGAGTCAAGCCCATGTAAACCTGTAGTGCAGTGCTACATTGCTTTTAGTGAAAGCTGAAACAATAGCCACCTGTTGTAGAGCATACTTGAGCATTTTGAGTTATTATTTCAGCCCCATTTCAGGGGATAATGCCGTGATTGAGGGAGTGTATAATCATGCATACAACAGTACAGGAATTTGGTTAGTAACAGGTTAGTTCTTGTTCACAGCAGATGTTCTATATTGTAACCGGGAGGTGTGGGAGGGGAAGTTGCAGTTAACTAAGCATTTTCTTTGCTTGCAATTGTTCAGTTTTTTTTCCCCTCATTCTCCCAGGTGTGTAAGTCAATCTTTATTATAGTTACGCAGGGGTGCAGAATAACTAAGGCATTTCTGAGGGAATTTTAATTTCAGAAAGTTAGGAGTATAGAGCAGTAGATGGCATTTAGTGAGAGCTGTTCTCCCAGCTGAGTGAAAGGCATTCTGAGACCCATTGGGCCATGCTGAAGTCACTGTGGGGTGGCCCCTGTGTAGGTGAATTGCACAAAAGTGAGCTATGTGCTTTCTTGCTTCCTCTTTTGTTCCAATAAACCCTAGAATTGGGTAGGAACTAGAGTATTTGATGGAACATTTTATGCACAGGCTGGATTTCCCATCAAAGTCAATGGGTAATTCCTACAGCTGCAGCTGGCTGGGAGAGCTGCTGTCACCAATTCATTTCCTCTGTAATGACCCTTCTCTCTCTGAAGTTGTGCTTGGTTTTATACCCAGATTTCACAGTAATTTTTATTGTTAATTTTGTGTACGGTGAAGAGAGAGGTTTTCGTTTACATAGTGTGAGACTTAGCAGGCACTGTGGTGTTTATCAACCATGACACTCATTTCACATCTCATCTGTTATATGAGTGAAATGTGAAAATGATCATATTTTTCTAGCATATCAGGGATGAAATGACTTACAACCAACAGGAATGGCCGGGGTTGTTTTTAGTCTTCTGTGTTAGTGTAATTTACCAGCCAAAGACTGGAACCACTTTCCTCTTCTCACAGGTTTACGGCAGTAGCAAGTGCCAAAACTACAGAGCTGCTACAGCTCACATACCCGTTGCTGAGTTTTAGGATACAAGTTTCAATGGCAGGGTTGTTTTTTGGCCATTATTTTACTATAGTACCCCCAGGCAGATCCACAATTTTCTGACTGCTGGCCTTTCAGGTAATCACAATTGGTCAAGTTCTGTTTCTCAAGCACATTGTGTAAAATTTTGGGTGGACATCAATATCAGTGCTGGATGTGCTTTGTAGTCATAATGAATAACAGAACAGAGGTTGGAAGCTGATTTCTAGTGCTAAAAATATTTGATTGGAAGGAAATGAGGTTTCTTTTGCTTCTCTCTAGAGAAGGCAAATATTTGCAAGGGAGGGAAAAGGCAAGCCTGTGCTGTCCCCTATAGAGTGGAGCATCAAATTACAGTCAACAGGCTTTTAAAGAATCAGAAGAGAAAATGATCAGTAGCAAAAAACCAGAAGAAAGTCGCAACCCTGTCAGAGCAAAGTAAAATATAAGAAAGAATGAGGTAAGGCTATGAATAATTTGCCAAAAAATTATTTGAATTGTGCTTAGTAATGGGACAAAGGCCTAGGGTCCATGGAATTTTGTGTTTGGTTGGATTTTTTGAAGGGGATTGGGCTGGAGTTTGTATCTTTTTAAGTACAAAATGGGTTTTAATTCTGATATGGATTCCATTGTGAACACAGTCATTATAGCTCACTTGATTATAACTCTGAGACTGATTAGCTCCTTAAGGCAATGCTTTGATGAAGTTGAGAATGTAGTTTGGAGAATCTGTAAGAAATTTCATGTTTTACTTTATAGGCTTCAGATTACATATATAGTGCTAGTGTCTTAATGAACATTAGGAGAACCAATTTGGTTGCATACCTAAATACAGTTAAACCAGAGAGCTCAGGGCTTGCCTTTATGACTTTTTATATCTATTATACATCAAAGGGACGTGACAGTTGTGCTCTGAACCAAGAAGATTCACAATTACAGGAAAAAAAACCAGATTAACACATACTCAGCAAAAGCACAGTGAAACTCATTAGAAATTAATTAAGCATCTCACCACAAGATCCTTACAAAGACAAAAGTCCCACTGGTCCAAATTTACTGCTAGGCTAGAAGGATCTAGCTTTCTGAAAATTAATTTTATCTCAAGAATTTTTATCTCAAATGTTGGAAAACAGTTGGAATTTCTCAGAGCAAGGATTGTAGAATAATGCACTAAACTTGAGCAGGACACATATCATCTCAGGTAATCCCCAGTGCTTTTCCTTTTAGGGTTGAAGAAGTGATAGACAGATTTTTCTTTAAATATGGTAAAGTAGGATGCAAAAGAGATTATGCTAATAAGGACTTGGATTAATCCAGATCTCTTTCATAATTTAAAGACAATTAGGCCATTATCTTAAATTCATTAGAGAGAATTTATCTTTTCAGATTAAGGTGACCCATCCAGTGACCTGCAAGGAACACCAGCCAATAAATAACGGTCTAAATTCTGTTAGTCCTGTAACCATGTGAAAAACAGTCAAATTGCCCTGATGGAAATACATGTGCAACTTGGCTACTGTCTATATCTCATTTGTCTCTCTAAAATATCTATATTAAGATGAGAAGATAGCTGTTATCTCTGTGCAATTCTTCTAAGACTCCCAGAGTTCTTTTTCATGGTTGTTAGAACTTATTAAATGAAAGACTGGCCTGAAGTATGCACTAGGAAAAAAAAAAAATGGAAAAAGCAGTGAGGGAACTTTAAGGAACATGTAATTTACCAAGTGTTTAAGGCATTCAAACATATATAACCGCACAGCTGCTGGAAGATGTTTGAGACAGTTTCTGTGGTTATCTTTACTACATTTTTCTACAGAATTAGAGTAATTTCACAACTATAAGGCACGCTTCCGGGCTGTTGGCAAATTTCCGAAATTTGTCCATATACAAGGCACACCGTGCTATAAGGCGCACTTTATTTTTTTCCCAGCAAGGATGCGTGTGGAACAAAGTAACAAATTAGTAACAGAATCCTGCTGTTTACTGGCAGGTGTTCACTTTGCAAACATTTTTCACGGATCAGAGTAGCCTTTAAACAGCCTAAAAAGAATCAAAACACTAAAAAAAAAAAAGCAGAGAAAAATCACTCACTTTTATTAAACCTGCCGGCTCCACTCTCACCCACGTGAGGGGAGGGTGCGGCCCAGGGGGGTGAGGGCAGTGGGGCCAGGCAGGCTGGGGAGCTGCCGCCCCAGGCTAGGGGAGGCAGCGGGGGCCACCGGGAAAGTTTCCTGGCGAGCGGCGGAGCCCCCCAAGTGCCGTGTTGGCCCGCCTCGGTGCTGGGCTGCTCGCGGATTGTGGGTCATCGCTGTTTGGCTCGCTGCTCGCACTTCCAGTTGGTTGGCAAATTTCTGAACTTTGTCCATATATAACGTGCTCCAAATTATAATGCACACTTCCAGGTTTCGATCAAAATTTTAGTCTTTAAGGTGCTCCTTATAGTCGTGAAATTACTGTACTCTTTGTTAAAGGAAAGTGGTTGAATAGTGCAGTGAAGTCTGAGAGAAGCATCACCAGGAGTTTATTTGCAGTTGGATTTGAAATCCTGTGCCTTACATGTATGCAGACAGAACATTCCTCTTCCTAGCTGCTATATTCAACTTAAGCTTGAAAGAAACACTTTATCATGATTTGTCTTCCAACCTTTCCCTGAAGATAAGGAGTTGTTAGAACAAGAAAATCCTCATAGTTTGACTTACTGATGAAACCAAGGTGTCTTTGTGTCCCTTTGTTTGTTCCATGCTACACATTTAAGATTTATAGGGATCTGCTAAAAGCAATGAGTCTGCCTGAAACTCAAGGCAAATGGCTTTATGGATTTTGACAGAGCACAGCTGACTTTTATTCCCATACTGAGCATTTAGGTGATTGTACTTGTTAAATGAGATTCAGACCTGATCATTGACCTGAGTGCACCTGCACTGCAGGACACACATGGCCCCATGACAGAGGGATCCATGAAGCCCCATGTCACTTCATGTGACTCTCCCATTTGCCAGCAGTTTGAACAATATTAATAAAAAACCTAGTTTTAATATACATTTGTTCTCACTATTTCAGAGGGTTATTTTCAGTGACAGGATATTATATGCTCAGGGGAAGACAGAAAAATTGTTCTGTGATAGTTGTTTATCTACAATTCTGTGTAATCAGAGCAAAAAGTCTTTATAAAAGAATACTGTTTCATTAACTTAAAGATAGTTTTATTTTTATGCCTCTGCTGGAGAGAAAAAATCCCATATATTTTCCACCTTTCTCTAGCTGTCTTACATAGAGCAGTAGAAACAATTTTACATCTTGATTATTGCATTTAGCTAACTGATATCCTGAGACCTAAACAGGTCATGAAGCCAGGTACCACAATGGATAAATTGTATTTCCAGTTATGTAATTGAAAGTCCTTTAGAAATCAGTGCAGTTAAAGATGGGCTGCATGGGTGTGACTGATGGCAGGAAATGGCCTATAAACTATGCACTGAAGAGGGGAATAATCTTAATATCTCTAATTAGTGGGGCTGCTGAAAGCAGAGACTGAGCTTAGCTGCTGCAGTATAAAAAACATTCTAAAATGGTTTTTAATGACCTCTCAGCAAGAAAAATACAGGAGGAAAGCCAATTCTTCTCCTTGAAATGAATAAAACAGCAGGTATTAAGATCAAACATTAGTTTGCATTTGCAGAGAAACTGATGTTTTAGGCTCAAGAAAACAAGTAAATAAATAAACATTTAGTTAGAGATATTGGCAAATAGTTCACACTAAAAACGAGGACCTGCCAGGAGACAACTGGCCTACTCTAAAGCTGTAATAATCATTGGGGCAGAGAGCATCACCTTCCATGCCTGTGAGGTACTGTAGATTCCAAAGCAAAGCAGAGGAAATAAACCACGATAGAGATGCAGTGAAACGACTTTTTTCACAGTTTTAATGTAAGATAAAGTATAGTCTGTCTGTGTTTCAAAAGAAATCTTATAAGTTTAGTATGCTGAAGAAGTATTCAGTAAAATAGTTTCACAATCCACAGGATCTCTCCCGGATGCTTTTTTTTTCTTTTTGGAATATCAATAAGGCATTCCTATTTCATTGAATACATTTATCTTTTAAATTAGAAATAAAAGTACATACAAACTAGGAAATAAATAGATCTTAGAGTTTCAAAATTTAAAGTTTTGACATGGTCACATGCAATGTTCAGAGAAACACTGCAAAGAGGACAGCTCAAGCATCTTCTATGGTGATCACATCTTGAATTTCCTATTTAATTTCCATCAAATAGGCAACAACTTTCTTTTTCTGAGTTCTAATACCATATAACAGATCAAAAGACTACAGTAATTTCATGATTATAAGCAACATCTTTTTCATTGAAGAATCCAGCCTACCCCAGTAGTGCAGCTAATCATCAGGTGCAGCTTATCTATGGACAAATCCCAATGAAATGCCAACCTGGAAGTGAGAGCTGGCCAGGGAGGGTGCCTGGGGCTGCCTTTAAAGGCTTTGCTGGTCTATGAAAACTGTTTGCAACTTGAGCACCTGACACCAAACCCTGCGCTAGTGCGATTCTATTACTAACTCATTAATTTGTTGCACATGGATCCTTGCTTAAAAAAAAAAAGTGTGGCTTATATTCAGGTGCGGCTTATCTATGGACAAATCCCGTGGTCTGCCCAGCTACATGGATGTGTGGCTTATAATCAGGTGCAGCTTATAATTGTGAAACTACTGTAAATATAAAATGAACATTGCAGATTTCTATGTATAATTTTCCCACTTAAAACTGAATAGTAACTTCAGACTGGTATAGTAAGAGATGGGAGTACTCAACTGTTATGAAAGTTGGTAGGAAAGGAGAAGGAAATTTCATCAGTAGTTGGATAAAAGTCTTGGATTTAAAATCACTAATGTAAAGGGAGTGCAGAGAAAAATCTATTTTGATCATATTATGGCTCAGCAAGACTTTGCATCATTGAAATATAAGATGGACTAATTACATTAAAGCAATTGCATTTGAGTTTTTTTAGTTTGTGGTAAAACTAATAAAACAGCTTTTAATGAAATATTCTGTGGCAAAGCCAATGTATTTTATATTGCTGTTACAAAATGAATAATCTCCCGTGCTGTAGTTTTAAATTGTTAATCACAGTTTTCCTTTAAACCCTAGGAAAGGAATGAATATCTTATATATTACAGCCTTTTCACCAGGTTTTTATTGTGACTAGTCCAGCAATGTGATGAAACACTTTAATTAATGTGGCCTAGGTGATTCTATAGAAACTTTTTCTCAGTAGTAGTGTCAGTTTAACTGTGATGTTTCTAGATATCTATAAGCCAGTCACATGTTCCAAGTCTGAGATCACTCCTAATACTCCACTGAGACTTATCCCTACTTTTTTCATCCCTTTTGAATCTGAAAATTGACTTACATATTTAAAAAAAGTCACCATATCTCAGGATAAGCCTCAGTAAAAAAGATTCTTAAAAATAATCTCAGATTTTCTACTGACCAAACCAGAGAGGAAAAAAAGAGCTCAAACATGTTGCCAATTCCAGCTTCACCTTAGCCCTAGATTTAGAAAGGTATGTTGATTTAATTGCTGTAATTCCATAGCATTTAATGGGACCTGTATACATAAAATCTGTCACCATCCTCTGAGGATTAGCCAGAGTATTAATAAAAAAGAAAAATCAAAAAAGGAAGTATTAATGAAATGTGGAATTTTTCCTCTCTTAATGTTGGTGAATGTATCAGAGCATCTAATAGCCAGAAAACATTAGGCAACCACTCTTTGAAAACATTTGGTGATTGGTATGTTTTTTATTTTTTAGTGTCTTAAAATTAGGTTTATGAAGTAATTTGAATCTTTTCTACAATTGTTTGCTCCTGTGCAACTCCAAAGATACTCCACGTCCTGGGGGACTTGCACAGCCAGAATGTTATGTGATGCCATGCCACTGCCAACCCTGATGATAACTGCACTTGGCAATCAGTCACACTAATTCCAGTGGAATGGCACTGCAAGTGAGACACATTTTTGAATCCAGAGAAACACTGTAATGGAGCTGTTTTGCTCAAGTTCTTATTTTGACTGATAATTTTTGAAGTCTGTCAGTGTATTAAAAACAATGTGCAGATGCCTCTTGTTTTGGATCAGTTGTATTTGCCAGCATTGGCTCTCATCTTTTTGTAGTGGCATTACAAAAGTGGTGTTTGTTGCATCACTGTGACATTTTATAGCCTATGAGCTCAAAGGAGAATATGTCCAAGCATGTTTTGTCTGTGGATGGGGATGGAAGGAGGACAGCTGTGTGCAGGGATGGCCCAGCAGGGAGCTGTGTTCTGCAAGCCTGCCTGCATCACCTTCTGCAGGCTCCAAACACAGAGCATGAGCCAAACTCATCCTTGCAATGCCCAGCTGAGGAATTCCACTCCCAGCCACTCAGCACAGCAACAGCCTGCTGGTTTTGTTGGTTTAGTAACTTCAGAGGAGCCTCTGAATGGCTACCCATGTCTAACAAGCCCTACTGGTGCACAAAGAGCCAGACTCCTCAGGCATGGTGAACCTGTCACATTCACACTGTCAGGGTCAAACTGATCACCAGCCTCTACCAGGGCAATGCATGAATTTTGCCAGTTAAACTTGTTTATTTGCCTCAATAGCCTCAATCCTTGATCCTCTTCATGGTGTAGTTTGTCTGGAAATACCTATGAACAAGTATATGGGAAAATGATTTGATATGTGGAGAAGTCTAAAGCTTTTCATAAGGACAGAGATAAAGACCTAGGTAAATGATCCTATGGTACCCTCTGACCTGAAGATCTACTGAATATTTTATGTGGAGGTGTGCAATAAGTAGAAGAAGGTGTGCATGAAATTTATGGAATCCAACTTGCTTTTCAGAAGCTGAGCTCCCCTCCAGAGGAGGAGGAGAAGTTGGTGCTGTGTGACTGCCAGCACGTGAAGGAGGCTGGGTATTGTATGTGAGGAGGATGAGGAGGCAACAACAACTTTGCTGGGAAACCAGCAAAGCTGCAGGAGTGAGAGGAGGACTGGAAAGAGTTAAAGATGGTGAGCATGAAGGCTCAGGTGTGAGATGTGCAGGGAAATGAATTGTCAGAAAAAGGAGCACAGAGCAACATAAAGTAATGACAGTGAAACTGAAATCTATTCTTGAAAGAAGAAAGATGATGGAGGAACAAAAGGTCAGTTGTTGAAAGGTGCAGGTGGTGTGACATGTGCCAAAGAGAAGACACCTAACAGATTGTGAATACAGAGCAGGTAACTCAGCAGAGGTGGCAAATTAAGGTGGTGTGAGGAGCTCAGTGACAGCATGACTCTATGCCATTTAGTACAGTAGTTTCACAATTATAAGCTGCACCTGATTATAAGCCGCACATCCGGGTAGCCGGGTAGACAATGGGATTTGTCCATATATAAGACGCACCTGAATATAAGCCACATTTTTTTTTTTTTAAGCAAGGATCCATGTGCAACAAATTAATGAGTTAGAAATAGAATCGCACCAGCGTGAAATTACTGTAAATGGGAAAACACATTGGCTGATGGCACAGTGTAACAAATGCTCAATGTCTTAAAGACATAACTAGTATTGGTTATCCTAGACTTATGTGTGCAATCAGTTAAACATACATTGTGTGACTCAGCCCCTACCACTAAATAGCTGCAGGCTTTTGCTTTGAAATATTTGCATCATGCTTATTTTTTCTGGAAAGGCATGATCATGAGATTTCTTCACAAACTGCCAATTGGCTTTATGGTTTTGAATGGCCTGGTTGCTGGTAGCTGTCAGTAGAAGCAAGACAGAAATCCTGTTCAGTTCTGGAATCTGTCTGTGCTGTTGGCTATTCCCAGTAAGAGATGTCATTTACTGAAATCAGTTATGCTGATTTCATCAAGTCTTGTTAGATTGAGCTACTTTCAAACTCACTTGCATAAAAAGACCAAAACCAGTCATTTATGTATAAGCTAGCCATATGTAGTTATCTATTTGCAAGCAAAGTTGACTTCCTGTAGTCAAATTTAAGCAGAAAGATGTTTATACTAATTGTGAAGCTGCATTTGAACTACTGCAAAGTAAATACCAGCTGTAGCTCAGCCTTTGGATGCTTTGCTAGTGCCAGGTTGCACTGGAGGAATAAATGCAGAGAGCTCTGGGCAGGACTGACTCCTGTTCTGACATCAATCATCCCCAGATCAGAGCTAATCAACACCTTCCAAGTTATGGATACTGAATACTTGTCACAATCTGCTGCGGAAAAGTTATTCACTGAAATGATACAGTGAATTACAGTAATTTCACGATTATAAGCCGCACCTGATTATAGGCCGCACCTCCCGGTAGCCGGGTAGACCACAGGATTTGTCTATATATAATCTGCACCTGAATATAAGCCGCACTTTTTTTTTTTTAAAGTGAGGAACCATGTGTAACAAAGTAACAAATTAGCAACAGAATTGCTGCCAGCTGGGTTTGGTATCAGGTGCTCAAGTTGCAAACAGTTTTCATGGACCAGCGAAGCCTTTAAAGGCAGCCCCAGGCGCTCTCCCCAGCTGGCTCTCACTTCTGGGTTGGCATTTTGCTGGGATTTGTCCATAGATAAGCCGCACTTCTGGGGCAGGCTGGATTCTTCAATGAAAAAGGTGTGGCTTATAATCGTGAAATTACTGTAATTGAAGTAGCACCTTGGAGAAAATTAAAAGTGTTTTGTAGGCAATTTGTGAAGAGGTAAAGCAAAATTAATCGAATGAATGATTAGTTATGAACTATTCTCCCAGAAGTAGGAAGGTTCTATTTCTGGATTTTCTAATTTCACTAAGCAAAGTTTGAATGTTCACCCATATATCCTGCCATAGAAATGTAATCCTAGGCTTGGCCATTCTTCTTTAGCATCTCGCCATGTTGTGAAGATCACTGATTTCATTAGCTATATTCCTGAAGCAACTTTTAGCTGAAACTCTTTAACAGTTTATTTATTGATGAATATTCATTAGAACTAGAAACTGTCCACCTTGTCATTTTTTACTCAGTTTCTCCACTGTAAAATATTTACAATGGCCAACCATATAAAGCTCAAAGGTAGAATTTTCTCTAGAAGCTCCATTTGGAAGCAGTAATCTAAGGCAGATTTCTGTTTGATATATGAAGTAATTCTACCTCTGAAAGATCATTAACAGTTGACAGTTTTAGAAAAGAGAAATGAAGCAATATCTATATTTTTTATTCTGTCTTTAATGCTTAGCATAAATTTTCTATTTCCACAATGTAATGCATGATGGCTTTGCCTCAGAAAACAACTGTTCAGTCTTTATTAATGAATACTTTTATTTAGGCTTAATAAATTTGTCAAAACTGCAATGCATGCTGATGTGGTTAGATTTAAAATGAATGCCATGAACCTCCCAGAAATGCTCTATTCTATGATCTTGTTTTTTTCATAGGAAATATATCCAAAATGTAAAAAAAGAAAGTTTTATTTTCTTATATTTCTGTAATTTTTCTGTTAAGATTTCACTTAACAGTGTATCAGCTACAATTATGAGAGCGGCCAGCTTTTCTTCCTGCTCATGATTTTTTGCCCCTGTCCATTGGATGGTGATGTGTGGCTGAAGTCTCCTGACTGATGAGCTTGCTATGTTTTTCCTATACTTAGTGCATTCCTCCATCAGTGGTGGTTTCATACACTATGTAGGCTACAGGAAGCATTTTCAGAAGTAGCTGTTCATCTCTTCCCTCTGAAATCACTAGAAATTTTACTTTCTTCTCTGAGTCAGGCTAAAGTGAATTCTTTTGAAAATCCCATTCTGCTTGTCTATACAGTAAAAAAATTGTGCCTTACAAAGGGCCAACAGGGAAACACTGGCATCTTCATATCACACTTGGGGAATTCTTATTAGCACTTTATTATATGGCTTTAGAGGGCAAAACCAAATTGCTTTGCTGTCTCTGCCAAACAATCTGAGGAATCCTTGAGCCACATAGAATAAATATCCTTAGGGCTTTTGAAGACATCAGAGGTACCCTGACTGAGATTTGGGGCTGCAGTTTCTGAGGACCTTGGTTCTTGAAGCTCAAATTATCATTATTTAAAATAAAAGCTTCCTCCTTCTGTGATAACACCTTTGATTTGTTGCAATAATGCTGTGGAACAGTTTATTGAGGAACAATTAAACATTCTTTTTCCCTGCCCCCTTCTCCCAGGCTCCATTGAATTATTGTTGCAAGCAAGCTCAGGTTAATAGCTCCAACATGATCTAAGGTGAGGAAAACC
The DNA here is from genome assembly GCA_009812075.1 of Sialia sialis. Taxonomy (NCBI): domain Eukaryota; kingdom Metazoa; phylum Chordata; class Aves; order Passeriformes; family Turdidae; genus Sialia; species Sialia sialis. The sequence goes on along the minus strand of VRYO01002781.1, from coordinate 14,240,454 downwards.
TCCTAACTAGATTTCCAACCAAACAGTCCGAATTCCCTTCCCCAGAGTGTAAAACTCTTATCTTTATTGATATGAGCAACGTGAAACAGAGAGAAGTGCTAATGTTTGTTAGCAATCTATTTTTTTAGCCTGCTGCATCAAACCGGTGACATTGCAGTTATAACTTCTCTTAGAGACAGGAATGCAGACTGTGCCCAGGGACTATGCTGTAGTCTGCAGATCTTTTTTTGTGAATGAATATTCTACTGGCACGTGATAAGGAGTCAGGCAATGCTGAACTAGAAGGAGTTTCTTTTCCTTCCTCCCCTCGGATTTAATTTGGAAAAGGTGAGTGAGAAGAATGTTGTTCTCATGTACTTTTAGAGGAGCACACTAGACTGCCTGTGTGGGTTAGGCAGATCAATGAGCTGGCAGATAATCTAGGATGGCTGGAACAGTCTTGTGTCTGCTTTTCCATAAGTAGTTACTGAGATTATTCCCTGTTCCCTGATTGTTCTAAGGGAGGAAAAGTATAACACTCATCTGTGTGTGGCCTGGCTGCTGCCTGGTCACTTCATCCCAGTGTTTCCAGATCCGTAAACTGGTGATTTGTTCAGTTGTTCTCAGCTCTGGAATTTCGTCAAAAATGAAGATTTTTTTATTTTTTTTTTTCCCAGTATTTTATCCTGTTCAACTTGGATTGTCTTGGCAATGCCAAAATCCTCTGTCCCAAAATACTCCAAATTAAAAGTGCTTCCCAGCTTTTGTGCTCTTGCTGTTTCATCTGGTTCAAGAGGGACACAGGAGCTGTGGCCCCTGGCTCTGGGACACGGCTGACGTGGGCAGGAGCTTGTCTGGAGTGCACAGCCCCAGGAATGCAGGACTCAGCCTGGCAGCTTTGCTGGGGAGCCATGGATGGCCAGTTGTGAGGCATTGCTCCATGAATCCATGCGCTTTCCCTGGAAGGGACTGGGAAGATACCAGAAGCTCGTGGTTCATGAGATTTAAGTTACTTGAATGCATTCAGTTAGTATTTTCTGCAGAGCGTTTCTACAAAAAATATTTGGTAGTTGGAATTTTTTGTGTCATTATTGGTTTTGACAATACTGCAAAAGAGAAGACCAAGAAGTTTTAAGTTCCTCACTGTTTTAAAATGAAATTTTCTATTTGCTAAATACAAAGAAATCAGTACATCTTTTTTTTTTAATTTATATTGCATTTAAACCATGTCAGATCTGATTGTCTTGAGCTTGGTTTCATGTTGGTAAAATTGATAGGATGCTTGTGAACTACATAAGGGACAACAGAAGCCAGCTTTAAATAACAAACACTATGTTGTTTTCTAAGGAAAGGGGACTTCAGAGATGCAAAGAAAACCTGGAGCTAGATAAATGAGCCTTGTGTTTTACTGAGTTCAGAAGCATTTGGTTGTTTCTCATAGGCAGGTCACTCCAAGTCCATTTTTTCCCTTGAATCTCAAGAAAACGTTGCCATTATAAGGATAATGTATCACCAGACAATGTGTGGCTGCAGTGGGGTTCATGCTCAGAAAACTCTGGGTGTGTCACTAAAAGGCTGATAAATCTCCTTAAAGCATTTCCACCAGCTGTAACCTTGGAACACTCCAAATTGTTAACTGCCAAGACTTGTTTTAAGCTTCCTCATTTGTAGATACAAAGCAAAATGTGCCACCATTTCAAGTCCAAATCTGCTATGGGATGTGATTTAACAGTACTGTGTGTGCATAAAACGCTTCTGGAATGTTTTCCAGTGTCTGAGGCAGAACAAAAGAGCAAAGACTGGATTAACAAAAGAGCAAAGACTGGATTTGCCATTATACATTATCTTCCAGCTCTATTAAACACAGGATCCCATCTCCAGCATGGGCCAGCCCATCATCACCACTCCCACCAAATTCCACGTTTTACTGTTAGCTAGAATAAAAACAGAAGCTAGGCTTCAGCTTTCAGAAACATGAAATGCCTTTTCCTGTTTGCATACACAACAGAATTTATTTGTGATCATTGCAGTAAATAGGCCTGTCCTGTCAATTCCTATTAAATTGAATGGTTTCAGTTATACGTACTGTGTATTTTCAGTGTGCAGAAGACAGTGTACAACAAGATCTGTACTGTTCCTTTCTTGTTGGTAGTAAAAAAACAGCATAAGAGTCTCCCTAGACAAAACAAGACTCCAAATTTCAGCTTTTCAGTTTAATTCTTGTCCTTCACTACTAAGTAAAGATTGGTGAACAGGTTTTCTTGCATATGAAAAGCTTTGAGATGGAAATATTTTTAAGTCTGTTTCTCTCTCTCTTTTTTATTTTCATTTTTCTTTTCATTTATTTTCTGACATTGAGAATTGCCAATCTTTGGTTCTCAAATTCAAACATGACCTGTTAAAATGTACTTCAAGGTTCTCCAAGAATACTTGCTTAGATTTCCTGTGAACAAACAAAGCAGACTCTCCTGATTGATTTGCACTGTTTTGCCACCTGTGAGCCATCATAATCAAATGCAAACATGATGGGGTAATGCAATAATGATTAGCTGGAATACAGATGTGAAAAGGTACAGATGCAGTGGAAAGGAAGCACTCAATAAACCTTTAAGTGTATTTGATAGTGCAAATGAAAGGCTGAAGTGGAACAGTTAATTATAAGTGAATTCACTGCTTGGTCCTGTAGACCAGGTGAAGCTCTGGAGCAGGATGTGTGTGCTGATGCTGTTGCTGTGTGCTGAGAGGAGTTGCCATTGTTTCCCAGGAGACTGCAATTGCCAGAAATGCTCACATGCATCAAATCATCTCTGTATTAAAGCTCATTGCTTTAGACAGAGACTGTCTCTAGAGGTGGAAAGGATTAGGATGAGAATGGGACACAGATGATTTTGTAGATCCTAAAGAAGTGCTTATAAACTCCATTTTTCATAATGTTAGCTTGTATCTGAAGCAAATTCCAAATTAAGTATATGCAAATCTTCATTTTGTACTCTGTCTCAGGCTTTCAAATCAGGCCACCCAAGAGGGTGTTTGTATGGAGGGGTTTTCCTAAACTCCAGACAGGTGTTTAGATGCTGAGCTCAGGCTGTTCTGTGTTGGAATTCACAGCTGCATAGGCCAAGAGAGTGCCATAATGGCATTTAAAGGAACATGACTCTTGTCTCCATGAATTTCTTTACCCACACCTGAGAGGAATAATCTATTGGAACAAGCTATCATGATAGATTTCATTGAATGTATCAAATGTGATATATTTGAATCTCATGTAAGATTTACTATCCAGTTGGACTTGCTTTCATTAGAACTTTACCTTGATTATTCAATCTTTTTCAATAATTTTCATTTGAATACTGCATCCCACTCAACCTTGTATTGTCAGAGTTATCCAGGGCATTAAAGATCTGATCTCTGCAAATTACAAGGGAATTTTGTATTTGATAACTTCAATTAGAGTGATTAAATGATGTACATAATTGCTGCATTATATGCAAATATGTATTTGTGAAGTAATTAGAATTCTACTGTTCCAGGTAAACAGTGATGAAAGGAGGAATCCACACACCATGAATTTGACTGAAGGCATAGTGTAATCTCCTAGACAGAGAGAGCCAACTTACATCTGGGGGACAGAATGTCAGTCCATTTTTCAAATTTTCCTTTTTCCAAAATGAGTCAACAAGATGGCTACAGGGAGATCACTGAGCCACTCTGATTATCTGCTTCCTTGCTTTTAAAAGGATTGTTCTCTTGTTTCCTCTGTCCAAAAAGTTCTGTACTTACCTGAATGCAGTTAATGACAAGCTTGAATTTTGGCAGCTATGGTGTTTGAAAAACAGTCAATTTAAGAATTAGTACCAACAGTTTAAAGTGTAACACCCTCTTTTTGATCCCTCTCAGCATTAAAGAAATTAATTTGTTTTTGCAGTTACCTGTTCTCATGACAGGCTTTGTCATAAGGACTTTTGAGCGTGATGAAAGACAAGTACTTGCTAGGAAATGTCACTGTGTGCTGAACTTTAGGAATCCTCGGCATCATTGTTCCCTCTAGCTGGACTTTCAATTATAGGAAGAACATGTATATAATAATCTGGCAGGCTGAGATGAAGTGTCACACCCAAGAGCAAATGGTTGAAAGTTGGTTTTATGAGGCTTACTTTCTGTTATCCAGATGAGTAAGAAACAAATACAAATTGTGTAGGGGCCTGTGATGAGATCCCCAAATACAGAGCAAGAAAGGCTGTAGTACTGACTGTCACTCACTGTCATTCCCAGTGTGGGAATTCCTTGCTCCAGGCAGAGAGAGGGAGTGACTGTGGGGGTGACAGGCTATGTGAGAACATGCTCTGCCTCTTTCCTCATCTCTGTTTAGGACCAGTGATGGATCATTGTTATATTTAGAGTATCCTGCCTTGCAGAAATGTGAAAGAGTGAGCTAAGAACCTTGTTGTACAAATAGGAGGCAATAGCTTGGAGGCATCAACCCCTCCTTCTGCCCAGAAGCTCACCAGTGGACAATGCTGCAAATTGCTCCAAAACCATTCTCCCCCCAAACACTCTGGGAGGAATCTTGAGAGACAAGATTGATATTATCTTCTCATTCTGTGCTGTTTCTGACAATGTCTCTTGGAGGTGTTTTTATTCCACACAATTAGTTGTATTGTAGCCTACAAACATCTATTTAAAGAACACTTTGTTTCTGCCAAATGTTGAAGGCAGCTGAGCATGTTGACCCAGTGTTCCATGGGAGCAGCACATGGTCAAAGACTGCAGAAATGCTGAATACTGGGTAGCTTTTGATGGAGAGATTCTAAAAGTCTTTTGTGTCTGTTCTAATACAGACAAAAATTATAATCAGAACACTTTTTGGTGTTGCCACTGAGTTTCCTACTTGGAAAAGCACTTATCTTGCAAAAGCAAATGATTTCTTTACTACTTGAAAGTGCAGACCCTTTTGAAATGTAAATTAGGAAAATGGAGGTCTTGACGCTTGGAAGAGCTCTGATGATTCATTTGTTATGATGTTCCTCCCTGCTGTGCTATACTGAAACTCATACTATGGGGCTGCCTTGCACAGCTCAGCTGCATCAAACGGGGAGGGAGCACACTGAAAGGATGGAGCTGCAGGGATGTGTGTGTGCTGCACTTTATGGAAACGCCACCTCTATGAGCGACAGCAATTAGCTGTGTCTCTTCCCTCTGCTTTTAAGTTACAGATTAATGAGTGTGTCAATGAACCCACCTGTTACAGCGAGGGAACCAAAAGCAGTTCTGTGTTTGATGACTGTAAATGCAGAAGTGAATGTGCAGGAAAACTTCCTGGTGCTGGATCAGAGGGGAGAGGAGATAAAAGAAAATGACAGATAAAAGAAAAAAGATATCAGCCTTCTAAGCTGACACCTCCATTTCTGTGTAACTCTGAACATGTGGTCATACTGACTGAGATCACCACTGCTAATTCCCTGATGGGACACTGCCAAAACATGAATCCTACGTTTTTGAACTGTCAGCCATGGAAATCATTGTTTTCCTAGGAAAACAGTGGTCCTTTTCACTTCACTTTTATAGGCAAATAAGTTAACAATTCTATGAAACAAAATAATTTTTTTCTGACACTGATTCTGTTTTGTAGGGCAGGACTGAGTATATTTTTCCTAAATTAAAGAAAGCCTCTTCACTAAACTGGGAAGGGAAATGTCAGTCTGTGAAAGTTGTGCTGAGGCTTGCAAGTGACAGCAGATGCTTTTCTACAGAGATCTGTATTTGAATGCATCTCTCTCAATATTTGAATGGTACCATTAAAATGCACAGCAAGCTGACAGAGTGATGCTCAGGCAGGATAAACCTCCAGTCCTTCAGGCACCTTGCTGGGGATCACACTGTACAAGTTTGTGCTCTTGCTGTTCTCCTGCTGGTTTGGGAAAGTTTGTGCTGATTTGTGGAATCTGTCTAATCTTGCATGACATGGCTTTGTGATACTAGCATGTGGCAAAATACTGACTTCAAACATTTTGCCTCGGGAGGAGATGATTTCCTTGTTAACAGAGGGTGGAAGAGGCACTTTTGGTTATGTCTCTATTAGCATTTAGATAATAAGGCTTTTGTTCCTTCTTTAAGATCTAATAACTTAATACCAACACTCGCTGTTTTATCAGGGTATTTTCTTGTCACTCACCCAGTGTTATTCTGGGTTGATCAGGGCACTGAATAATCTTGCAGACTGGACCAGGAAAATTAATAGAGCTGTTCGAGCAAGTGTGGATTGTTTCACACAAATTTGCCTCTTTGTGTCTGCACTGATGGCATCTTCTAGATGACCATCCTAAAAGCAACTACTAAGGATTGCTAAAACTTCTGTTTCTTGTTAATGTGAAGTTTCTTAGGATGGCATGATGGTAGATTGTTTTCCATGTGACATTCTGAAGAAATTTATGAGCAGACTTTGTGTGCCTAGACTTTGTGTTTCCAAGCTCATTTGCTAAACAAGCAAGAGCACAGAGGAGAAATGAGTCTTCTTTTCCTTTTTTACCCCTCCAGACCTGTTGAGACAGTAGGTCATTGCAGAACAGGTGCTTTTAGTTTAGACCATGATGTCACCAAAGCACAGGATAGAGGAGCCTAATGACTTTGAAATATCTATCACTATTCATTACACTCTGTGAAATGATTTTTGGAGGATTTACCATAAATCCATTAATTTTCAAGATCCCAAAGACCCTGAAGCAATGCTAAATCCCCTAATACCTTTTCAAATTCAGTGGGTTTTGGATAATACAAAATGGCTTACTACCTATGACTAGCCCTCTAAGCTCCCTGCTTTTGGTGCAAGGTACACAGCTCAGTTAGTTGTATTGATATATTTTCCCAAAATATATACTTTAAAAATAAGTCCTGGGGAGTTGTTCAATTTGTCATGCTCTTTGGTTCTTAGCTCTGGTTCATTAATTTTTTCTGACTAGGTACATTGTTTAATGGTAAAAACTGTGAGCCACTGAGAGCAATGCCATTTGCCTCTGTAAAAGAGGAAATTTTCTGATATTCCCCTGCATAAAAAATTAAAAGCGCCTGTCTTACTGCACAGAAGAAATTGCTAGAGCACTGCTCATGAGCAGACATGCCTGAGATGCTGTTATTCCTGACTGGAATCTGTCCTGACAATTAACACTCAGCATGGCAGAAACTGCCTGGGACAGAGCTAATGCACTGTGTCATGATTATTGTACTCCTCCGAGCGTGAATTGAGTGGGGAATGGTTAGTAATTAGCTCAAGCAAAATAGACTCTACACTTGTCTTCTTTTGTCATTAATGTCTGGGCTGATAACAAAAGAATCTCTGGTAATTAGCACAAACCCATGCAAAAGGTCTGACTGCACTTCAAGAACCCTTTCACACATGCATTTCTGTTCTAATGAAAACTTGACCTGAGAAAACAATGGGCAGTGGTAAGATAATTGTACATTAATAAGCAATAATGATTTTAGAAAGAAATTCAATTTAAAGATTCTTTTTCTTAATGGCCAGGAATAATTAATAAAACAATTATATAAAGGTCTCTGGATATGCAATGAAATATATGTATGCTGCAGCTCTCCCCTAAACTCTCATGGGTACTGCTGAGCAGAGAGCTGGATTTGAGTTTTGCTCATATTCCCTGCTTCCATTCATATGATGTGTGGAATCTGCATTTTGTGCAGTGATTTAGAGGAAAACCTATCCTTTGAATGTTGGGGTTTTTAAATTAATTTTGATTTAAGGAGTGTAGAAAACACCTAAGGAGATCTGTACAATCGAGTATTAGATTTTTTTAAAATATTTTTTTTTTAAAATATATGTATGTTTTTTATGCTGCTTGAAAAGGAAGTTGTTATTAGGGTTGTGTTCATTGACTTACAGTTTCACATGAAGTATTTCAAACCCTGAACACTGCATAGTGTGGCTTTTAAATGCATAACAATCATAATGGTGAGACCTAACTTCCCACCAGGATTAGAGGCTCAGCTGTTGGAAGGGGGTGGGTGGCTTTCTGCAAATGTGGAGAGCTGAGGTGCAGAGCTCAGACTGGTGATGGATGCATTTTTTCTGCTCTTCAGCCCAGTGTAGTTTGGGGCTTAGTGTATGCAGTGAAATAATAATTTAAATCAAGTGTTAACAAAGATAATGATGTGGTGACAGTGAAGGATTTTAAGACACCAGCATGTTCCAGAAGTTTTGGAAGCTGAGTAGCAAGTTAAACCATCCTTGCTGCCCCTTTATACTAAGGAGAAACAAAAAGGTATATGGCAAACATTTTAGCTACATTTTTGTTCCTCTGTCTCCTCTCAGTAGCACTGAAGATTTGGGGTAGAGCATGTGTGCATGTGGAGCTGTGAGGAGGAGCCTGTTTTCACATCCTCACAAGCTGTGAATTAATCCCTCATAATCCAAATGCAGTGGTGGTATCCCTGAATTCAGTACAGCTAACCCTGGAAGGCTGTTGACAGGGCTACAAGTCAGTACCTTTTGTAATAGTTTTTTGCTTGTTGTTTTAAACATCTTTTTTACTAATAAGCTAGTTTAATTTTACATAAGTGAGATGATGCTAATTTTAGGAGAAATATTTTTCTTGCTGTGCCTCAAAGCCAGCTTTCTTCTCTCTGGTAACAGTGTTTACACTTCAGATAGCAACAACCAATACTAGAACATACGCAGTGTGTGTGTACAGGAAATGCAGTGCAGCAGGTCCCTATTCTGGCATCTCTGCTATATTCCTTGTGTTTTTTTTGGTTGCTTTTTTACTTCTGAAAGTCTTATCTAAGCACATTTTCCCAGAGAGATCAATAGCTGCTTCATGTGTGTAAACTGATATGTTTGGCTTACAAGAATGATATGATAAAGGAAGACTCTGGAATTGCTTGTATAGACAAATTCATTAAGATAACAGTCTGTTTATCTAATCTTATTGATGTGTTGTAGTTATAGATCACCTATTACTATAGCAATTTATTTCTGTTTCTATTCAGGTGGTTTTTATCATTAGTTTTTTTCCTGCATAGATGGCTCTAAATCACTTCTCTCAAGATTTAGAGATATTCTAGATTTAAAAGACAAAACACTTCTGTCAGCTACAATGATAAAGATGAAAATGCATAGCAGGAGTCCATTGGCCAATACTGTAAGATCTTCAAGAAAAGCACTAGAATCAATCAGCAGGACAGAAAGGACCTTGGGTGATCCTGTTGAAGACAAAGTTAGGGACTCTGCAGCTCCAAGGGTGCCTGTGATAGGCGAGCTGTAATCTGCAGCCTGCTGGCTGGTGCACACTCCAACTCAGTGAAGGTGAAAAATCAGTGGGACCAGGGGCCCTCCTGGGGCTCCTGTGAGATGTCCCTGGCATGGCAATTCCCTCTGTGGAGACGACAGATCTGTCTCTAGGGCTACTGCTTTGCTGCTTGCACTGGCTGAAGGTGGCATGCTTGGATATGGTGCCAGTGCAGAACCCCTGGCTGTTTCATGGCACACCCCAGCACCAGCCTTGGCTCTCAGCATTGGCAGCAAGTGAAGCTGAGCCTTAAAAAGAGTGATTTCCCCAGGGAAGTACCCTGCCTCTCCCTGAAGTTATCCCCTTTTAAAGCTGCCAGATTATTTTGTGTGCGTGAATGAAACATCATCACTGAACTGG
>VRYO01002781.1:14155658-14219268 GCA_009812075.1 Sialia sialis | reverse complement strand
TTTGCATTTTTCCAGATTCCAGCTACAAGTTTTATTAGATGTTTGTCTTGCCACCTTATATCTCTATTTCTTCTGAACCTCAAATTCTTCTTAAACTCAGTTTAGAGTAACACTTTTCTTAAGACAATCAAAACCAGATCCTTTTCCCTTCAGTTAGCATTAACTCCTTAAGACTCTCCATTGGCAGAGAGTTATTTTAATAGAAAGAAGCACCTCAAAGCCACCCAGCATTGTTAAGGTGGCCAAGAGAAGATTGATTATGTTTTGGGCAGGGTAAGAAAGGAAAGCTGGCTGGCAAGAACAGGATGTAAGCTCCTGCTGACAGATGTAGCAAGAAAGACCTTTTTGGATCAGGTGTCTGAGCTGTTGAATGCTTTGAATGAGAAGGAACTGTCCAGGCCTTTGTTAAGTTTTGTTTTGTCATAAGGCACTGACTTCTGAACCAGTTTTGCAGTGTAAGCCTTTCTGGTTTGGCCTGAGATTTGTTTCACAAAATTGTGAAAGTTTCTCTGTGCTTCTACTTCCTTTCAGTTCCAAAATTAGAGTGCAATTTGCCTGCCTCAAAACAGCAAACCAAGATCCTTTCAATGAAGTTACCTAATCTATGAAGTATGCAAGTGGCATAATGGCAAAGGTGTGAAACGATGCCTACAGAGGGTTTGGGGTCTGACTGTCTAAAACTGTAAAAGTGACACATACAGGCAGCATTATGTGTTTGCTTTGAAAATACTTCCTCAAGGTGATATGAGGAATACAAAAAATAGCATCTGTAAAGTTTTTAGGATTCTTAAGGTTTGCTTTTGCAAGTGAAAAGCAGAATTATTCTGGGCTTAGCTTCTGGATAATAGTACATAACTACTAATTATTTGTTCCATACTAACATGTAGCTAGTGATAATTAGTCCTGTTGTTTGAGGAGGTTAGCAGGGTAGGTTCACTTGAGGATACTCAGCTTCCGACAGACTCTTATAATCAAATTTTAGAATCTACTTAGACACTTAAGACTGAAGAGAAGCCCATAGCAGGATTTCTAGACTCTTCCAGGGACATTCCCTGAGTAGATGACTTTAGGCTTGACTCTAACCTTGGGAAAGGGGCTCATGCAGTTCAGTTTTGGCTCTAGAACAAACTACTCCTTGCTAGCTTGACCATCATAGTTTTCTTTGTAAATTATATTTGACCTGTGATGTTTCTACCTGTTGTGAGTTAAAACACGTCATATTAATCCTCAGCTTGAGTTTTAATGGAAATGTTTTCTCTGACATCTAGAAGGGTTAGGAGCTCAGACATAGATTGTTATAATGATTTGCTGCTAAATGCTATCTGGATATCATTCAGGTGAGCCTCCTTGGAAAACACGATGCACATGACATACATCAAATTTATACTGATAACGTACTGAGAAAATAGTCTCCAAATAGTCTTTGTTAACATTTATTCTAATACGTTGTTATTACTACGTATTATTGGTACAGATGAAGAGAAATGTAATTGCCAAGTGATCAAATGCATTCACAGGTTATTCTTCTGCTAGAAATATGACTTTGTGATCTTGTCAGCATAATCTTGACCTACAGCTTAAGGAAAGTATATTTAAAGAAATGAGAAAGTTGAAGTCCTCATTCCACTGAAATTGTGTTACCTCTGAAAACTTCTACCTAAAATTTAATGTATTTATCCAAGGGTAAGGGTTTTGGTGATTTAGACAATTTTTCATAGTCAGAATTGTTTTGGCAAAATCAGTTTTTCATTTTAATGTCTTTTTGTTGGTTCAAGTAGTCTGCTGCTCTGAAGTAAACAAGATTTCTCTCTTTCCTCATTTGCAAGAGCTGAGTTAGATCCTGTGCTATGTCTCTTTTCTTTAGTAAATGTGGATGACTGGAAGAGAAGATTCAGTGGTCATATTTAGACTTCTGAAAAATATTTTTCAAGTAAAGGACATAACTATCACTTCCTTTCCCTTTCCTGTGGCCTTTGCCTGTGAGATACTGCCTAGGCTGTTCTTGCTATTGATCTTGATGGATAGATTGGCTACCCTTGCAAGCATTGAGAATTTGGGCCTGTGAAAAGGCAGCAAATCATTTCAGGGTTAGTCTTTTCCATTAAAGCTGTTCAGTATTAAAAGAAATTCTAAAGGAAGTCATTGATTGTCCTTTTGAGTGTCAAAACATTTTATCCCCTAACTATGAGTCCCATTTTTAGACAGTTTGCTTGTTGCAAAAGGCCAAATAATTCAAATATATCTCTCTACTTCTATTTCTCTGCTTGCCAAAAAAATTATTGCTTTCATTTTATTTTATCTTTTGTTTGTGACAGGACAAGTGCACTATTCAGAAAAGAAAATGGACTGAGGGTTTTGAGATGTCTCTGAGAACATACACACACACACTGCACCATGGAGGGAACAGGGGGAATAGGTCTTGCAGAAATATAATTTCTAGGTATAGTTTAAGATGTTAATTCTCTAAACATTTCCCAATGTAGAATAATCCAGGATATCTGTCTATATTTAAGGAAAGTATTTTAGTAGAAACAGGGATGTGGATTAAATTTACATGGGATCTTATGGAGAAAAATAATTTAACATCTTCCCAAGACTGGAATAGGAGATGCAAATATCCTTTTTATGGAGTAATTCCACAAGTCAGGAAAAAGTATCTTCTGACCTAGGCTTTATCTCTTCAAAATTTGAAATATACTGAACTGAGAAGAAAGAGACAGGAAAACATAATTTATGGGCAGCTCCTGTGAGACTTTTCATTTTAGTACTCTGTAACACTAATTTCAAACAAGGAAATTCAAACTGGCAAAACAGTGAACAAAAAGCTTGAGGAATCCCTTCTAGCCACACTGGTAATTCAACGCTTACACTTAAATATCAGATCACCCTTGATACTTTACAGGGATCTAGAAGTGAGACAGAATTGCTTTTGGCCGTCATAATTTCATGGATATTGTAATAATTTGCAATATTGCTGACCTCATGTGGATCCAAATTATTTCAACAAATGAGTTTTGTGCACGAAAACTTAATATCTAATTTAAAAAAAATTTCTTGAACATGTTGAGTGTAATAGTAGGGGCAGCATTCTTATATGTTTTCAGTCTGAAAGAAGTTTTAAGGTAATTCTGAATTTACCACACCAGTTGCAGTGACAACAGAACTTTGAGCACCTCTAGTAACAATGGAAATCAATGTCTCTAGATTTAATGCTCTGACTGTTTGGAAATTTATTGACAAAAATCCCAAACAAAACCCCCCAAAAACCCCAAAGAAAATAAGGTAGGCTCAGGCTCAGCAGGCAGTTTATCTGTTAAATAAGAACTAGTTCTTGTTTATTTCCACCTGAATATGCTGGGGAAGAGGATTTCTGCAATGTCTAAAGAACACACAATATTCCCAAAAATGCCAGTTGTTTGACTTAGAAATTGCTAACTGCTTCTAGATGTCCTCCTAAAATAATTCAACAGAAAAGAAGTATGGGGATATGGAAGGGTGGTTGGGACTTAGAATTTTAGAAGATTTTTCAAGACATGAAGACATTTAAAGGAGTGGGATGGTTAGATTTGGAGAGAACTTCAGAAGCTCTTCAAAATAGGCCTTGAGAGCTAAGAGCTCAGCTTCACTGCTTTTACAAAATGAGACTGCTATTAAGGCTTTTTTAAGGACAAAAGAATATTGGTGAAATTCCATAATAATGCTTTGAAAAGCTGTAACAACATTTTTAACACTTGATTCTGGGTAGACCTGTAGACTATTATAGCCAGAACAGATCATTAAACTTGTCTGGTGCAACTTCTACAGAAATACAGACAGCTTGAGTTTCAGTAAATGGTACTTGTAGTCAATGTCTTTGAATTTCTGAACTTCTGCTAATGCTAAAAAATTCTTATTGGGATTTAAAAAGCTGAACTGGAGATGAATCTTATACAGCCTTGAGTAACTGGTCCAGGACCATAATTTCTTTGCTTAGTTCAGAACTAGAACTTTGTTCAGATCTAGAATTTGTTTTGTTCTTTCTCAAAATATAGACCGCTTTACAATGCGAATAGTTATTGTAGCACTTTTGCTAAAGTCTAGGAATTTCTATATATTTTAAAACATGGACACTGGAGCTGAATGGTACAGATCCCAAAAGCCTCGCTGACATGCTGGTATAGAGGCAGCATTTTCCTCACCTCCAATCCGAATTTCCATGTTTCCTTTTTGAGCTCCATGTTAACCCAGGTGCTTATGTTGTGTAGTCTTGCCTCTGCTCTGGTTCTAAAATCTTTATAAATACCATACATTTCTATGAAAAGTTATTTCTTTAAGCATCATCTCTGCCATTTATTTCTGTGTGAACAGTTCTTTATTTGACTACTTTACAATTACACTAATTAGAATAAATATCTTCTTGCTGCAATATTCTGAGGACACTAGAGCTTAAAAGCAGTAATATATTTCACTGGACATCCACAATAAATGAACAAGAATAAAAAATTATAAAACTCTACAGTTCTTGTGTTTTCAGTGCAACACAAATGATAATTGATAAAGATTGGGAAATAAATGAGCTCTGCAGGAACCAGGATGTTAAATGAATTTGAAGTATTGTCTGAAATCTCTAATTCAATGTAGCCTCAAAATGGATCAGGTTTGTTATTGCTAAAATGTGTTGCCAGAACTCCAGGTTGTTTTTATTTTTTAGGTTCCTTTGTTTTTCCTTTTTTCCTCTTACCAAGTTTCAACTCATGCCATTAGTTATTGCTGAAGTGTCAGATCAGAGTGTTAAATTTTATATGATGTTTTCTTACCTCAGGGACCTCCTGGAGAGTATCTGCATTCTGCACTACATAGTACACATAGAAAGCACCTCATGGGAAAAAAAAAAGATTACAGACCAGTGATTCTACAACTAAAACACAACATGGAAAGTTTCTACTTTTTTAAAATCTATATTTATATGGAGTTTTAATAATCTGCAAGTATCTTGAAAAGTTCTGCCAAGTGCATGAGCATGGAGGGGAGAGAAAATCTAAATCAGAGACACTGGAGATATGAAAGATGTCCTCCCTGATCTCTTGTAAGTGCAAGATAGGTTTATGTTGCCTATTTTTGACAAGTTGCAAGCATCAGATAGCAGTGAAATGGTTCTGGTTCCTTCAGAGAGGGGCTGTTTCCTGGAAGCTTTGTATTATTTACCTCCAGGATGTCATGAAGCCCATGTTTTGAAGTTGTACTGGAAAGACAGCAAAATCTGAGTGACAGATCTCAGGAGAGGGTTTATAATGGGTGTCTCTTGGGAAATGTCTGATTTCCAGACAGTGTGTTCACTACTGTGATCTATCCTTGCTATCAGAGTAAGGACATTTCATGTTTACTGGCACTTAAAGGTGTGTGGATAGCTGTGCAGCTTTTTGACAGAGAACATTATGGGAAGGAGGAGAATTTCTCTTGAAATAATATTAGATCAGGACAGTAGGAAGAGCCATTTCATCACTAAGGATTTGCATTCATGGAGTAAAGATTAAAACTCTTGTTGTCCTACCCCACTTGGGTACTATAAAGAACTTTCTAGGCTACTTCTGCTTTTTATAGGATTAAAAATTGTATTTTTTACATTCTATTCAAAACCTATGGTATTTACATTTTGTATGAAAAGAAGTGCTTTTATGTCACAAAATACATATGAAAACAAATTTATCTTTTCCCATAAAGGAATATATTTAAAAAACACTTCAATTTGTTTTACTTTCAATAAAAAATACACATTATCTGTTTTGAACCCATTCTAAATTAGAAATTCAGTTCCCATTGAGTCAATTGTAAGATTCTTAGAAGTTGAAGTCTACTTAGGAAATAGTGGAATTGGAATATGCTTAGCTGGAAGAGAGCAACTCTTGCAGGCAGCTCACATTTCTGAGTGGCTATTGCAGGCTCACCAGGTCAGATGCACTTTTTGCCCTGCTGAGGAAGTGGAATACTCACCAACTACTTCAATGTCACCATTTCCTTTGAAAACACCACTTATGCTAAAACACCTGCTCTGATGCTGCTTCTCTAGAGCCTCTAATTTATGGCATAAAACACCATTATTTTTAACAGAGCAGAAAGATTTCTTACATTAGCCCTTAGATTATCTTTTTTTTTAAATATCATATTGAGCATTTATAGCTGAGTGTGTACCTTCAAGCATTTCCATTTTATCCCCTAATTTTTCCCATTTGTAGAGCATGAGAGTCGAATTTAACATCAAATTTCTCTTCCATGGCTCTAATAGCACTTAGTTTGGTACTTATGGAAATTTCACAGGTAGAACCAATCTCTGTCAGCTTCCCCAGGGTGGAAATTACAGGGCGTGGGAGAGAATATGGAGCTGCTGAGGGGAGAACTCCCTTGAGTGATCTCCCCATCTTCCTCTCCAAAGCATATTAGCAATCATTTCTGAAGTGTTGCTGCTATATTTGGAGGGGCTTTTTTTCCCTGACAAATAAAATATAAAATCTGTTTTGAAGTCTCTTAACCTAAAAGCTTTGCCTTCCAAAATCTTACTGCTGGATCTGTCAGCTGTGCTTGCAATTATGAGCAACACCAGTGAAGTTAATAAGATGCCACTATGTCCAAAAGTGTTCACAGCAGTGGAGTTCAAATTACAAAATTGCACTATTGAAAAAGAATGGTCCTTTCCACAGCTGTGAAATTATTAACCCTCAGAAAATGGCAGAATAATTTTTTTTATTATTTTCCAGCTTTTAAATTAATACCATCACTACTGATTAAACTCAAGGTCACATGAATTCTGTTCTACAGAAAATGGTCTCAGATCCTATGGTTGCTGGTTTCTGTGGCAACATAATTCATATGAGGAAAAGCTTAATTTTATTGTGAAAATTATGCTTTTAGCACCATAACTCTTGACAGTTTGTTTTGGAATTAACTTTTATCCTTTTCCTACAGTACAGTATGGTGCTTGATTTTTTTTTTTTTTTTTTCCTCTAAGAGAACAAAATCATTTGAGAGAAGTTACTAATAAAACATTTGGGTTGATGGCTTATCACCACTTGTAAAACATTGGCTGTCTTTCATCAGCTCTCATTTCCTGCAACCTTGATAGTACAGCGGGGGTAGTGTTCCCTGCTAGACCTGTGGTGCTTCTGAAATGTCCTGGATGTTGTTCACGAGTACAAAACCTAAAACAAACAACCTCCACCCCCAGCTCTTGTGCATCCATATGTAGATAGAGATGTACATCCTCCAAGCACCAGGTGATATTTATGTTTGCTTTATTTTGGAACTCTGTGGGTGACAACAGTCACTGCCAAAATGGAGCTGCAGTTCCTCATCCACTTTCTCTTTAATTTCATGAGGCAACTGCAGTCACAGGGAATGAACTCTGGGAGAAAGAGAGGTTTCTATTCACTCTACTGGGGACAAGTTCTTCCTCTGCAGGTTTTGATGGATATTTCCAAATGTGTCACTTGCTGACAGTAGGTGAATGACAGCTGGCTCATGCATATGAGTTTCCTGAATGTAGGGGTAAAAATTCTGGGGAATTTGCAATTTGCTCTCTGCTTTAAAGAAAACTTGGCATGATATTGTATTCACACTGCTTTTACAGAATCATAAATGTATTCAATCAGGGTAGTATCCGTCCCTGTTTCTGCACTGTTAATTTTTTGGGCAGTTACTGCTCTTTCTTGTATATCTTTGAAATCTTTGAAATCCTCCCCCACCTCCCTGAACTACATTTAATATACTGAATTTCCAATCTCTCTGAGCCATTCATTCTCCTGACACCAACTGTATTGAGGGTGTCTATGCTGGGAAACTAAATAGCATCAGTAGTTTTTTCCCATTAACTGATTTTCTTATATTAATGTGCAGTGGGAAAGTTGATCTGTGTTCCTAAGTTGATGAGATTGGCTATGAAAGGAAAGGATTTATACTCCTCCCTCTCAAACAAATACTAGGCAATGCTTTATCTGAGGACATGACTAAGACTCCTCTGAGTGGAAGGTTAGTCTAAAATCCTTTGTCACTATTGCAATCAATCAGAATTGAGATTTTTTTGACTGAACGTTTGATGCAAGCTGTACAGTCACCCTTAGACAAAGCACAATTGGAATTCTGAACCAGCTGCCTGCCTGCTCTATCAGGAGGAAGTACGAAGAAGCAGCTGTCAGAAACTGGTAATGAGATGCACTGATAGAGCTGTGGGATTACTCTTCCCCACCTCATGTCTATACAAAGCACAGTGGAAGCTGAGTTATTATCATGCTAAATTATTGAAGAATTTTACATAATTATATATTCAGACCTGTCAAATACAATTTTAATGGAATGAGATAGGCCCATAGATGTTTACTCTTCATGTGGCCATCCAGTGGAACCACAACCTCTTGGCACAACCAGCATGACCCAGTTCCATGATGCCTTCAAGGGCAGCCCACAGGACTGTGCTTTCCCAGCTGCCATCTGATGCTTTAGCGACTACAGGAAGAGGATGGGATCAGCAATTTCTGACTCACATTTGTCACTGCTTTGGTCTGTTATGGTAGATAAATGAAGAAAAAGAGGCAGGTATTCAGAATATTTATTTCCTTGTCTAACTTCAAGCACCTAATTGAAACTTAAATCTGATTTAAATCTAATTTACGTTGATGGGACTGTTCCTGTGCTCAAATATATAAAATCCATGCAAATAGGACTCAATCCAATGTTCTTAAGGTTCAAGGTTTCAAAGAATCTCTTTAGTGACATAAAGATTCTAATTACTGGTATACTGAAGTCTTGTGGAAAACCAATTTAAAAATATTTTGAAAATGTTTCATAGAGAAATCAAACCAGAAAACTGCTATAACAATACCATTGTGTTCTGGGTAGCTAGTGGTACTGAAGCACAAACCCTATTGATGCTTAGTATTGATCAGACTGTTTGTAGGCAGCTCTTCCTATTTTTTACTCTCCAATTCTTCATTATTCCTGTGAAACATTCATAGTGACATCCTTTGCTTCACCAAAATACAAAAACAAAGTGTAAATTGTAAGTGTAAATTTTTTAACATGACATTACTGAAGAATCAGATTAGTTTAAGGAATGCATAATTCATTGTGATAGTCACATTGGTGGATACTGACAAAATTCTATTAATCTTTTCTTTTTCCTAGCTAATTGGGGTTTCTTTGCCCTTTTCAAGAAAGAATATCCTATTCATAAATCTAGTACATCCAGGACTTATGTTGCATTACTTTTATTATTATTGTATCACTGTTTCAGTAGTTCAGTTTTAGAACTGCAGACATAACTGTCAAGGAGATTTACAACCGACTGTTATAGCAGCATTTTATGGCCCAGACTGCACTACAGATCCTTTAAAGTCTTAACACTTATCCTGTGACTTCAGTTTAAAAATACAGTTTGCTTCTTTCTGTTGGTAAGAACTGTTGGTACCATGAAATACTCAAATAATCTGTTGCCCAAAATACTTTTTACTTATTTTGGATAGCATACTGAATTTCCAGCAACAGTGATTTGCTGCTAAACGAGTTCATTATCCAAATTCCCTTCTTCCCTCCCGGCACATCTTCCCTGCCCATAGCACTGCTGTCCCTTTCCAACTTCTACATTCCAGAACCTGGCAGCAGTAGTTCAAAAGTCAAACAAAAAAAATCCCATGATTTCCTTCCCCTACTTTTTAAGGGTTGCTAGAGAAAATGTAAAACAAATCTCTTATTTGTCAATGGTAATCTAATTTTCTTCAATTTTTTTGCCTTTGCCTTTCCTTCCTCCTCTCTCTTTCCCCCTTTCCCCTCTCTCTCCATTTCTTCCTCCCTTTCTTTTCTCTCCCTTCTTCTCTCCCATTCCTCACACTCTCCTTTCTGAAATTCATCCATATCCTTTTTCTCATTACTCTTACTGATCTCAAAAATTGATATTCCCTCTCAAAAAGGAAATATGTGTGGTTTATCCCTTGTATCTTGAAAAATATTTACTGCTCAGTGTTTTCTATGCATTTGTGTGTGTAGTAAAAGTATACACATATATAAAATTGCAATTCTAATGCAAAAAATAGTTGTTAAGAAATAGCATTCCAGGGAAATTAATGAGGTCTGGCTTCCTATGGATTTATGTCTTTGTGTCTCAAGTCCTCTCTTCTGACTGCATTACTCCCAGCTCCTTCCCAAGTCTCCTGTGAGGATCACACTGGCAGGAAATAGCACTTTCTGCAGTTAACATGCAGCTGCCAAAGAGAAGTGTATAATGGCTGAATCCTGTCTTTCCCTCTGTTAGAGCACTAATTTGTTTCTTTCCTGTACAGCTGCTGATTTCCAGAATGTGTGTAAGAGCTTCAGACTTTTATCTGTCTTTCAAATTTGTTCTCAGATGGCCACCATTTACTGTGGGAAAGGAAATTTAGCAGACGTGCAACATTTTAAAATGTCTTGCTCCCTAATTTCTAAACTAAAAGTAAGATCAAATTAAAATACACAGTTTGTGTAGAATAGTCATTTGGGAGCATCAGTTGTTATTCCAAAAGTCTTTTACTTGTGCTATATTAATCACTGAGCCTATTGAAAACTAAAGTGTGAGTAAAAGCACATTCAGTGCTAAGAATTTGAACATATTATTTTATTAACATTTCTGAGCATCAGATACAATAAATAAAAATCTCTCACTGACTGTCCTTCATAGTAGAACTGCCAGATTTCTCAGACACTGAACACACTTTAGGGAGGATAATGCCCTGCCCTCATCAATACTGTGCCAGTGAAAGCAAGCAAGGAACAAACACATAGAACCCAGGAGCCCTGAGCCCCAGAGGAGAGCTATAATACACTGCCAAAAGATGCTCCAAGGACTGTGACTCCAACCAAATGATAAATGTCTTGAACTCTGTAGAGGTGCTGCTCTTATGATTTTCCGTGTTTTCCATCATGCTTAACATTTCTGAGTTCTAGCAATAGTCATTTTATTTCTCCATTTCAGAGGAGCTAAGAAATTCATCACACTCTTCTGTTTTTTTTGATGTTTCTTTCCTTCTCTTCTCACCATCCCCACTCTCTGTACACATGGCTGTTAACCCCACTTTCAGCAGACCAAATAAGCCAAGCTTTTCCATATGTGAAGGTCTGAAATTCTGTGTACCTGTATCAGACTAATATTTTTCTTTCAATAATACTTGAAAAATCACAACCAGCTATTGTTAAATACCCAGACTTTAAATAGTGCTGAATCATGCCATCAAGAATTGCATAATAATCCCTCCAAAATATATCCCCAGTACCTCAGTGGTTACAGAATGTCACCTCTCAGTTGAATCAGTAAGTGTGATGGCTTACGTGTGCCAAGTAGATGGTTGACAGAATATAAATATTGTATAATAAAATATTGCACTTTAAAGAGCCCAGGCAGACAGAGTGGAGAAACACAATCCTAAAGAAGCATAAAGCTGAGTCTTTGCCTCTATTTGCTATTTCAAATAAATAACATTAGAATATTAGCCCTGAATCCACATAAAAATAGTCTTGAAATGGTAAAAGTAGTTTGTAATATTAATGTATTAGAAATAATTCATCACTCTAGCATATTTCTGAGTGCTGTCAATTTATTTAAACTGTTTTGCTGCCTAAGGTTCTCTAAATCATTGTAACTATTGTAACTTATTTTGACGATATCTTTGATTAACATTAAATGAAGGCAAGGGATTTCAAGGTATTTATATACTAGATTATTCACAGTTAAACATAGCTACAAATATAAAAAATTAAAGAATGAAAATGATGGGAATAGGATGCAATGCTCTAGTGATCTTTAGAAGTGTGGGGAAAAGTTCATCTGAAGGCCTAGAGCTTTGTGATATTGAAGCCAGAAGGACACCTTTGAAGAAATGACCAGAAAGTCAATTTTAAACATAATTTACTGAGTTGGAAAAAGCTCAATGTTTGTATTCTGAAAGTATCTTTATAAACCAGAGTCTAAAGTCTGCATAACCTGCTCAGCAAAGCAAGGAAGAGGACAAAGCCCGAGGAAAAGGGACAAAAATATGGAATGAGTCTGAAGGAAAAGAGTAAAATTGTCTTCAGGGTTTCACCTGAGTCTTGTTTTGGTTTTTTCTTATTAATTACCACTGGTATAAATTTCCCTTTATATTAAATTAATTGAAAGAATTATCCCAGGCTGCATGCTCAGATACTTCACTGGAATCAGCCATAGCTTGCATGAGGAAAGATGTGGCACAAATTGCAGTTATTTAGCTGATTCTCAACAAGGGAAACAGAAGACACTTGTAAATACTTGAGCTAAAACACATTATCAGATGTGTTTCCTTTGAAAAGGCCTCATTGCAGGAGCAGTTTCAAGAAACTTCATTAATATTTAATAAAGATTTTAACACAGGGACAATAAAGGAAGATGCTGAGACACTGTGGGTACCTTATTATATCATATTTAGTTGTTGATTAACGATGCTCTGCCTGAGGTGGGTAAGTGATGAATCTACTGTAATTAATAGTAAAGATGGAAGGAAGGCATTTCTGAGAGCAGGCTGAAAGGTGTGGGTGAGACTTTCAAGCAGTTCATGCAAAGATGACAACTGGATCTTTATGCAGATGTTAGAATTGTTTGGCTAAGGGGTTACAGAAGCTCAGAGCAGCTTTTTCTTCTAAGGCACGTCACTTCTAGTCTCTGAAGAGATCTTCCAAAATGCAGTCTCCTCACCCCTGCATTTCTACCTGTGTTTGGCCCATCACAGTAGTGGTATTTTTCAATTTCACTGTATCTGGAATGTCAGCCTTTAGGAATTTCAGTCTCTGCTGAGGCCATGAATTCAGATTTGTATTGCAAGCAGGAGGCTGTTGCCAGATTCTGCTGTTCATTAATTCCTGCCAGAGGCAGACTCTTCTCTCTGCATCATGCTGGATGAACAGTCTGTCAGAGATTAGCTGTCCCACTATTTCTGTTTGCCTCATTAACTGCTGGACAGTTGGCAACACCGCCTCACTCCAACCTCTTTGCCCTCTTCTTATCATCATTGCAGAAATAAGTTAATAATTTTGTCCATGAATATTTTGAAAGAGGAGAACTTTAAAAATATCCTCTATATCGGTCCTAAAAACCAAAGGGAATTCAACAGAAATGGGAAGAAAACCCCAATACAACAGCTGTAGCTTGATGCAGGGTGTCTGATCACAAAGGCTGTAATATCTCAGGCAGCTTCCTGCTCTCTCTTGTTCAAATCTCCATTCCCAGCAGGCCAAATATGCTGCTGGTGTTCCCAGGCAGGCTGCAGAGAGGTTCCACCATGGTTGAGTATATGGGATCAGATGGCATATTTTGCCTTTTAGGACATGGGTTATCATGGTATCCCAACATCCAATACTTCTGTCTTTCACTTCCACACCTCTGTAATTAGAATGAGAATGTGTTCTCTGTTCCTTATCAAATCTGCAATATGAAGTTTAGGTATCCCTCCTTTTCCAGCATTTGCCCTCAATTCTTATGAGTCTCCTTTTGTTTTTCAGTTTGGTATTTTAGCCAGTCTAAATTTGCATAAACCAAATCTCCATGACCCCAATTACATCATGCTTCTTTTTAACTGCTCTGTGTTGTATCTAAAAAAACCCTGCTAATTTGTTCCTTCTGCTGCTTCTATTTTGGTAGGAAGAATTGACTTGCACAGGACTCATGTTTTCTCCTCTGCTCTCCTCACCACTTCTCCAACTCATTTTTCCCTGCTGCTGGGAGATTCTGCTTTTTAGGTGCTGCTTTAGTTTTACCTAGGATTACTTTTGCCTGAGATTTAACTCTTGACAATCTATACAGTGTTCCAAAAGAATATTCCCCAAGTATTTTGTTTTGCCTTTTTTTTTTTCCTTTTTTTTTTTTGAGGAAAAAAATTATTTTCTGAAATGTTGACTATACATTTCAGTTAAATCTTAGCCAAGCACATTTGGTTATGGTTTCTCTCATTATTGTTATTATTTTTTCTCTTCATTTTCTCTTGGTGATGATTTGTCTTTTTTCATATTATTTGAAATGTTGCTTAGAGCAGTGCCAGAGTTTCAAAAATGTACATTGTGGACAAGACAGAAGCTTTATTGTCTTGGCACTTAGCAGAATGCAATTCAAAACCTGTAGTGTTTGGTTGGGGAGATGGGTGTGACAGAGAGACACAGAGAAAGCCTGTGAGAATACCAGTGGGTTACTTTCTCCCCCATAATCTTTGCCTTCAAGAGTAAGGTTTTTGATTACCTTTAAATTGGTACTGAGATCTTCTGGACAAGGGAAAACAGTATTCAAATTTATCAAACAAAATAGAGAAAATTTTGTCTTTTAGTAAAAAGTCTGTAAAAAAAATAAAAAATGGGCTGAAGTGGAGAAATCCTGGCGGAATTCTGAAGGAGACTACTGTTGAGTGCTAAAAGACATTCTTCAGGCATACTTTTCACATTACCTTTCTGGTTCTTCCTCCTCAAGCTTCTTCCTCCAAAGTCCAGCACAGCAGCTGTAGTGTTAAGCAGTCCCCTCCAATTTGTGTCAAAACTCCTATCTGGTTATTTTTAATCGAAGCACTTGAAATGAAGCAATTGCAGGGAGGAAAAACACAATTAATAAAAAAAATGAACATTAGCAAAGATGTTAGCAAAAAGAAACGTGATTTCAAACGTCACTGTAATTCTAGGTGGTGCAGGTAATTTGGAAGCGTTCAAATAAGTAGATTTACTTACTGAAATTTACTTACTTACTTTACTTACTGGAAAGTAAGTTTTAGGTATTGTTTTAAAATATTGAGCTCTGTAAACACCTCAGATTTTTTTATTGCAGCTTACAGAAAGTGAACAAACCAAATCAGATTTAAAGAATACTGCATTGTCAGAATAAAACCCAAAGCAGTTCCACAGGAGTTAGTGAGGTTGGATTAATGCCTCATGGAATTTGAGGACAGATTGTATCAGGGATCAGAACACCCAAAATAACTAAAAGACTGCTGCAAAGTCTGGCTTAGGATAAACAAAATTGTTTAAAGTAGGAGAGCACAGAAGTTTTGGCAGAAAGATGATATAATGAGTCAGTGGACTTAGTTTGCAAAACAAAGATTGGGATTGCTAGCTATGCTGGAAAAAAAAGACTAGAAAATACCAAGTGTAATTCTGAATAAAATCCAGCATGCAAATAATGCAGCAGAATGCTCAGCACTAAACATGACTTGCCTTTACACAAAGATTCAATGTTTGCATTAAGCAAAAGCATTTTCTGAAAGCCACAGACAATGACAAATGCAAGCACTTACACGTGTGCCTGTACATATTTGTCACACTGCAGATGGAAGGAGAAGGTGATTGCAGAGCAGGGAGAAGCAAAAGATGAAAGATTTCTCTTGACAATTTTTTTAGGAAATGGTTGCACCTTTTGTTAGAAACATCTACTTGAACACAAAGACTTCTGCTTTGTTTGTAAGATGTTCTTCCCAGACAGTGATCAAATTGCAGGTTCCACTTCCATCTTCCCTTATTTCTAGTGCTCAGTGGGGTGAATGTTGCTGTTCCAAAAGTGCACCTTGTCCCATGCTCAGTTGTGCCCACAGCTGTGGACTCTGACTTCTGACAGGTGTGGATACACAAGAGCAGTGGTACTGTTGGGTAAGTGATGGCCTTTTTTATCTGCAAAAGTTTAGTTTCTGGTCCTACAAAATGAAGGAAAATTAACATTCAGAAAAAGACAACAAGTTTAAAAAGTGAGTGAAAAAAGTATTGTGGGACCAGCAAAGCTTTGTTTAGTGTAGCACAATAAGAAAAGGAGATATGAGATAGGCTATGTTTGCTCTTCTTAATGGGATTTAATTAGAACACCTTTGTTTATTTAAAATTAATTTAATTAAACAATGTAAAGGGATAAGAGTGAACAAGAGAAATATTAAGAAGGTGAAAGAAACTGTTTAAAGAGCAGGGATAACTCCTGATCCAGGCAAAGCTCTGTATAACTTATTGATGAATAAATACATATCTCATACAGGAAATAATAGGAATGAATCATTTCTGGACCAGTTCAGTAACAGTAACTGTAGCTAAATCAACAAGTCTGATCTCAAGACAGACTATAAAAGTTGTGTTGGCTTTAAATCAAGTTCTTAGGAGATTGCCACCTTCAGTTCTAGGAAGGTTTGGAGTCAAAGCACTGTCCAAATTCTACATTCCTGTACTCACAGGTTTTCTGATGAACCTGAAACTTGAAGTCTGGAAAGATCAATCCCCAAGACAGGGAGATTGTGTTAGTGCTGCCCCCAAAAATACCTTATTTTTGTTTACCATTTTTTCTTTGTCTTTGTGACCAGCTGTTTCACAGACCCTTTAGTGAATTACTGTGCAAAGGATTACAAAATGCTATTGAGACTCTTGCTCTGTTTGAGTCTTTTCAAGCTAAAAGTTTCTCTTGTTTTAGTTGTTTTATAGATAGAGCAGAAAAATATTTGTATTCTTGGTAGTTGCCTTGTTTAGGGCTGAGGTTCTTCTGAAGGATCAGTCTCATACTGGAGTGAGACAGAGTCTGCTTCAGTGTCTTGCATTCAAAATGAGATTCTGACATCCCAGAAAATATTGTCCTATGCACACAGTTTCATGTGATTCATGAAGGTACCATTGAGGATTCATTTTGTATTATTTTGGAGATATTTTTCATTGCTGGCAAAGAGGTGAACATTTATCTGTATGTAAAAAAGAAACCCAATATGCCCGTTGAAAAGTAATCATGAAAAATGTCAGAGGAAATTTTTTAAACTACAGCTTTTTTTTTGCTTTTTTTTTTTTTTTTAATCTGCCATCAGGTAAAATAGCATGTATTTGGATCTGGGTATTATTTTCTATGGAGGATGGAAACAATTTTTTTCTTTTGCCTTTTCATTATGCAATTGTACAGACTGTAATACAAAGAACATGAAATGGTAATTCTTCATAGTTTGATAACAAAAGTTAATATAAATCAAATTATTAAATAATGTATGAAAACACAAAGCAAAAATCCTTTGAATAATATTTTATGAAAGAGATTTTATCTTTTTTCATGGATCTGGGCACATGCTATTGATTTATAACTCCTGAAGGAGGAGCAATCAGGTCAAACAACATTGCATCATTGCCAAGCTATTTAATGGAACTTTCTTTCCAGCCATGCTTTGACAGGTCTCATACTCCTAAGAAAAATCCCATTATTATCAATTCATTATTAGTTTTCATTGAAGGCACAGGGTCAGGTCACAAACCTTTTTTTTCAAAGACTCTGTGACTACTGCTTTTGCTTCCAGAGATAAATAAGGGAATGATGGATGAAGCTTGCTTACCACAGTTAAATTATCAGTAGAAAACTCGTTGGCTGGTCCACCAGGGCAAAGAAATTTCACAAATTCAATAAACCACCGGCAGTATAATGTGTAGACATACATGTGAGATGCAAAACCCCGAGATTGACCAAGCTGATCAGAAAGGCAGAAGCACAATGAAATGAGTGGCTGCTAAGCTCTGGGGGAGGCTGTTTGATATGGATAAGCTTCATGCTGTGCATCTCTGCTGCCAGCAAAAATAGCTGGAAATTTTATAGGGACAGCCTTTTAGATAGTGCAAGTGGCTGGCACGAAAGGCAGAGGAGAGAAGCCAAAAACTTTTCAGTTTGTTTCTACCAGGCCTTTGTGACTTTCTTCTCTATTACTAATAATGAACAAAGGTTTTTCCAAACCATGTTAAAGACCTTGGGAAAGAAATGCCTTTATTTAGCATGGATTGTTTCACAGCCATTTTCAGATACTTCTGAGTGTGACAAGCAAATAATTCCTTGCTTGTCTATCAGTTCCACTGATTTGATTACAGCTCAGCAGATACCTTAGTACATCAAATATGTAAGACTAGATTTAAAATTTAAAAAATGCTGAATGCTGTGTAGAAGGAAGTATTCTATGTTTAATAACAGACTCTGACACTCAAACCACTTTGTAACATTACCAACAACTCCAGCCTGTGGCAAAGACATTTTATCTGTTAGATTTGGTCTTTCTTGGGACTTAAGACTATTTCTTCGCTACACTTTCTCTGCTTCATTGCTGATAATTTCCTTTGCATCCACTATAACTTCTAATCATTTGTGAAAGATCGAAGTGCTTTTTGTACTTGTACAGCTCTTTTTCCCCTTACAATGAACTAAAGGTTGTCTCTTCTGTCTCAATTCACTATTTTATCAACACTGAAGGCAGATAGAACTGGCTGGTAGAAACAAAGAATGGTTTATAAAGTGAAGAAATGGGAGTTTCTCTGTGATATTTTTGTCTCAATCATTGTTTGTGTTTCATCTCTCTGCTGCACTAATTGGTATTCTGTCTCTGTTTGAAGTTGTGCTGAATCAGGACTGCCTATACATAACTTTTCAGGCTTTCTGTGGATTTACTCTAATATATTACTCATGGAAGCTGTCCTCATTGATGTTACCAAAGCAATGCATGCAGATCCCATCACAAACAGAGCCTATTGTGCAAACACCTCTGTTTGTCCAGATACTGCTCCTAAACACTGTAAGACCTGTCTGTAACTTGTCACTGATGGGACTTGGAATATTGTGCATAACAGGAAACAGCACCACTCCAATCTTGTTCAGCCTTATACACTCTCCTCTTGGGAGAGTGTGCCCATTGGTAAAACTTACAACACAATTGCAAATTAAACATGGATCCAATATTTGCTGAAATAATTGAATAAGAGAATTGGATTTAGTGAATTTGCTATGAATTTATATGCAGGTTTCCATGCTGTTCACTTCATTACGTGCCACTGTGAGACACAGGTACCTAGTGTTTTGAAGAAGGCTGGCAGCGGCTGTTTTTCAGTCTCATTTGGGATCAAACCCTTCACACACTGCCTGGGCCTGGTGCAGGGGGAAGGCATTGGTTTGGTCATGCCCAAAGGGGACCAATAATTGCCTTGGGGCAACACTCATCTCTCCCTTGGGAGGCCACATTCCCTCTTAGTCCAAAGGTATTTGTGAATGGGAGTGAATGAATGAATTGGAAGATTTTTCCTCCTAGTCCAGCTTCAAAGTAGCACATTTTATGATTAAAGTAATTTCTTTTAAGATAACTGGTTAAAAATCATGGTGTAAAAAAGGTTTAAATTTAGATCTAGATAAAAATGAGGATATATTTGGGTGCACACTGAAAGAGAAGCCTTACCATGGGACAATGTCTTGCTTGCGATTCTGTTTTGCAGCCTGAGGAGGCTTGGAAGGCAGCCCAGCATTTGTGCAGTACAACTTATCTGGTACTTGAAGCACAAAACACAGTGTGCTTTTTTACTTCCTGAACACATGATTTTGGCCTGAATCCAAAGAGACATCTTGAGACTTTTGTTTGATGACCAGCAGACAAGGTATCATTTGGAGACTCTACCATGTTATCTGGTCTTCAAGCTGACACTTCTCTAGAGTAATGCAGGAAACATTTGTTTGTGGTTTCTTCTTTCTACTTTTCTGCAAAAATGCAGATATATTTTATTTTGAAAGTCCAGATTTCTGCTTTGTACAAGAGTATTTTAAACATAAAATAAGAACAAGGTAAAAACTTGAAAATTATTACCAAAAACCTGTTCATTAGGGATCCTTCCAAGGACTCAGTTTTATTTATAGAATGAATAACTGGACAGTACACAAATTTTAAAATGTAAAAGTGCATTTTATTGAATGTTAAAAAAATTAAAATATTGTAAAGACAATAAGTAGAAAGGCTGGAATAGAATTGAAAGGTGAGGAAAGAAAAACCCAAAAACAAAGTAATCTGTGTTCCAGTGCTGCTGCAATCTGTCTTTTCAGCACTCTGTACTGATGGTTTTACTACGAAGCTTTTGCATGAAAAACTAGAGGACAATAAATTCCCAGGCAGTGCTGAACAGCACAGAACATGACATAGCTCCTTTGTGAACTTCAAACAACTGGTGCTGCCCGTTCACAGAGCTCCTCTGCTCTCCATTGATGCAAGATCTCTCGATCTGTACAAATACAGAAGGAATTTTGTGTGTGCAGAGCTTCAGACGAGAGCTGCTGCTGAAATGTCAGCAATCCGTCTGAGGCCTCTTTGAAAATATGATCCTGAGGAATTTTACACAGGGACAAATACGTAGGTGGTGATTATCCTCCTAGAAATCAAGGTGTCAGAAGCAGGGATGGGATGTGGGGGGCCAGGAGTGAGAGCAGTGAGTTCTTTATCAGAACAGCACTGTGGCACTCGCTGGCACCGTGGGCACAGCGCTTGGATGCCATCATTCATGAGCAGCCCAGAGTTTAGAGGATCACAAAGGCATCATGTCTGCTCCTCTCAGGTCTGCATCTAATTGGATGCAGAACAGTTAAAAAAAGGCATTTTATTACTTTTCCTCATTGGCACCTCAAATGTTCTTCCCTGCCCCCCTTTCACTTTAGATTTGTTTAATTGAACACAAATAGTGCGAATGGGTTACTGCAGATGAGAACAGATAGAACTCTAATCCTGTTCAATTAACATGGAAGGCGGCAGAATGGTAACAACACCTCAGACTTGTTACTGGTTTATATTCTTGCTCTTCCAATTTGGGTTGTGACTGCCCAGAAGAGCTGCCACTGAGAACATTTTTTACTGCTGTCATTCTCACACTCTCAAGAAAATACTCATTTATTGCTCCTTGCATGAAATACCATGCACATAAAAGTCAGCAGCTAAGATCCCATTTATTTGAGGAGATTAAGATTTCATTTTCTGAGTCATTTTGTGTGTCAGCAATGACAGTATTTACAAGTTCTCTGTTCATACTACTTTTGTTTTATTATTGTTATTACAGTAAGGTTGGTTCTGTTCATAATTTTAAAAAAAGTAAAATATTTGTAACATGCAGCATTTCATTGCAGTTCCATTGCTTGTTCTTGTAAAATATAGTGCCACAGAAAAAATGGAATCACTGAGAGAAAATTGCATAACAAAATCAGGCAGAGATGACAAAAGACTGGTGCTAAAGAAAGATTTTCTTTTTGTAAGAAGGGCGAGTTGCTAAGTTTTCAATACGGCCAGATGTCATAAAATGGGAATAGATGGTAACCATAACAATGGAAGTTTGCCTAATAATTAAAATTTAATTTGTGGCTTTCAGTTTCCTTTTAATTGTAAAGTTTCAGGTTGAAATTGAGCTTATTCCCACTCCCAGTATTGTTTTGAGTAGTCCAAATTGGTGATTAAGTTTGATTAAATGATTCCACTTTTTTTAGTTCTGTTTGAGGAGATGGCTATTTGGCTGTTACAGTTTTCTTGGGGTGTGTGGGGATTTTCTCTTTGTTTTTGGTGGGGTGGTTTTTTGCTTTGTTTTCTTTTCTCTTTCCCAGCAATGTCATTTGCTGTCAAGAGTTTGTGGCAGAAATTCCCATTAATGCCCATGCAGTAAAGATCATTAGCTGCTTGCTGCCGCAGTTTTCAAACATGTTGTGCGCAGGAAGCAGGATCCATAATCAGTTTTTCTCAGGTTTGTGTTTTTAGATCACTTTAGTGGCCTGTCTAGTTTTTGTAATTAGAGGAGAAACATTGTCCTTTTAGTAGAAGAGTTTAAGGACATCTCTTTTGTCACAGAGTTTAGGTACAGAGACTAAGCACGGAATGAAAGTTTTTGTTGTGCTATGTTGAATTTAGGAAACTTTATTAACTTTCTCTTCAAAATATAATAGAGGCTTACTGATGGTAGACCTGCTTGTTTGCCCTCAGCTTTGCAAAATGCATTAAGGCTCTGCCCCAGCTGTGGTGTTTGCTGTCCTTTGAAGTCTCAGCTATTGAGGATTTTGCATTTGGAAAGTAGTCACTACTGTGAATATGCCAGAGTTACTCTTACTAGTGTTTCCACTGTTCCATAGATAGATCAATTCCATGAAATTCCTATCCCCACAGACATGATTTAGTGGAAACATCTCTCTTAGTGTCACTTCCACTGAGACCAAACTTTGTGAGAAGAGAGGGAAATCGCTGTGCCATTAGAGTCACATTGCATCTGCAGGGCTCAGGGAGGGGAGCACAATGTCACTGCAAAACTCCTTCCTCTCTTTAACAGCATAAATACTGAGGATTTTGCCATTGAAAAGAAGCTGCTTTTATGAATATATTTTAGTTACTTTTAATAGTGTTTTCATTGTGTCAGAAGTGTATTGAATTTCTTCCAATAAAGCTCTATCTCCTGAGACACAGTTTCAGTGGGAGCATCTCTTACTGTCACTTCCATTGAGATCATGATTGCTTGGAAGGCAAAAAATAGTAACTGTGTCATTAAAGTTATACCTTATCAGTAGGACTTGGAAAGGCTACAAAGTCAATGAAAGATGTCACATGCACTTTTTCAGTCTTTATCAGTCAGGGTTTTAAAAGGAAAAAAAAAATATATATATATTTGAAGGGTGAATGCAATATTTTGGACCATTTTCATCCCTTCAGTTCTGCTCTCACTGTCTAAATCACCAGGAACTGCGTTCAAACACTGAGGCCCATGTACACATTTGGAAGCAAAGATGCAAATTAAAGAGAACAAAATCTTTTTTTGTCTTGTGTCATTCACCAAGAGAGATGAAGCTATTGCCAGGGGTCAGATGCAAGCATAAATCTTTCAAATCAGGTCAGGGAGCAGCTGAGCCCATGAGAACTGGTGAAACTGTGTCCTTGTCTTTGCTGGGTTTGGTGTAGTGCTTGAGGCTGGAATGAAAGCTGTGGCACAGAGGGATCTTGCAGCACTGCATGCTGCTGAGAATGGGGGAAGGTTTCTCCCACTGCCCAGGAGGGGAAAATAAGGGTTATTAGGCTCTGAGGGAAGAAAAGGTGTCTTGTTACCCAGCTATAGACACAAAATGTACATCTCTGCACTAAGCCAATGACTGCTCAACCAAGGTCCCAATTCTAGCAATTATTTGAGAAATGTTTATAGCACTGAGATACAAACATGCCTTTTATTTATATCTAATTTCTTTTGTTGTAGGTACATATTCAACACAAGCCTGTTGCTTTTTTTGACATGTAGTTTTGGACTTTATAGTGAACGTGTTATTTGTTATGTGAAGTGAGCTGAGAAAAAATGTAATTTGACTTCTTAAATTATATGGATGTACTTGTTATTCTATTCTCAGGAGCATATGCAATAGCACTATCAGAGTCAGACAATAACTTCAGCTGCATGCTTCTTCTCCCTTCTGCTCACATCTCATTAGTGATATTGTTCTAATAGAATAAAAATAATTAACTTGTACATCTTCACAGATGAGCCAAACAGCCCCAAGTGAAAACAAATTTCAATAATTTACACTTTCACATTTTCTGTGATTTAAATCTGGAGCATGGTGATCTGTGGCTAAGAAAATTTAAATCTAGGCATGAAAAAAGTTATTTTAGTGGTTATTATTAGCAAATACCACAAACTGTTGTCTTTTTTAATTTTCCACCTCATTAACATCTGTAAATGAGTATGTGAGGTTGAGCTTACAGAAGTCACACTCTTTTGTCACTAAATGTATATGCTGCCAGCAATAACTGGATCTCATAGTGCTGTTTTGCAGATACATGTGTATTTATTCCCCAAATCCAGCAATATGGACAACTTAGAGTTGTGTAATCAATACCCATATCCTGAATTTGTGGGACAGTTATAGATAACCTTTCCAACTCAGTGGCATCTGTCCATACAGCTCCAAGCTGTAAGCTGTTTCTAAGAAATAAAATTTAGTTTAAAAAAATTAAAATCACTCAAGCACAGAATTTTCTTACTCCAATTTGATAGCAGTGTTTACATTGAATTCAGCCCTTCTGATTAAGTGCATAAGGGGTCCCTTTAGCCATACTCACCCTCACTAGCTGTGAGGAGAATATGAAGACAAATGTACCATTCTATAAATCCTTAATAATTTTTGTAATGTGACTTTCTTTGTTGTCCTCTGATCAATACATTTTTTTTCTCCAAAAGCTTTTCAGTGGCAGAACTGGTTTTCAATTCTCTTAAAACTGCTGTCATCCACATCTCTCCCAGAAATCTAAGTCCACTGAAGGAGGATTATACAGCTTGACAAACCAGAAGGAACAACTTGACCTTTGTAGTTTTGACTATTCTTTCGTAGCACCATCACAAAGTAAAGATAAACAATATCTGATGATCACATATCAGGAAAGGCTGAAAAATGGCATTGCTCAGACTTGACATTTTGAGTGGCAGATGGGATAACAAATAATTTTTTCCCATCTTTTCTTGTCAATATTTATTTTAAAGCACTGAAGCTGATAAATATAGTGCATTTTAGTTCCACAAAATTTGAATATCAATATGCTCTTCTGGCCTAATCGCTAATCTGTTGACAAGAGCTGGATCATAATTTGACATGAAACCAGACTTTCCCCACCCCCCATTTTGAAATAGTGAGCAAGGCATATTATCGTGCTGATAAAAATGAGTATTTATTATCAAATATTCTCTGTGATGTTTTCACAGCATCCACCTTTTTGAGGTGTCTTTCACTGAAGTTAAGTACCCTGCAAACCTGCACCAAATACTCCCTGTTTCTAATTGCTCTGACCTATGAACCCCAAACATTTTAAACTTTTATTCAAACATTAATGAAGTCAGCACAAAGTCTGTACATTATGTACCTGACCTATGTAAATATGAAATAATTAACTGTGCATATACTGTTCTAATTCTAGGAGCTGCATAGACCAATGTCACCACATATTCCTGCTAATTAAGCTTGCTCTTAGCCTGTGGGTTTTCCACAGAGCCTTTTATAATACAAATAAATTCTTTCCCTGTCATGTCCCAAGTGCCAAGTGTCGGTTTTGGAAATTATTTGCCCTGTGCTCTGGACATAAAGCCTCTACCAGGTACCCTTTGCTATTAGGTAAACAGCAGCTCTGAAAGACCAAAACCAAATACTAGAAAAAGTGCATGGGTTTGGCTTGAACTGAAGATTAGCTGGAACTGGGGCCATATGCAATCCTTATAAATATTGAGATGCCTAAAAATGAAAGGCTTTTAGCAAATTTAAAAATACAAACCCTCAAAGTAGGAGAATTAAAGCACAACTGACAATCTCCCAACTTCTATCTGTCTTTCACCTGGTGATACCCTGGAGTGCCTGTGCAACTTGGAAAATGGCACCAATGAGAGGATTTTATTTAGACACAAGAACATCTTGTATCAGTAATAGCTACAAGAATACAATTGTAATTGATGTATAATTTATCTAAAGCTTGCGTTCAGTCATGCTTTGCTAGAAACTTTTTACTTTGGTCCTTATTTTCTAC
This sequence comes from Sialia sialis, assembly GCA_009812075.1. Lineage (NCBI taxonomy): Eukaryota > Metazoa > Chordata > Aves > Passeriformes > Turdidae > Sialia > Sialia sialis. The sequence goes on along the minus strand of VRYO01002781.1, from coordinate 14,193,976 downwards.
CAGTAATTTCACAGAGTATAAATATATGAAACAACGTGTATAGGGACCATTAGAGTGCTGTGTTTGACACAGCTATAATTGAAACTGCCTGGAAGCCTTCAGGGAAAGCTGAATGGAATCTTTAATATGCTTCCATATTTTTCTTATTTTTTTTTCCCTTTTATCTCTATAGATACAGACTGATTCAGGTTAAAGGGATTATAAACGTTATAGCAAGTTACTTAGGAAAAATGTGATTTAAATTTGTTGGCACTATTTCTTATAGACAGCAAAAAAAAAAAAAAGTAATTTCTTAATTATTAAGGCATTTCTTTTAAGTTGTATTAAGTTGTCACATTTCCCTCCTGATGAGTGTTTTAGTGTCGTGTAAGATCATAAATGTGTGACTCAGATGACTACCATCCTACATGTTAATATTTTTTTAGCCTATAAAGTGTTGCTCCTACAACCCATTTCCTTTATTAAAACTATGAAATCTATTGTTGCTTTTATATGAATTCTTAAAACCATATTTATTTTACAGTCTACTTTCTCCCTTAGTAGTTGTATGTCCAGCCTATTCTATCCTAATGCGTGAATAAATTGCCTGTAGGAATTTTCCCTGGGATCTTCATAAAGGTTAGAAGTTTTAGAAGGTAAAATCAGGTGTGTTATGTTAAAGCACTGAATATAATGTTTGCTGATCATTTTCTTAACAAGGATTCCCTCTGAATTCAGGCTTCCCTGAGAGGGGATATTCCAGTCACATCTTTCTGCTGAAGGCAGAGTCTTCTGATGGGAAATTATGTGAGTGCACCTCTCTCCACTGCCTCAACCAGCCTTGGGTGGGGGGATGTCATGCTGTCTGTAAGCATTTCAGCTGGCTAATCCTGAGAATTGAAGGGGAAAAAAATAGTTAATTAATTGCTGCATGACTTTCATATGGACAAAATACCTGGAGATGTCTCTGGCAAGGCAATGTGTGTGGGGACAAGGTAGCAAAGCTGAATGTTCTGGAGTTGTGGGTCACTGCTAAGCAGACAAAACTGTATTATCCTTCTCATTTCAGTTTTGTGGAATTAACTTTGTGAAAGTTTCAGTAAGATGTGAAGGATGGTAAATGATAGACTAAATGAGTCATGTATAAACAGGTAAGGGTCCAAATATTCAAATTGCTAAGGAACATATTTACATCTCTTCAACAATATATATGCATATCCTACAACATATACAGATATCTTAAAAATAGAAAGATATTGTTCCCTCACTCATATAATGAAACCCATTTTCTTCACTCTATGAAAACAAGAAATTAGAGCTTTTTCACTTCCTAAACCAGACATGCTGTCTGTGTCTGAAACAGTTTTCTCCTCTGTGTGCTCTCAATGTACAAACATATTAAATTGTAAATGTCAAACTTGATGTGAGGTTTGGGTGGGGGCTTGTCTGCAAATCCTATTTTCAGTTTGCCAGCAAGCACTTTACCCTGCTCAGTAGCTTGTGCCTTTTTAAGCAGAATAACTTAAGGCACTTCTCATACAATCATTAGCTAGTTGTTCCTAGTGGGATCTCTTTCCTGAATACTTGTTAGTGTTCATGATATGGGTCACAACTCTGCATTGCTATTTTCTCTAATTACCATCCTTCAGTGTTTTTTTTTCCTCAGCTGGAACATTGTGTTCTCCCAGGCACAGTGTATGCAAAAGTTGAGATATCAAAAAATGAGGGGGAAAAAAACCCTAATAATCTTCATGGTCCAGGAAGGTCCAATTAGCAATTAGAGAAATGTGTTGAAATAAAAGTTATACATTGCTTCTTTTGACTCTGTTTCTAAAGTGCTAAATTCACTGCTCAGATTTATCATGGAATTAACTAACTACTGATAAGAACACTTTTAACACCAAAGCTCTAATGTTTCTGAACACAGATGGTTCAAGGTGTTTGAAACTGCATGAATTTCTGAACTATAGTATCACTGCAGGGTTGTTAATTGTTCGCTGAGCCTTGAATGGAAATATACTTTAATTCATGCTGCATCATCACTGGAGATGTAGTTCTCATAAATGAACATGCAGTTGCCACACTGAGAATGCAAGGCAGTGACCTCACGAGTGAGGGACCTGTGAATGTGCAGGCTCTGCTTGGTCCTGGCATCCTGCACACAACTGATCACAGGATACAAAACCTGCAGAAAGAATATCACAGTGCTACTGCTTTATTCTGAGCTTTCATTGTTCTAATTAAAGAGAGCAGGGATGGCTGATGTGGAAGGGGAATGGTTTATTGCAGGATGGCTGATTGCAGTGAGGACACATTTTCCCTGTGAACCCCTCCTCCAGAATGAACTACACCTGAATTACAAGGTGCAGTACAGTCTGCAAAAATGGTTGTAAACTAGGATTGCTTTTGAGAGGAAAGTGTGTGGGATCTACAGTCAAACCCACAATTTATATTCCAAGGGCTGATACAGTTATATAATAGTCCTCATTTATCATTTATACCATTATGTTTCTACTTTGGTAGGTGTCTACATCAATCTTAGGCATCTCTCTCTAGGAAGTCCTAAGGGTAGGCATAGATTCTCACCAGCATGCAGCCTGAGCTTGGAAGTGTTTGTGGTAAAATACCTTTTCTTAAAACCTCCAGAGGGGAGTTAGAGGAAATCAGTGTAAGCATAGAGGAAACAAAAAAATTTAATACTTATTACTCTGCAGGGTCACTTTTTTTTTTTTTGTCCAAATGGATTCACGTTTCTGGAATTGGAAGCTTTGAAACTGGAAGCTGACAGTAATATATACATGTCTTTATTCAGTGGTAGTGGGGTAGGCTGTAATGCAATATCTTAATAGAACTTGTTAGCTGCATGATATGAAAGGAACAGAGGATAAGACCTGCATTTTTTCTGCTTGTTTTTTGCCCTGGAAAAAAAAAAAGTCAAAATAATTGCTGTGCTGAAAATCATATATTATGCTGCCTCATCCATCTTGTCATTCAGTTGTTTAGGCATTTCTTTTTGCATCTCTTTGCCTTGTGGCATGGGCCAAGTATAACCTCTTCTTATCTTCTTATTCTAGAAGATGCTTTCTATTTTTAGATTTCATTCTCCATGTATTTATTCTCTAATTTGTCACTCTGAAGCCAAACAAATTCTTGACCAAGCTGTGCTGCTCAGGTGCACCATACAAATCAGGCTGGAAGAATAATGACAGGCAAAGGCAAAGGTGCTCCCTGTGCATAAGGCAAGAGTGCTTGGAATTCAAGATTGCTGCACTTAGCATCTAAATACAGGATTCTCACTAGGGTGTACGAGATGCAATGTCCTCACTTTGAGGTATTCAGAAAATTATTTTTAGTATTTTTTTTTCTTGTAACAAAAATCTGAAAAATTATCTTCATCTTAATATCTGCTGCTTTTTTGGGCTTCAGTGCCCTGTGCAGAGGATACTCTGCACAACAGGTATGGTTGGCTTTGCTAGAAGAGTGGCAGGGAGAGCAGGCCATACTCTAGAGATAATTGTATAGATCCAGGCTGGGAGAAGGTTCCTGTTTTTCCATTTACTGTGTATCAAAGAGGAGTTGAACCATGTGGAGATGGTTAGATGGAAAGTAAAGAGAAAGCACAGGGGTGTGGGAAACAGGAGGTGGGAGAGTGTGAGTTTATTTGTTCTAGAAACAGCCACAACTCCTTCATACAGGACAAGAAACAGGACACCCTGGAAAGGAAGGGAATAACCTGGATAGCTCAGTAGGTAAGACAAAACTAAGGTGATGAATTGGATTTCTGTTAGGTAGGAGGGGGAAAAAACAAAACAAAACAGTTGGGGAAACAGCACATATTGAATGTGGAAATATGGCATTTCTGCCGTGGGTACTTTCAAAGAAAAAGTGAAATAAGCATCTGTCAGCCCTATCAAGAAGCAGCTAATCCTTCTTTGGGGCAGGGAAATGCTTTTGCCTACTCCTTAAAGTCCCCTTCAGAACTAAGTTTCATTGACTGCATTAAGACTTTACAGGGAGATTTTCAGCCCAAAGGGTATGTATCAGGAAGTCTTGTATTGTTTTTGTTGTGAATTTTTAGATATTTTTTCTCCAAGAGTAAGAGAGAATCTCCATGAGATTTTCCATCGGAAAATTCCTTGGGGAATGTCTGGTCAAATAAAAGAATGTTGAGAATTACAGTGTTTATAGTTGTGCAGTGGGCAAGTCTGTAAAGCAGATTCCTGTGGTTACTGCAATCAATGTCAAAAATCCTATTCGCTTAAGTGGTTGGAGACACAAACCTTAAGCTACTTAGAAGATACTGGTTAATCAATTTGAATAAAATTCTTCTGCCATGTGTGTTGAACCAAGCAGTAGCTTTCTGTTCTCTTTAGAGGTGACAATCCATCATGCCAATCTCCCTGCCCTCACCATTCTTTGCCATTCATTTTAATAATATTAATTAAATTTGCCTTGAGGAAGTTATTTTGCTGTCCAGATTTTGTGAAAGATTTTTCTTTCTGCCTGCCTGCCTGCCTGCTTTATCACCTCGATGCATCCATTTACAGAAGATGTAGACGCAATATAAAATATTCATTCATCAATTTGCTGAGGTTAAAAACAGTGTCTCCCTCCTTACCCTGCAGTCATTTGGACTCTGTAGCACTGTTGGGCAGCCTGGGGGAAGCTGTGCTGCTTCCAAAGGCTGAGGGCTGTCCCTGGGGTGGGCAGAGCCTGGGGCTGGGAGATGTCCCTGGGCATGGGAGATGTCCCTGGGCATGGGAGATGTCCCTGGGCATGGGCAGCCTGTGCTCCTGAAGGCAGCCCAGGACTCTGAGCCCGGTCAGATTTGGTTCAGGTCAGACGAATCTCAGCTCATACCCTTGGCTTTTAAGGGATGTGGTGGGAGGAAGATGCGAGCTCTCATAACATGAAATATTCTGGTCTTGAGAAATCCCTGTTTGTAGGGCACATTCCTGAAGGGGCCTTGGTTGCTGTGATGGTGACTGTGATGGTGACTTTCCTTCTGTGTTGTTGTGAAAGAGGGGTTAATGGAGAGGGGGAAATGCTAGTGCCTCTCTGTTTCACTTAGGGTTAATCCACATTTTAGCTAAGAACACAGTAACACAGACTCAAAGATTCTAAATTTCTGAATCTTACTGACTAGACAGCTGTGAACCTCCAAGCATTTTTTGCAGGGTTGAGGTTTGTTATTTTGATTACTTTTTTTTTTTTTTTCAGAGTACACCCTGTTTTACTTGGGGCATATCTCAAACCATAACATTCTTCTGATTGCTCAATCCCACTGTTCTGTGTACCAAAGAATGGAATAATGCCTCTTGCAGCACTGTAGATAATTTATGTAACTTAGCTCCCTAAACAGTGTTTTTCTTGAAACATTATACGCATATATATATACAGACAGTATATAATTGTGTCTCAATTTTTTTCACGTCCTTTCTAGAATCTAGTTGGGTTAATAGCTACCTGTGTTCTTAATCAATAGAATAAGCAGAATCTCTTTTATATTATTGATCATTTAGCATGCTGCTGTAGATTACTAAATGGGCTCATCTGAAACTTAAGCCTTTTATTTTCTTTCCATTGTGTGCCCAATTGAACATTGCTGTGTTATATAGGAGATACTAATCTGTAGTAAAATCACCGTAATTATGAAAATGTTCTTAATTTCATTGTACTAAGCATATACTGCTGCACAGGTACACGCTGTAAGAAAATCTAAATTGAAGTAATTTCATTTGTGCTCACAAAGCTGAGAAAGATTTAACACTCTTTCTATAAATTAAGGATAATTTTGGCCATTTTAAATTTAGGAAAAATACAGTCTATAGCAAACTACTTAGTTGACTTTTTAAAATAGAATATAGCCTTTAAGATGGCAGTATTATGGTTTGTGGGGAAGCCCAAGGCTAATATTTTGGCCAGTTTAATTTTAGCATAGCAAAACTAAGACAGCTATAAAACTTACATCAATTACTGGTTGTACAACCAACTGCTTTTCCAAGCATGTGATTGTCTTGTTTAAACTGAACTGATTTTCTCAAAACAAGTTTTTGGGGAGTAAAAATGTTCTTGAAATTAGTACTTTGAGCACCCAGTTTGGAAATCCCTGAATAAATCCAGTTGCCTTTCAGCCAGTGAGAATGCTATTGTTTTGGGAGAGGACAGGCTTTAGCCTCACTCTGTATCTCAGCTGAAGGGACTCTCCAGATCCTGACACATAACCCCTGTAAGCAGCTGTAACATCTGGAGCTGTTGAGAAGTTCCTGTCATTGCTCACCTTACCGTGGCTGCCCTGTTCCAATTTCTGAAACTCTCCTCCACTTCCTTGGTTATTGGTCTGCACTTCCAGATTAAACCTGCCAATCTTGAATCTGTTTTTGGCTCTTCTCCCTGGTTGTTTTTCCCTTTTCTATAGATCTTTATGGACAGCACTAATCATCTTGGTTCTGTTTTCCTGGATGAAACCATTTAGGAATAGGCAGTTAATGCTGATGAGCAGTCACTCTTAATCAGCTGCTACAAACTCCCTTTGCCAGGCAGCGAGTGACTGACCAGCAACTTGTCTTGGGGATGCATGGGGAGAGAATGAAGCTGGCTGTATTATCCCAGGCCAAGGGTACATTTTTTACCTGCAGTTTTCTGTGGTTTTTGAAGTCTCTCCTTGGTGTATCCCCCTATGGCATTCTCTTTTTGCTCTCTTGTAGCCACTTGCCCTTCCTGCTGCTGGCCCCACAGCTCTGCCCCAGAGCCTTGGTTGTCCCCTGTGCCTCTGGCCCCACTTGGCTGTGGATGGTGCCTGTGGAGAGTCCCAGTGGCTGCCTGGTTTGCAGTGAGGAGCAGGTGACCTAATGGCTCTGTCTCTGTTTATGGCTTGGGGAACAGGGCTAGCCAAACTCTGTTTTATCCAGGGAGTGCACTAGGCTGGCAAAGTGGCTTAGTGGAACACATCCAGCTGAGGAGCTGTGTGTCATGCAAGCCTGGTACTGCTCATGGACTTCACACAATCATCTGAATGTAGTTCATTCTCAGATTGCAAATTTCTCTCTGCTGGGAATTCCCTGACTGATGGCAGCCAGGAGTTTGCTGTGCATCATTGGGGCTGGAACCCCAAGCACAGCTATTCCAAAACCTGGTGTACACACACTTTTAGCTGGAAACCTTTTTGCTTAGTAGAGCTGTTATCCCTTAAGCTATCCACCTAAACACTGTGTGAACAGTTTGAATAGGAGTAATCTTCTTAAAGTGCTATTATCTGTCATGGATGCCACCTCTCCTTGTGTGCTGACTATGGGTATGTGTCTTTCAAATCTTGCTATGATCATAGGAAACTGATTGTATTCAGGAGTCTTACTGACAGCTGTAAGAGCACCTGAAGCTATTTGTAATAACCTATACCAAGACTGAGAGCATCCATAAATATTTGATTACATTGCACTATATCACCCTCATAAAATTTTGTTTAGGTGTTGCAACTTTGAAAACTCTGGCCTGTAGTTTGAAAAATGTGGTTCAGTGGATGGATTGGAAAAGGGATACACCTGAACGGTCAATATTTGCCTGCTGCTGCTTGGCAATACCCTAAACTTGTCTCAGATTAGATTAGATTTATATTTAGCTAGTTTCCTCAGCAAAGTTTGGATTTCAGAAGTTATATTTACCTATTGGATTTCTTTTTTCTTGGTGGTTATTCTGAACTGGACTTTGTTCAGTGTTATTTCTTTTGGAGATTATTAATCATGTTTGATTATTTAGAGTGGCTATTCTCAATGTTCTTGCAAGCACTGCATATTAAACAGATCTACATTTTACTGATAATATTTATTTTACTTTGGGTAGTAGGGAACATCCCACTTAAGTATTTGGAAAATAATATTTATATCTGTTGGACCATTAAGTAAAAAAAACAGATGAACAGGTAAAACCAGGTCAATGAAAGCCCAAAGGAATCTGATAACAGTATTTTTCTCTGTGTGTGTGTATAAATACACATTGTGCTCTTTAGTTCCAAAGAGTGCAATAAAAGCTAAACAATAACTGTCAGTGTTATTGCCAGACACTTCTGGAGAAAACAGTCTGAGGACAGCTGGGGTTGCTTTAGTGGGAAGAGTGAGAGAGGTACTTAGTGACCTCAGAAATTTGCAGGGGGCACAAGATGAAAGCTTATTTTGGATCTATGAGAGACTTCTAGCTGTTACAACATGACTGTTATTACTTGTTTAGTAATATTTACTGCTAAAAATTTGTCTTATGCCTAGGAAACATTAAAGGCAACTTTTATAAATCATTACAACTGGAATGAAAAAACAAACATTTCCAAGTCCTAGATTTGGTTTGTTTTTTAGTATGTCTCCTTGTGATATGAGCTGTATATGTTTTTGTAGAGCAATGCAGTGGTGCACACCCAGTTTAAATGTGCCTCGGAACTGGGTGTGTGGAAGAGTTTAAATGCAATCCTTGGCTCTGAGCAGGACAGCCCTGTATGGAAGCAAACTCTCCCTCCTTCACTCCTCCAGTGCACCTGGTGATGCCATGGCTGTGCAATGCTCTGCTTTTCTCATGCTCACTTTCTCGCTCTGAACTTGCTCAAATGTGTTGCACTCAGAGGTTATTGCTAAGTCTGGGGCTGCCCCTCAGTGCTTTGTCAAGACTTTGTCTGGTTACTCTGGTGCAGTGGCTTTGCCATCATTTGTATTCTCTTGTGATGCGTGCCCTGGCTCATCCTGGCGCTCACACGCAATGGTGCTCTGCACAACCTGCCTGTGTACTTCTGCTAAACTAATTTTCTTTTGGCTTCATTGATCTCTTTAATGAAAGCCTAAGCATTTTTATGAGCCAAAACCTCATTACACCGTACAGAGGCCATCCTTTAAACCTATCTGTTCTGTTACTGTACATTTTAATAAAACTTTATTAGATTACTATTCTGATGAAAGACAGCAGGAAACAGCAGGAAGTATTTCATTCATTATAAAACTTGAGGTGCTGGGAAACTTAATGTTGCATTCTTGTTTTTAGATTAGTTATGGGTTTTGTTATGCCTTGTTAACAGGTCTTCCATGAAAGAGGTTCATCTAAATTATCCCATAGGACATAACTGCATTCATGTCAAGATTATCTTTACATGTCCTACCATGTGGCTTCTTTTCAATGAATAATAATTTTTTTCAGTCTTGATTTATTAAGTTTTTCCTGTTGTAAGTGGATATGATACTCATTTTATAAGGAGGTATTTTATCTAAATTCTGCTTCTACCAGTGACACTTTGCTACAGCAGCAGATGCAAATCTACTGCGAATGTAAATCTATTGAAATGCATTTTCTTCCTTCTTTTACTGAAAAGACTTCATTTTTTTGTAAAGTGGTTTCCTATGCAACATGAGGTACAGTAATCTGTACAGTTATTAAGTTGTCTGAATAGGATGAAATGAAATTCCATTTCCTAGGAATGAAAGCATTTTTATGTAACTTAATTTTTTAAAAATCCTGGATAGCATCTGGAGTGAAGAGAATGCTGGGGAATTACAAACTCAGAGGATTTGTTCAATACACTGAATCTATTCCAGCATTTATTTTTCTTCTGTGACTGTCCTCCATATGTTTGAGCTGCTACTGACAGCAGAAGGACGTGCTTACAAGGGAGTTGTGTAGATATAAGCCACTTTTCCCTCTCTTTTTTTAAATTTCATACCCACATCTCATTAGTATCTTGGCTTAAGTAGCAGGATAAAATCAGTTGTATTTTCTTTCTCTGCTGCCACTGCTCTAGATGGATGTAATAAAGAGGCTTGTTTTTTCCTTTCCTATCTGTGCCTGAATGATTCCTATGTTCCTAAGTCTACTTTTTTAATATGTATCTGCCTTCTGGTTTTAATAGTTCTTTTGCTTTTTTTAAAACCAGGAAAATAAATTAAATGAACCAAAGTAAACTGTTTTTACTCTAACTGGATAATCAACATAAATCACCTTGCATTTTGTTCATCTTAAAAGGGAAATTGAAAGTTGATTATGAGGTTCCTTTCACTAAAAAGGACATGAAAGGAGATGGGAAATCTACAGGTAAAGTAAATTTTCTGCTTTTGGTGGAAAAACCTCAGCCCTGCATGGCAGTAAATAGTCATAACATCAGGGAAAGTAGTGTTTATCTCAAAATATTGTGGAAAAAATGAATAGCACTCTGTATGGCATCAAGGCTGATCAGTTTTTTGTATCCTGAACAACAGTTTTTAAATTACTCTTTTTCACACAGAATCATTTTAATCCTAAAATTTTAAACTTTTACTTAGATACAGATGTCAGGTGCTGTGGATTTCATCCCTTGGATTTTCATTATCTTTTTTCTTTACAGTAGAGGGTTTTAAATCCTACAGGATAAGAAAGAAAGTGGTAGAAAATCTTTCCAAGACTTCTGAAATCTCTTAGTTTTTGAGACTTCCTGGGCCCCATTCTGGTTAGTATTGAGCTTAGTATTTAATCTTTTAAAAGCCTTTGGGAGCCATCAGCTTGAACATTAGCAACTATGTATGAAATAGATGCCAAAGCACTAATCTGTACTAGATGCTGTTGAATCTTTTGAATTATGTACTTCTAAAATAAATGTCTGTTTAGAGTGACCTACTTCTAGCACACTGTCTGACGTAAGGAGCATCTTTCTTTCCAGCAAGCAGGTCCCTTTGAGGTGTTCCTAATCACAGGAATAAATAGTTTATGAATATAGAGCATATGGGCTTTGATCTGGTTCAAATTCCAGGATAAAGATTTCCCATGCCTTCCAGGAAGTGATTTACTTTTCAGCTCTCCAAAAGTCTTCAGGCTTTGGCTCCTGACAGGCATTCTGCCATAGGTGGGGGCAGTCATTGGTGCACACACCCTGGGAGTTGTACAGAATCATGAACCAGTAACAATTGGGCATATGCTGAACCAAAGGATGTGCTGGGACACCCAAGGGTGGAACTTCTGCTTTTGCACCCCTTGGTGAGGAGAATCCTGTGGAGGGATGCGTTTGTTGGTTTGTTTGTTTTTTTTTTCTGTCAGGGAGAGTTGCATTTCCAAACTGCGAATGTTTGACAATTAGTGTCTAATCAGTAAAATCTGAGAAGCTCTGCAGTTTTGGATCTCTTCTGTAGTTTTTCTGCTGCCCACTCCAAAAGCCTGAGGTGGGATAATATTGCAAGGAGTAGCTAAGACATAGTCCTTGACCCTGTTTTCACTTGTCAATAGCTCTTAATGCTGTTCAATATTCTGTATGAATGAGAATAAGCTCGTGAAGTCTTGCTGGGTAGATGGGTTGATGGATCAATACTGACCTTTGCCATTACAACTGCAATTAACACTGAGTATGAACTGTAATAGGAGTAGCAGTTTCGGCACAAATGGAGATGGGAGAAAGGGTTTGAGATATTTTAATCTAAGAGTATTTTTGTTGTCTCTGAAAATGTTGTGGAATTGAGAATAAAGATGCATGGAGAATGGCTTGAGTATGTGGATAGTTTTAAATCAGTGATGTGTGGCTTGTTTCGTTCTTTGCTTTTATCCTTGACAGTGCAAAACCTTAGGACTGACCGTAAGCATCTTCATTAAAAACCAGCTATGAATTCAGCTGGTATTTGTTTATACTCATTTCTCTCACTGCTCTTGCTGTGTGGTTTGGATGAAGAAATGGTATTTTGCTCAAGGAGATCTCACAAGCAGTGAGCAGACAGGGTGAGCAGCATGGTGCTGTCTGTGGCCATGGCAGGGAAGCCAGAAGCTTTTAAGGTCATACCTGTGCTATTTTTTTGTGGTATTTTCTGGGTTTTTTTTATTTTTTAGGAATTTGGGACAGCAGTATAAATGTGAGGCAAAAAGGATCAGTTTACACACTTTGAATTGATAGAGAATGGAAATGAGAACCAAAAACAAGAGAAAAGGAAAAGGGCTGTGTGGGTGGAAAAGATCAAGGACAATCAATTCACTTCAGAGTACTTTCTCTCTTTTCAAAAAATAAAATAAAAGGCTTTTCCACTGTGTACCAAATCCCAAGCTCTGCATTCAAGTGAGAAGCTATGTTTGTGGGTGGCTTTAACCCTAGTCCTTTCAGCCTGCTTTTTATTACGAAATACAGAATTATGAGAGGGCCTACTTTAAGAAACAAGAGGAGACACCAAATAATTGAGGTCTCCTATAATTTTGGCCAGCTTTGTTTATACATTCAGGAAGGTTATGTTTACAAATGAAGGAATGGAAAAAGAAATTAATTCCCACACTGTGTCCAGAAAAAGTATGAGTGTTTGAAAGGGTAAAGTGAAATGGGAAAATGAGAATGAAAAACTTCAAAGGAAATGTAAAAGTAGCCAGAAGACATTAAGTGACTGGATGGAGAACAGAACAATTTCATCCCTGAATACTGCTGGATTTTGCTGCCCTAACTAAATTAGTTTTTTAACATTGCAAAGAGTTAGAAGCCATCTCAAAGCTGTGCTCTACTTGTAATTGGAGAACAGCTGCCAGCACTACAGTATAAGATTTTCACCTAAGCACAGACTTGTGTGTGTGGAAATAAAGTACAAGGCACACACTTTTCAGGTTGGACTACACAGTATTCCCTTCTCCAGGAAAAAATCTTTTCTGACCATGACTGGGAATGAGTGGGATGCTGCAGACACTTGTGCTGTCCCTGGCACTCCTGCCAGCTGTGTGGCCAACACTGCTGCAGAGCAGTGAGAGGAGTCCAAAGTGCCAGGGGGGATTGATCTCCCTGGATGGGTTCAAGTGCAGGATTCTTCCCTTATGTATCTGTGAGAAAAGAGTGGTATTGATCTGTTCTGTGGGAATGTTAAACTTGCACTGAACAGAAAAATCTCATTAGAACTCCACAAGATGCCCTTTGCTGCTATTGTTAGCTTTTTAAAAAAGTATTTTTCTTAACAACAGTTTTCCTTAGATTAAATGGCCTCAAGTGTAGCAGGATCAATGCAGCTATCTGGAGATTGATTTTGGTAAATAAAAATAATCGCAATACAGCAAATAAAACTTATTTGCCACACTATCTTGTGAAAAAAAAGGGCAGAATCTTTTATTTGTTCTGAAGCACTGAAAACCTGTAATTCCAGCTCTTTGGGTGATTTTTCTCTCCCTCCTGTGCTAGAGCCTGTTCTCAGTGTGACAATCCTAGCAATCAAAGATGCTGTAATATATATATTTCTTTTTAAAAAAGCTTTTTTTAAGAAAAACCAACTAATATGCTTGACATTAAATGCAGTTGAATGTGACTATAATCTTTATCACATGCCAGCTCGATTTAAACTCTAATGGATCAGATCCTTTCTTTTATGTTCTCTTGAATTATTATAGAAGTTATTATTTAAATAGGGATATACTTTATGGTATTTTTAGGCTGCTGCAGTAAAATTGTAAAAAATACAATAGTTAATCACCTTCCCTTTTTCGATTCCATGTCTAGATGGTTATCTGTCTCAGATTTTTGATTGTCTTAGATGTTGGTTAATGCTTTGGTTCTGAATTGTTTCTGAATATGAAAGCTCAGGTAGAATTTGTTTACATATTACAGAAGTAATACCTTGGGATTGCACTGTTTCTCAGCTGAAGAACTCAAAGTAATTTAGAAATGTGTTATTTATTATGCATCTGTAGAATCATGAGGGAGCTTTGTTAAATTCATGGCCTGTACAGTCATGTTAGCTGCCAAGCCTGCACACAGAAGAGGGGTGAGAAAGAAGAGCCTGTCCCCTTCTGGACTTTATTTATGGGGGTGAAACTCCCTCTGGGCAGGAGCTGCCTGAAAATGGAATTTGAGCCACGTTCAGTAGGGAAAGGCAAGGCCAAGCCACTTGCATTGATTCAATTTACAATTTTGTTCCTCAGTTTGCCTGGTATGCAAATGTACGTATAAAAATTCAGTTTGCCTCTGTTTCTCCTTTTGAGTTAGAGACCATTACCAGTAATTCAGCATCCGGGAGAGGCGCAGATTGATTCCAGAGATAGTGCAGCAGCAGTGAATCACCGCCTCAAAAAAAACCCCCAAAACATAAGGACAGATCAAGGCTTGCTTTTCTGATCTAATTCCATTTTTTTCTGTGAATGCAGCAGTCTTCTAGCAGTGTAATCCCTTAGACCATCATTTTTACTTGACAGCAGCATATTGCTCACATTTTTGTCAACTCTTGGACCTTTAAATGGTGCCACTTTTGACGGCACTTGAAAATGGTGATTGCTTTTAGAGAAAGGAAGAAACAAGGCATGCATTTCCATTTTCCATTAATTAGGATTTGTAGTGCATTAATGACAATCATGTTGTCAGAAAACTTTAGGCACTGGGAAGGCTGTCATGATGGGCAGTTGTTATTTCTTGTCATCTTCCTTTCTTGTTCATATCCATAAAAGTGATGAGTGTCCCCAAGGGTAATATGGCTTGGTGCACAGTGTTTTCAATAGAATACTGCTATTCTCATGAGGGGAAAATCATGGTGTGATGTACTGCCAGACTGTCTGTGGAGAGGAACCAGTGGGGAAAGGAGGTGCTGTGACAATGCCCACATCATGTGGGTAATGCTTGACTCAATGCTGGATGATCTGGAACAGCAATTTCCAGATCCAGGAGAGTTCCACACGTTTGGGGAACTGGATTCCTTTGGAAAGAGCTGCACACACAGCTGTGACCTGTGCTGGTAGGTCTGGCCTCACCTCAGCATGACAGCTCAAGGAGCTGAGATGTGGGTTTGATGTCCTGCCCCATCCCAAACAAGCAAGCAGGCTGGAGCTGATGGTTGCCAGCAGAACTGATTGTTTTTGCTGTTTCACAGACCTCAGATGCTGGGCTCCATTTCTGTTGTCTGACCATGTGGATGGAAAAGCTGCAGGGGAAAAGCAGTGGCAAGGGTGTAGTAATTTACTGAGCTTGTAGTTAACTCTGTGTTGCTGTCACTGACAAGAGAGCGCCTCTGGGAAAAGATGTGAAGCATGTTAATCACTTGATTTCCCCTTACTTAGAGGAATGCCTGTCTATAACTTTAGATTTAAACATATACAGACACCTTTCATGTCTGTCTTTTCTGGTTCATGGATTGAGGCCCCAGCACCTAGTAAAATGCTTTTACAGGCTTCTTTCTACTATACTTGCACAGAGGGCTGTGCAAGTCTTCTGAGAATAGTCAGAGTTTGAAAGCAGATTACTGAAGAAGCAAAAAATCCACAGGAAAGTGTAAGTGAATATTTCAAGATACCAGAAGATTAACTTCACTCTAAGACTCTTACAGCAGGTTATTAAGAAATAGAAAAGAAGAAGAAATGTTGACTGTTTTTTTGGTTAGGATTTTTTTTTAAACTAATATTCCTTTCTGATCTGTTTCAAAATCAGTTTTTCCTGTACCTATTATACTATATTGTCTTTTAGTATTTGGCTGTGGTTCACCTTATATGAAGCAGGAGATTCCTAGGAGAGCTATTTACTGTCCTTATTCTATATATTTGTTTACTTCAGAAGTTGTTAGTAGCTGAACTATTTATTTTCAAGTATGTGGACTGAGTCACTGAATTCTGGTATCATATTCATAAAAACCTGTGTACTAGATGGATAACTCTGTCTCAGTGAGTACATGATGACTGATCTGCTCAAAAAATGATTTACTTAAGATTTGATTCACTCTCTTTTTCCTGACTTAAGTATATCAGTATTTATATTTGTAGACATTTGAATGGTCAGTATATAGTGATAAACTTAAGAAGCAGAGAAATGACACAGTTAATGTTACAAAAATTCAGCCTTGATAACAGCAAAAATAAGATCCTTCTAGAAGAAAGGGGTCAGATGATTCTGCTTTATGCTTCTGGCACAAGGGATGTGGGTTCTTCTGGCTAAGCTCTGAGTTTCTCTGGTCTGTCTTTTATTGAAAGTGAAAGCCTGATCCTTCTGTTGGAAATAAATGTGCCCTTTCTATCTTTCAGAGACTTGGAAAATACTGAAATATGCCATATTTGACCTTGAGTTTTGCAGGATTTTCTTGTTTAAATATCTAAAATATTTTTAAGTTTAAAAAGCCTACCTGGAATATCCCAAATAAAAAGTGTCTGTATTTCATTGGTTTGTAATAAATCCTGAAAATAGCTTCTTTATTTACAAACCAAGAATACTTTTAGAGCACTGCACATATTCATAATAGTTCTCCTAGTACAATGATGACTGAAATAGAAGCATGGAATTTTAATTACGGTAATTTCACAACTATAAGGCACACCGGACCATAAGGCACACTTCCAGGTTTCAATCAAAATTTTAGTCAAAAGGGTGTGCCTTATTGTTGTGAAATTACTGTAAATGTTAAATGTTTTCTTTTTCATCATATTCTGCATCTTCTGACAAAATTCTGAGCCAGACCCTGGAGCAGGAAGGCTTATTCTGTAACCTAATTGACTAAGGTCTCACAAAGTCACTGTTCCCTAGCTCAGAGCTGTGCACCTTGGAATTTAGACATGTCCTGGCTCTGCATGGCCAGGTTCTGATAGCAGGGGTGGCTGGAGTTTTTTGTGAGCAGCTGTTTGAGACCACGCCTGCCAGCTCCAGACAGAGCCATCAGAGTGGCAGCACCTCTGTGATAACATAGAGGGAAAAGGAGTGGGAACCTGTGAGACAGCAATTCCCTGCAGAGCCTCAGGAGATGCTCCAGGCTCTGGAGCTGAGGTTCCCCTGGTGCAGCCCCTGGGGAGGCAGCTGAGCCCCTTCAGCCCCTGGGGAGCACAGACAACCCACCTGCATCCCTGGGGAGCACAGAGCCACCCCTGCATCCCTGGGGAGCACAGAGCCAGCTGCAGCCCCAAGGAGCCCATGGCACAGCAGGGGGATCCCAAAGGAGGCTGGCAGAAGCCCACTGTGGAGCAGGGTCCTGGCAGGACCTGGGTGCAGAGAGGAGCCCAGGCTGCAGCAGGATTGCTGGCAGCACTCATGAGCACAGGGAGCCACCCCGAGCAGTGTGCTCTGTTCCTGAAGCGCAGTCACTGCAGGACATCCACACTGGGTCAGCTCATGGAGGAGTCTCCCATGGGGGGCCATGCTGGACCAGGGTGAGTTTGCCAGGTCCTGAGGAGGAAGCAGCAGCAGAAACAATGTGTGATGAACTGACTGTGGTGGCAGGGACGATGTAGACAATTTAAGAGGGAAGTTAAGCTCTTGAAGAAGGGAGGGATGGGCAAAATGTGTGATAAGATTTATGTTTTATTTCTCATTATCCTACTCTGATTTGATTGGTAATAAATTAAATTAATTTTCCCAAGTCAAGTCTGCTTTACCTGTGGGAGTAACTGGTGAGTGATCTCTCCCTGCCCTTATCTTGACCTTAGAGCATTTTGCTTTATTTTTTTCCTTGTCCATCTGAGGAGGGAAGTGCTGGAGGGGCTTTGTTGTGTACCTGGAATCCACTCAGGGTCAACACACCACAGCCTGCAAGGGGGTCCTGGAGGACTTAACCTTGAAGATATGACATTGGAATTCTATCTGTTAGTGTGTCTTATTAGGCCAATCCAAATATTGTACAGTCTGAATAGGATGAATTGGTTGCTTCATTTAGATGAACATTTGGGGAAAAATGCATTGCCCCCTCCCCTGCCTGCAGCCCTGTAGGGGTTTACTGCTTGTTTGCCTCTGCTAGCTATGCATGTGGCCTTTAATGTGAGTGAAAATAATGAGAGCACATATTACAAAAATATCTGGAAAACTTTATATATAATTAAAAAGTCTAAACCCCCTCCTATTAAAAAAAATGCTGTGCAAGTAGCAGGTCTTACTGTCCGTACTGAATTCTGCATAAAGCTCTTAACAACATCCAATGTTTGCAGACAATTAAATCTGTTTTTCATGGGAAACAAAAGAAATATTCAAAATACTGAGTTTAATGTAGTGTATTTTTCAGTAGGGGTATATTAACCTGTTAGTATTGCTGTGGTCTGAGCTGATGAAAGTGTGACCTTGCTTTGGAGCTGCAAGCTATTTATTCTGGGCTCAATGTGCCTTTTGAGAGTGTGGCCAGCAGCTCTCTTTTGTCTGAAAGAAGCATGCCCAGCTTGAATTGTAGAGAAAATGGCTTACTTTAAAAATGATCATGCCTGGAAATAAGCCTGAAGACTCTAGAAGAGGAAAACATTTGTCTGTGTCTTACAGCACAATTTATTGATGTTTAGATGCCTATTTAAATGGTGCTGAGTCAGGGTCTAAATAATTTTTTAGGATTGTAAGTACAGTAATTTCACGATTATATCCAGCCTACCCCAGTAATGCGGCTAATCATCAGGTGCAGCTTATCTATGGACAAATCCCAGTGAAATGCCAACCCGGAAGCGAGAGCCAGCCAGGGAGGGCGCCTGGGGCTGCATTTAAAGGCTTCTCTGGTCTATGAAAACTGTTTGCAACTTGAGCACCTGTCACCAAACCCTGTGCTGGTGTGATTCTGTTACTAATTTTTTACTTTGTTACACATGGTTCCTCACTTAAAAAAAAAACAAAAAAACAAACAAAGCGGCTTACATTCGGGTGCGGCTTATATATGGACAAATCCCGTGGTCTACCCGGCTACCGGGATATGCGGCTTATAATCAGGTGCAGCTTATAATTGTGAAATTGCTGTAATATTTTAAATTTTTTAAATAGGCTTCAGAAATGTATTCTTGGTCAAAGAAGATGGTGATACCATGATAGAACCAGACCTCAACTCTGGTTTTAAGATGCTTTCACCTGTCCCGGTCTCTTCCTTCATGGGGCCAGAATCCTGAAATGCAGACATTTGCCCAATATGTTGCTTGAATAGTTTTTTAGGTACTTCTTTTCAGGGTACAGTCTCCAGTTCTGAATTTCTTTACCAAATGTCTGACCTTGTGTTTGGCTGTGAATAGCTTTAACTTGCCAGCTAATCCAGTTTGCTTTTGTGGGCATCCTAACTTTCTCAATATTTAGTCTCACTCCAGTGGCTCAGTGATCTAAACATTTTATCAGCAGTGACTGCAGTGACTCTTCCATTTGCTTCCAGTTCATTTTTTTTGCTTTCTCTGTTTCTTTGGAATTGAGATGTTTTTTGTTGTTTTATTTGGTTTTGAAACTCTAACAAAAGCTGGAGAAAGGATTGCCTAAAAAATTGCAGCTTATATATCTTGGAGATGTAATATCAGTTATTGAATGTGCAGATCCATCCAGCTAGATTTGGATTTTATGTTAACTAAAAAAAATCTCATCTCACTGTGGTAATTTCTGCCTCTGTTAGCTCTGCTTTCATTCAGCAGTACAGAAAGGGATGAAACCCCCATTTATGTGCAATAGAAATAGTTTAATTTATCCCTGAGCACATGATTCCTTATATTCTTCTGCTGTAGTCCAGCAAAATCACAGCATGGGAGTCAAAAGATATTCTGTAACTATTTACCAGAGGTTATCTGCATCTGAGTGATATCAGATGTGTGCTTTCTTATCTTAGAGGGTCATGTACTTGATTGTTGCTTGTTCTGGAGTTTTCAGTGCAAGGGGGATGAATTCCTGTAAATAATGACAGGACTGAAGGGTTCTTAAAACATTAACTGCTTCAGTGGCCTAAAGATGTAAAGAATGTGCCCAATAAAAGTTACCCTACTGTGACCCCTTAGTTTCACTGGATTTTCTTGCTCTTTTCAGGAATGTTTCTTGTGCAATAAAAGGTCTCTGCACACAAGGGATTACCCTGTAAAAGCATATGCTGCAGGCATTGAAATACAGAATAATGGTTTTATTTTTCATTCTCTTCCACAAGGGAAGAGGGGAAAACATTTTTTTTTTCTTTTGAGAATGATTCTTTGTGGCCCAATGAATCACCCTTTGCATTTTTTCTCTCTTTCATTTCTTCATTCTAGAAAAAAATCCCATAATTGCAAAGTCCTTGGTGGCTGAAATCAATACATCATCTTCATTTTATTAGGAGGTAGCCAGAGTCATTAGGAAATCTGGGCCGTAATTAAAGTCAGTACAGATCTCTAATAGGTGTGAGACAGCTCTTGTCTGTCTTGTCTCAGGGTAGTGTGCTTTTATAACTGAATTGTGAGCTCTTCCCAGAGAGCCTGAGCATCCAGGCAGGGGTATTTCATTGCAGGAAATAATTTACAGAGCTACAGAACACTTGTGCACAGCCAAGTGCAATTATTTAGACAGTTCATGTTACTCTTAAATCTTACTGTTTTGATGTGTTTCTGGAGATATTTGTGTGAGAAGTGGATGAACAGAACAAGTCTCTTATTTCACTGCACTTTGAAGCTCGTTGGCCTCCCTTCATTTAAAAGATTGCCTGTTAACAGCATTTTTTGTCTGTGTTTGTATCTGCAAATGTTAATTAACATTCTAGCTTATGGGTTTCAGAAACTCAGCTTCAAATCTATAGCTGTTTTTGCCTGGATGTCAAAAGCCCTTTTAGCCTTGTACTCGATAGTGATGTGAGAATCGGATAAGGCTTTATACTGTGGGATTTTTTCTTTCTATGATTGATAGAGAAGTGTCTGTTTAGAGGGATGTGATAAAAATTATCCTTACTGAAGTTACTTAATGGGCAGATAGTGGGTGAGTTGGTCAAGGTGACAATATAAAAATGTACACTTCAAAACCTGCTTTTAAAATAAAAATTCTTTTATGTTCTAAAATTGCAACTGTGTGTTATCCCTAAGTATTTTTTCATTTCAAAATATTTCAGAATTCTTTGTTGGAGTGGGCAACCAGAGGTAGCAAAGTTAACTTTATAAAAGGTGGAGAGTTGCCTCACTGTGACTAAGGATAACTAATTTATTTACAGTTCAGAGTTTTTAAAGGGCAGGAAAATGAGCAAATTCTGCCTTTTCTATTTGATGTGATTGTATCATGTTAACAACTGGAAACAGCTGCCATGGGTCAGGGTCCCATTGCTCGACTACTGTGCTAATGCAAAGCAGAAAGAAGCAGAAATGTGTAGAAGAGGAAGAAAGGCATCAATATGAAATCCTGTTTACAGGCTGAGTCTAAAAATGGGTCACCACTGTTGCCTTAAATGACAAGGATATATTTGCATGCTTTCAGAACAGACAGAATTTTTAAAATTCAAACCTGTTAGAGATATAAACTTTGTTATTTGTTGTCAAGAGCCAATAGGATGGAGCATCAGTTCCCAAAACCCTCCCTCCTCAAGCACATCAAACTTCTGTTGCAATAGATGTGTGGTCATGGCTCTTTAACTGTATGGAAGAACAAGTGACAGAAAGGGATATTACCTGTGTGATAGCACCTTGACATGGAGTAAATTTGAGTGTAGATGGTGAAATTATTCTGTTAAGTTATTCTGTTAAAAAGTAATTTTGGTTTCTATCCCTATCAGGGATAGATTTAGGTTTCTGTGCTGTCCTAGGTGCCAAATTGTAAATGATTTTTTTTTCTTTTTGTCAGAGAGTCCTGTGTGTTTTCATGAAGGAATCAGCAACTGCTTTTAGTGGTGTTAAGAAATTTAATCTCAGATAGTGGAAAGATTTTTGTCACTTTTCTAAGAGACAAATGAAATGTACTTACATGGCAGAATGGCTTCATCTGAGCAGGCTGCTCATAAGATTAATGACAAAACCAACAAGAAGTCTTGTGATATGGACAGAATTTATTTCCATTTCAGAGGAAAGCAGTTGTATCAACACAAGATCAAGTACAAGGCATGTTTAGATAGTTATGCTGGCTGAAAGAGTATTTAATTTAGAACCATGGAAATCCTAAGCAGTCTCTGCTTTTCCCTCTTTAATGGCCTACACAAATTGTGGTATGGCTGTGACAGTACATAGTGATGGTACATCGTTTGGTAATAAGAAAATGTTATCTAGATACAAATTGAGATTTGATTAGATTTTTAAAAATTAATGGAAAGAACCAGAAAATACTTCTACACTAATCAGCAAAGTTAATGGCAGAAAATGTAGAATGTACAGAGGTGACTGAAAGCCAGCTTAAATTTCCAGGCATCTGGGAGGAAGAGAGAGCACAAACTGAGCTGTGGGAGAAAAGTTCAGAAAAGGGGAGGTTGACAGGAGGGCTAAGGATGAGTATACAGGGCAGAAGAATTACCTTTTTTTTTGTGAAAGTGGGTGAGTTTTTGAGTCTTATTGGACAACCACACATTTCTTGTGCCTTCTGATTTTCTTTGGGGTTTTGTTTTGTTTTATTTTTTTTTTTTACTTATTTATTTTGTGGGGTTTTGGTGGCTGGTGGTGTTGTTGCCTTATCATTATAAAGCTCTTACATTTGGTTCCATATCAGAAATTCAAGCTGAGATTTAAGAGGTTAATTCAAAATATTTGGTTCATAACTCTGCCATAGAAGCATATTATGAGATGGCTGGTGTCTATAAATCTGTGACCAATTAGATATAAATATAATTGTATGGATATATAGCATAGATATAGATACTGCAGTTTTTAACAGCTGATTCCAAAGGTAGAACCTGCTTGTTTGTTTGTTCTACTTACCTCTGTTCTTGTGCACAGTAATTTCACGCATTTAAGGCACACTGAAGTATAAGGTGCACCTTTTTTTGCAGCGAGGATCCGCGTGCAACAAAGGAATGAATTAGTAACTGAATCGTGCCATCGTGGGGTTTACTGGCTTGGCTCAGGGCTGGGTGGCCCAGGCCCCACTCGGGGCTGCCAGATTTCTGAACTTTGTCCATATATAAGGTGCAGCGGCGTATAAGGTGCACTTCCGGGTTCTGATCACAATTTCAGTCAAAAGAGTGCACCTTATAAGTGTGAAATTACTGTCATTATTTCCTAGAACATGAAGGAAAATACAGAATACCAACTAGTTCTGACTTTTTTTTTAAATGAGCTGCATCTAATTGCATATAACTGTGTTGAGATCTGGAAACTTAAAAGTTTATCTCTAATTTACTGCATATTTCCCAATGGCAGAGAATTGTTGCAGTGCTGCACAAATTGTGTTTCTATAATTAACACTGGAGTGTAGCAGTGTGTTTAAACACACTGGAAGGACCACTTTACAGAACATACCCCAATTAGTGCTCTTCCTTAAAAGTGACTGTTAAGTGCACCAAGACAATAAATCAAAATGATTCTCAGAGCAGTAATGACACTTGTGGTTTGCAGCTGTATGGAATATGAACCACAGCCTGCAGGTAAATATCTCTAGGTAAATATCCCCACCAATCACCTGGGCTAAACAGGTTGCCAATACCCACTTGGCACAAATGTGTTTTTCAAGCAAAGGATCTATTGCTTTTTTTTCTTATTCATGTAGCTCCCATTAATGTCAAAGGGAACTATGTGTTTGTGAAAGGGAAATGGATCCCCTGAGGGTGTCAAGTGTTGTAAGGTAATGTTCTTCTGTTACGTTTTATGCACTGCTTATTTTTATGAGTTGTTGTAATTGTTTAGGGTGTATGATTGCTTTAGGGCCTGCTGTCAGGTGTGGAATCACTGCATAAAAAGGGCTCATGAATGAAATACTGAGAATTCAGGAAAGAAACCTTGTTTTTTAGTGTCAGCAAAGCAAATACATAATACAGTAATTTCACGAATATAAGCCGCACATTTTTCATTGAAGAAAGCAGCCTTCCCCACTAGTGTGGCTAATCATCAGGTGCAGCTTATTTAAAGACAAATCCTAGTAAAATGCTAACCCGGAAGTGCGAGCCAGCTGGGGCGGGAGCTGCCGCGGAGCCACCACGGAGCCACGGCTGGCTGGAGAGCTGCCATGGAGCCGCGGCCAGGCGGGCTGGGGGCAGGGGCCAGGCAGGCTGGGGGCAGGTGGGGAGCGGATTTCGTGCCCTGGCAGCCCCCTCCCCTCCCACATTGAGCCCCTGCGCCCTGGTGGTGCCCCCCCGGCAGTGAGCCCCCATGCCCTGGTGGCGGGTGGGGCAGTGGGGCCATTGCAAACGGTGGTGCGCGGGCTCGCTACCAGCGGGTGCTGCCGCCGAGCAGGCGGGGGCCGTGGCAGCCAGCACCGGGGGCGGGAGTGCCAGGGCCAGCGGCATGGGGAGGACGCCTGGGGCTGCCTTTAAAGGCTTCGCTGGTCTGTGAAAACTGTTTGCAAATTAAGCACCTGACACCAAACCCCATGCTGGAGCGATTCTGTTACTAATTCATTACTTTGTCGCACATGGATTCTCTCTTAAAAAAAAAAAAAAAAAGCAACTTATATTCAGGTGCGGCTTATGTATGGACAAATCCCGTGGTCTACCCGGTTAGCCGGATGTGCAGCTTATAGTCAGGTGCAGCTTATAATTGTGAAATTACTGTATTTGGAATAGGAGCTTACATAAAGTGTAGCAGAAGCTGAGAACTGCTTGAGAACTGTGAAATTTCATGGTCCTAACTGACCAATTAGTGCCTACGGTTATTGACATTTCTGTGATTCATTAAGGTCTTTAACAGTTCTGAAGCAACTGTATCAAAAAAAACGGGTACACTGGGAGGAGAGCTTGGACCGGTGGCATTGGTTCAATACACTGAACCTGAAAGATCCAATTAGGGGTCATACTTCTAATTTGTAAATTGAATATTTTTTCCAATGTGAACTACTTCTTTATTCTCATTTTTGAGGAAGATTTTTGACATGATTTTGGAAGTGCTGCATTATCCGAGGTAACAGAATTGTCCCATTGTGAAACTTTTTTCCTTGGTTTATATGATCAGTCAGTGAAAACTTGACATTTCTTGACAATAATCAAATTTAGCATGGCTTGACACAAGCCACTTGTGTTACTACTGCTGCTACTCTTTGAAAACTGATGATTTCCCTGTTTGCAGAGGCACTGGAAATAAACAGTGAAAAGACAACATGAGTAAGAGTTGTTCTGAATGTCAATTAAGAATGGATAAAGATGACAACTATTGTAAAGAAAGCTTTCTATAAACCCAGATTTTTTTTTTTTTGTGGCCTTATGTGAAACTTTTAATTTAGAGAAATTTTGTATGGGTGGAAAATTGTTTTAAGCAGTTGAGGTGTACTCTTCTTCCTGAAATTTTAGTACTTTTCTATATTTCTGTTCACCATCAAGACGACAAGTTATTACCAGGATTGAAATCCTTTTCCAGAGCTGTGTTCCAAAGAACTGTAGAAAAGGCTATAGTTTTCAGTACAAGGATTTTTGTTAAGATGAAGAATATTTGCTATTACTCCTGTGTTTCTGGTGGATAGGCATTGTCTATGGTCCAAGGCAGTTCATTTGTCTGCTAAGCTGAGTGGTTCTGATGGTAAGTAATGAAAGTAATTCTTTTTATTAACATAAAATTTTCTACCCAATCTTTGACCACAAGAGAAAACCATATCTGATTTGGGCTCAAGTAAGGCATGATGAATTTAGATTGAATTCATTTTAGAATGGTGAATCAAGTTCAGTCTGGGGGTCAGATTTGTGGTTCATGACTGATGTGGATTGTCACCAGAATGTGAGGACAACCCGTTTGTTACGAGCCGGCTGATATACCCAGTTGTTAACTCTTTTTTGATGTGTAACCCGGGTTCCATCACCAAACAAAATTCATCTTTTTGACATATTCCTGAAGCAGCTTTCTCAGAACTTTCTTCTACATGCAAAAAGTAGGGAATACATGAACCCTACTTTGTAGATTATTTTTGTCTATTTCTGATATATATTTTGGAAAAAAGCTAGAACTGTTTACGTCAATGCTGCTGTTTTTATTAACAAAACCAGTTCTTTTCCCCCTGGAAAATGCAGTATTTCCCTTTGTCTTTAAGTGGAACTCTGATACTGTAGCTAGGTTACCAAACTGGCACAATAGGCAAGACATCTGCCTGGCCAAGTCTGTCTATCTGGCAAGACAATACTGCAGGTGCAGGAATAAAATACTTGTTTTCAACAACCAATTTCTGTGGCTTACTTCATGTCCTTGAACTTCTTTCAAGCAAGAATTATTTTTCTTCTCATTGCAAAGTTGCACTAGAACTGCATGAATCTACTTACCCATAACTTTCTGCTACAGAAATGGATTCTATCTGAAGCCGTTTTTCTTGTGTTCCCTTTCTTATCAAACTGCTTTTGTACTTCTCCCTCATAGAACAGGAAATGCCTGGATAGCAGCTGATCTTATGAATTAATTTCAAACCAGTTTATTATCCAGTAACCACTTAGGTTCTTCACAGTGGTATTTTCCAGTTTTTGATTCAAAATGGAATTCTGCAAAAGTCTAATTGTGTTTGAGCCTAACTTTGGGGAACAGGAATAGGAAATTAAAAAGGGGGATTTGAGAGTAATTTTCTCAGTTTAAACATCAGTAAAGTTTCCAGCTTGAGATAAAAGTTTTCTAAGCATTTAAAATTTAATATTCAGGTACAATATTTTCCTGTATTGCCACTGACCTGGCGTTAGTGCATGAGAGCTGATATTTCTAATTACAATTAATTGCTGAATTAATGCAATGAGCTGATATTTAAGTTGACTAGCACAGCTGTTAGCTGCAGGAGGAGGCAGGGTCATTGCTCTGTGAGGGTGTTGAGCAGTCTCAGGGCAGGCTGTGGCCCCGGAGCCCAGACAAGCAGCATCTCCCTGCAGGGTGAGTGTGGCTGGGGCTGCCAGGCACACTGGGGACATCCAGGTCACCCTGGCCAAGGACATCAGCCCTGCTCAGCCTTGCACAGCAAGGTTTCCCAAGGCTGGGGACTGGGCACAGGGAAAACACAGCAGGGGTTGGGCTGAGATGGCAAAAAGAGACCAATTCCCAGATGGAATACATTTCAGTGTGTCAGCTTGCCTTATGGTATAGTCTGAGTTTGTCATTTTGAAATCCAAGACTGGAAAGTATTGGCCTTCTTCTTCCTTGTGGCCACAGAAATTTTTTTACTAAGCTATTAGAGAATGAGTTGGCTTGGTTTGAAGTAATTGAAACTTGTATTCAAGAGTACTTAAGAAATAGTTTTCTGCCTTTTTTTTTTTAATTTTTTTTTTTGTATACAGTTCAACTTGTTTTTGGCACTTGCAGAAAATAATTAAATTATCTTTTAATACGTTTACTGGAACATTTTACAGTAGTATTTTGTTTACCTAAAGAATCAAGGTGATCTATTCTAGCAGGTTGTTTGGAAATGTGCTTTTGTCTTGAAATGCAAGAGGAACTTTAACTGTTTTAATGTCTTTAGTATGGTGCACATTTACAGTGCTTAACATGTTCTAAACATATGAAGTCATAATGGTTACAAGTTTCTCTTCTAGGCTGGCAAATTAAGATTTTCCAGTGACTTTTCAGCTCCAACTGTTAGCTAATCACGGGGAGAAATATCTGAATGGTGTCTTTGAGCTCTGTGGTTTTGTATTCAAGTGTGTATTAAAAAAAGATGGTTATGACAGAACAGGGAATAATTTTAAGTAAAATTATGCATAGCCAAGAAAGTATACACACAGAAAAGCAAAGGCAGCCTGACTGACTAATGTAGTTCACAAATAGTGTTTAAGTGCTTGGTGGATTACAGCTGGTCCCAAGAAGGCTCCGTGTAATCCTGGATCTTGAAAAAGCTGAATCTCCTGGCTCTAGTTTAGTTCTCCACATATGAACTCTGCTCTCTCCTCCACCTCATTCCTCAAGTATTCTAAATAGATTGGGTCATGTTAGACTTTCTGTCTTTCCTTGCTTTTGTTAAACATGTCCCACATTGCTTTTCAAAATTTTGTTGGTTGGCTGATTTTTGTTATTTTTATTTTTTTCTGTAAGGAAGGACAAAAAATGACCTGATGAAATACAAGCTTCTCAAACTCTCCTAAAACACAGAGTGATGTATTGGCATCTGGTAGGTTTGCCAGTGACAAAAGTTTTATGATTGTGATTTCAATAAAGTCCAAGGGAACAGAATGCAAGTCAGCAGTGTTATGCTGCTGTAAAACCACTGTTGGGCTAAGATAATCAAAACCTAGTGTCTGTCTTTCTCATTGGATTTATTTCTACTTTCTGTGCTGTCAGTAGGGGAGATGTGACTGATGTGAATTAGTGTCTTTATAGGCTTAAAAAATGGAAGGAAGAAGGGTAAAGCAAATTATCCCTGGTTGTATTTGTAAGCCCTTTTTCTTGTTTATGAATTTAATATACAACAGCTTGAAACCCCGAGGACCTGCAGCTGTTCTGCAAGGCAGCTGTAGGTGGTGATCCCTGGAGGACATTGTATACTAATGCAGACCAAGTCCTTGTTAAATCAAGCCCTTGAAATTATTGTTTATGCATACATTACTTGTATGCAAATCCTTCACCAATCCTATGAAAAGCCTTTCAGACCAACTGCAAAATTTGGGTGCCCTCATTGACAACATGTGTAGTACTTTAAAGTCACAACTTTATTTTTTATTTCAGTCTTGGAAGACTGAGCAGACCAAATTCCAAGTTTGCAGTGTTCCTCTGTTGCCTCTGTGCCCAGACCTCACTCAGATTATACCAGCAAAGCTGTCTGGGGAGAAAATTGCTGTTTAATTAATTCAGATGGCTTGGCCAAAGGTTTGACTCCAGGGCAAGAGCAGTTGGATGGGAGGAAGAGGAGACCCTCCCAGACTACAGGGATTCCATCCTGCTCTATCCTCACTTTTTTCAGGCCTGAGTCTTGACTGTTTTCAGCAACTCAGAGCGGTGACTGTAGAATTATCCATTGAAATGCCACAAAGTTGAGCTGCTTTGGGGCAAGGGAAATGGAGTCCTGAATCCATCAGCTTTACCCCATATAATATTGTGTCTTGTGCAAACAAAATGAAGTAATTTCAAATGCAGTGGGTATTGAGAGGCTTTTACAGAGTACAGATTGCTGTAATCATGGTTATAGAATTTGATTATCCTTTTAAAAAATGTGCTTCAGGACAATTCATATCATGCTATGGAATGGGATAAAAACTGAACTATAACTGTCAAATGAGCAAAGAATATATTGCAGTGTATTTTACACTTGCCCTACTTGTATTTCCTCACTTTCTACCATAGTTTGGTTTTTTTCTGAGAGTCTAACAACCATTAGTACTAATTAAAACCTTGTAATGCTGCTTTTATGTAAATGAAATTGTCATTTCATGTGGTGAATTTGACACACAACATATGTCACTCTGTGCTTTGCTGTTCCCCCTTTTGGAGGAAGGCATATAAAATGAGTGTTATCTTCTGTTTCAAGGCTGGTGGCTTTTAGGGACCTGCGGAATGTACTGTTTTTCTTACAATGAACATAACTCAGGGACTCCCGAGGAAGCCTGCATGGCATTGTCTCCACCTAGAGATAGGCTATTAAAATTCTACTCCAAACTGTGTTTCCAGATGACCTGTGTGACTTCAAAGTGAGGTTACACCTTAGCAGCTACCTAAGTGCCACTTCACTGTTACACAACTGCTTGGAAATTACTTTTTCAACTTTTATGCAGAAAAATATGTTTCTCTTGGAATCTCCAAATCACCAGAAATGCTGGCTCCCATTAGTGTGGCTGTAAGTGGATTTCTCTCTAATGTAGGCATCTTTGTATAGGAGGAAAATGCCATTGTTTTTAGACTGCATTTAAAATGCACCTTTTATGAAATGAAATGGAAAAGAGGAAATCCCCAAAGGAATCTCTTACACTTTTCTGACGCCTCTCTACTTAAAAGCTACAGTATAGTTACACTCATGCAGCCAAGTGGTCTCTGCACACATGCAAGCTAAATTCCTCCCCAAATTTGCAATAATAGAAAGGTAAAATACTGACAAATGCTTGGAACTGAATTCCGTTTGAGACCGCAATGCCTCCTCTGGCCTGGGAGGTCTATAAGCTCCAGACTGCTATTGTGTGAGATGGACAAACTTGACAAGGTGATACTTTCTCATCATGCCTGTGTATTTGAAATACTTATTGACATTTGTGCAGAACTGTTGTCTTTCAAACAGGCAAGATGGTTCTGAGATTGTGGAGAATGTTGTTTTCTGAAACACTTCAGAGAGCTGGAGTAGTGTACTTCATTGCTGAAATGTGGTGTATGTGCATCAATCAATAGTTCAGATCACATCAGGCAAGGCTAATTCAGGTCTGCCATTCTTGACAATGTCACTTCAACAATAACAGAGCCTCTATCTTTCTGTGAGATAATAGAAAATATAAACTCAGTGGAAATTGTAGCCAATTTTTATCAATTTTTTGTTAGGAGTCACAGGTTTGGAAGCATAGCTTACTCTCCCTTTGCTGGTTGCAGTCATTGATTTCTGTGACCTGAGAAAAATAAAATGAAACAAAATTTCAAATACAGCTTTTGTTACAAATGAATTGTGTTTTTCCACCTGTTGGTGGGCCTATGCACTGCCTACTTTTTTGAGAGCTGGCTGCACTGCACATGCCAGCTGAGAGATTATGAGTGAATTCAGGATCACGGTGGGTTTTGTTGTCCCTGACTCTGATCTCAATGTAAAAAAAAAATTTGAGAAACACACATTAAAAAGATGCCTTTCATTTGCTGCTAGGCTGCTTTGATTGGTTAAGGACACTGCCTCTGTGAGTTTCTGCCTCTCTCTTTTTATCTAAACTTCTGAAAGACATTATTTTGTTTGCAAGCTGTGTCATAAACAATGTCTTTATTATTGTTGTCTCGACTCTCATTTTGTAACAAAATGATAACAGATAATTTCTCACTGTTTCTCCATTGCATCCTAAGATAGCAAACAGCTGCTGCATTTATTATTAAGATATCTCTGCATACATGTTGTTTGGCAAACATTTATGAATTGTAAGGATGCCAGATATTTTAGTGCAATCTGTTACAAAGACTAATCTTGTGTGTTTGTTCCGAGACTGAAGGAGTGGGGGGAGTGGAAAGCCCCAACACTTTAGCCCTTTGAGTGGTAGACGCTCAGGTTTCTCTAAGTCTTGATGGAATTCAGGTAATCAAATTATTATGTGCCATGCCTGCTTTGCTATCCTAAAGCATATGGCAATCAAGGATGGGACATGCTTGGCAAATATTTTTTATGGATTTCTCACAGTACAATGTATGTTCTCCTGTTTGGTTGTTAAATACCCAAGAGCACTGTCTGGTTGATGTTCAGCAAATATGTTATTTCATCAGTGTAAGAGTATATAAGTACATAGGCTGAGCAATACATGTTCTGAGACCTATAAGAGGAAAGAAACCTGATACCTTTGAATAGATGTTACTTACTCAGACATAAGCTACTAGCTGAAAATGTTTGATGGCTCTGGGTTGTTGCAAAAATAAAAGGAAACAAAACACAGTAATTTAACGTGTATAATGCGCACCGCAGTATAAGGCACGCTTCCGGATTCGGATCAAAACTTCAGCCAAAAAGGTGCATCTTATACACGTGAAATTACTGTAAAATAAAAGGAAAGGGGTGCAATGGTTCTTTACTTATAACACAATTTGGGCATGTTCTTTCTCTGAACTTAGTGGAAGAACAACGAGAGTAGGTCTGTCTTTGCTTGAATATCTCTAAATTTTACCACTTCAGCAAGCTTTTGTAGGGGGTTATTCCAAACAGATATTTTGCTGTATCTTGAACTTTACTTAGGTAGCTAACAGGTAGAAATAAGTTGTTAGAGGTAAGCAATTAAAATAAAACTTTATGAAAGTCACGTGAGGCCTTAATGCCTGTTTGTTCCCAATTTTCAAGGCATTTTCACAGTTAAAATTAGAGATACAGTGCAGCAAATGAAAATTGTTTTGTTGCCCAATTAAAACGTTTTAAAAATTGATATAAAAATGTATAGAAAGCAGGGCAGAAAGTTGCTCTAATATATGGGAACTCTAGCAAAACTCTTTATTGCTTAGCTTTGTTCCTGCTCTCAGCAAAGGGACAAAGTTTTGTAAGCATGAGAGTGTCCCCGTGTTTTCTGTCTCAGTTTCAGAGATCTGGTGGTTGCTGCAGTCCAGAACCTGGGCATGTATACAGTGAGTCAGTAATCACTGGAACAATTTTATTAGGGCTTTAATTTTTGTTAATAGCAAAACAAACAATTAAGACTTTCTGAAAAAAAAACCCGAAAAAAACAAAAACCCCCAGTTGTTTCTGTTGGAATTACAGTGTGATTTTTAGGAATTCTAGTGGAAAACATCATGCTGTAAAAGATGGTTGTTAATAAGGGTTGTGCATGCTTATTGAGAAATTGTGTGCATGCAGAGACAGAGAATAACTTCCCTCATATGGGTTTAATGGTCTCTGAAGTTACTGTGCTGTAAATGCCTCTGTTGGAATATGAATCTACCCACTTAATATGGTTACATAAGAGCACAGACTAATTTCTTCAGTTATTAAATTATAAATTAAATTAAGTTGTTATGCTTCCTACTTGCATGAAGACAAGGCTTCTCCTCTAAAGTGTATTTTTTTTGTAAGATACAGGTTTTAACTTCCTTATTCCTTTGAGGTTTTTGGCTGCATTGTTCCTTAATAGTTTTTAATAGAATGAAACAAAGTTGTTTTGCTCCTTTACGGTGTCTGACACTAGCTCAGTTCTGGTGAAGAGGCAGCCAAGACCAGCTGGTTGATCCCCAGATAAAATACTACATAAAGCATCTGATGGCTCAGACCCTTTTTGAGTTTGCACTCCATGTGGGTCTGGGTTTGCTTGCTCTGCAGACTGCTCTGCATGAATCTAAAAGTATGTCACATCCAATCCAAAGTTTATACTGCAAAGTTCAATAGAAAAAGTGAGAGTAATTATTCAACTGCCATCTGACTTTTCTGTTTAAAATTGCATTTTTTCTTTCGTGCCAGCTATACATTAAAGAAGTCTGATGAAAGTTAGGTCTACCAAGAAAAAAGGTATTATCAAACAGCCATTCTGTATAACATTCTACAATATTTATTCATAGCTTTGTAAAACAAAAGGAAAACTTGGCAGAAAAATGATGTTTTCCAAGAGCCTGGCAGCTAATATCTGGCTACATCATTAAGTACTTTACAAAATATTAATTACAACTGCAGTTTACCCTTAGATTGCTAGTACAAGTTGAATCATTGAAGGAGAAAGTTTCCATGTGAATCTGACTAATAATTTAATATAATTTAATATAATTTTATTCCTTTTCCAAATATGATCTTTGTTTCCATTTTGAAAATCCCTGCTTTGTCAGAAACCTCTGTGCACTTTTCACCACCGAATGTCTACAAGAAATTCTCTCCATTTGGTTTTTCAGATGGCAAGAAACAGTTTTAAGCTTTTAATAATTTAGTTGATGCTTTCTTCTTCAGAGCATTGTAACAACTGTCATATTTTAAAAGGAAATTTAGTGTTCTAGGGGAAGGAACCTTAAAATTTGCCCCAAAATGAAATGCTCTCTCTGAAGTCAGACTAGAAATTGGTGAACAGAAATGCAAATTTCTCAATCCCTTTTGAATGTAGGGAAAAGCATAGCCCTGGTCTCAGCCAGGGCAGGATTGAGCTCTCCCCTGCTGTAGATCCAATCTTGGGGGCAGTGAGATGCAATGCCAGGTTTTTCTACTTGGGGATTCTCATGATCCTGCTTTTCACTTCCTTGAGGCACCAGGTCTCTCATGGCAGGAACTGCAGTACTGAGTGTGAGGAGCTGGGCTGTTCTGTTGTTTTGGGGTTTTTTGGGGCTCCTTGCCCTCCTGTGCAAATCCTGATCCTGTGAGCAGGCAGATTTCCTCAGCAGGGATCCTGAAGAGCAGGGCTGGCCATGGGAAACCTCACCTGGAGTGCACCAGGCACAGCTGAGGAGGGGCTGAACCGCCCAGAGGTCTCTGCTGAATGACATTTGGAGGATCCCATTTTGGCTTTGGGGCACCAGGGTTGCCCTACTTGCAGGGCTTAAGATGAGTAGTTGGGCTAAGCTCATTTTTGTGTGCAGCCCTGTTTGGGAGGCTTCTAGTGAACTACGGCCCTCTTTACTGAAGAGCTGAAAAAATACCCTTTAAAAGTCCAGAGGTAGAATTACTATCAAAACTTGCTTTCCTAGTAAAGTGTTTTTACTGCTGCCTAATTCCCTGATATCTATCATACTTCTTTTATGCTATTATGAGTTGGCTTTCTGTGGCTATATAGTTATATTCATTAATTGTAAGTAAGCTGGTTGAAATGCCACACTTTCTAAATGGAATTTGCACTTGAACCAGTTCCCCAGAATGATTTCTTGGTGTTTTTAGATGACTGTGGTCTGGGTTCATTAAAAAGACTGTATTTTATGTGTCTAAAAAACTTTTGGGTAATTAGTATTTGTAAAACTTGCCTCTGCCAGTGAGATGCATATCACAGTCTTACAGATTCATAATCAATAAGCCAGGAATTCTGAGCTGTGTTCCAAATTTCCTTCCAAGCTTTCCAGCAGTATTTATTTAGTCATTAGCCATGCCCATGCACTTATTGATCTTCAGTCTACAGCTAATTTTTTTTTTTTTTTTTTTCAATATAACTTGCCTGCACAGATGGGTTTGGTAGTTTCCAACAGGCAATTCCTTTATGAGGGGGACTTGGTGGAGTTCCACTAAACACAAACTTTTCCCTTTTTTTGACAGTGGTATTTTATCATGGTCAGTAAAGCTTGTCCTGTGTTTCTGCCTGGTTATTGCTTTGCTGTATTATTACTGAGCTGTGGGCTTGGACACCTGACTTGGTGCTGCTGTAAGAAATTATAGGAATGCAGGAATTGTCTCTCACTCTACTTTTTCCCTTCATATTTATGATCTCTGTTTCAGGGCAAGGTACCATAGTGCTTTTATGGGCTGAGTCAGCTAGAAAGTGTCTTGCAGTCTGAGGAAAAGCAGCTTTCTAAGCTGTGGGTCAGATCCACTGAATGGATCCAGGTGGTGTTGGGAATTTGGAATTGCTGGATACCATGCACTGCTCTGTGCAGT
The DNA here is from genome assembly GCA_009812075.1 of Sialia sialis. Classification (NCBI taxonomy): domain Eukaryota; kingdom Metazoa; phylum Chordata; class Aves; order Passeriformes; family Turdidae; genus Sialia; species Sialia sialis. The sequence goes on along the minus strand of VRYO01002781.1, from coordinate 14,159,202 downwards.
GACATGTTAGAGCAGGGACTGGGAATGAATTCCAGTGGGAACCTAGAGAAAGGGATGTGTCTGGTAGGATCATTTTCTTCCTTAACAAGCACTTCATGATTTCAAAGCATAAATAATTGGAGTGAGTTGCTGATGTTTCTCAGAACATCTGTTTTTTAGTAAAAATGGGGCTATTTCACTGCTTTTGATGTGCTCTGGCTTTCTCTGGGCTGCTGTGCAAGGCACTGGGAGCTCCACTGAGTCCAAGCAATGCATTAAATCTTCAGGCACCATGCAAATTACAGCAGCTGAAAGGTGCAGCATCGTTTGGAAGACTACGGAAGTTTGTAATTCCGGGCATTTACATGAGCAAAGCAATGCCCTCCTCTGGCCATGGCCAAGGCAGCTCAGGGCAGTGACAGAGCAGCTCTGTCAGTGTCCTGCTGGAGGTGGCACTGACCATCTGCTCTCAGCCCCTTCTCCTGGCTCCTGGTGCTGCTGCCACTCATTAAAAAACATTCTTTGTTGGGGGGAGGGTGTCACTGTGTTTAGGCAGAACTAAGTCTCTGAAATCAACCCCTGCTGTCACTAGACTGCACAATAAGTGTATTTAATGAGAGTATCTTAATCCAGATTAATATTTTTGCTGGTTTGGTGCCAGTGTTTTCCTTCTGAAGTAGCTGAATGTTTTCCCTGCTGACTGTCCCCAGATATTAAAGCAGGGGTGGCCCTGCTCAGGAGAAGATGCCAGGAGTGTTGAAGTGAAATGAAGTGATGAAGGGATGGTTGCCCACTCACAAAAAGCAGCTGGAATATTTGGTATGGCCATGTGCAGTGGGTGTTTAAGCTAGTGCTGTGGTGGATCTGAAAAGCTGAATAATTTTTGTAGCTTTAAGATAGGAGCTTATTTATGCTTTACAGTCCTCCTATATCTGTGCAGGGGGCCTGCAATAGCCTTCTTACTACTTCACTTTGATTTCTTAAGACCAGAATTGAAGCTTTTGCATTAAACTTTAAGGTTTTTGCCACTTTGATGTGCCAGATCTACTTGCACTGACAGGGGTGAATAGAGATCTTACTCTACCTCTTGTGAGGTAAAATACTGTATTTTGGGAGGGAATGAACATTGGCCTTAGTGATTCTTCAAGTCAAATAACATGAGGTCCTCTGTGTTGCAATATTTCTTTCATTATCTCATAAATAGCAGCTGTTTGTCCTGGATTTAAATTGCCATATAAATGGTTGAGATGGTAATTTTTAAAGCTGTAAGAAATTGCCATTTCACTCTCCAGTGCTGCAATACTCAATCACTTTTAACATTATTGGAATACAATGCAGATTTTAATGTAAAAATAGTTTTGGGAATTAAAAATCTTGCACACGAGGATGAGTTAAATACACTGATGGCAAGAGGATAAGAGCCTGTGAATAGAAAGAATTTGTAAAATTTTGTAATGTTCATTCATATACTGTCATCATAGGAGAGGTATTTGAGAAATCTCATCTTTCTTGAATGAAGTTGATTGTGAAGAGAAATGTTATCTCTGCCTGTAATATTTCTGTTATTTCTCTCTCTCCTGGATACATCATCCCAGTTTCCAGGCACCCTCTCTCCCTGTCCTGCTTTGAGCCTGGGCAGATTGCTTGGGAACTCATTAAAGCTGTGGTAGGAAAAGGTGTAGAGCTAATCAGATTGCTCTGTCTTGTGTTGTCTTTCCCTCTTTTTGCAGTCTTTACAGTTTCAGACTTATACAAAACTGTGTGATGTGGTTGAGTGCACCATATGCTAAGCAATAGGTGCCTTTCAGCTCCACAGGCTGTGCCCATAAATCAGCAGAGACACTGCAATGTTCACCCTCCCTGTGCTGGCATCAGCTGCCCTTTGTTCCCCACCTGAGTTGGAAAGATGAGAGCAGAGCAGACTGAGCACAGCAGATCCTGGTGGCAGGGTGGATGCAGGAGATTATTTTGTGCTTTGAGCCTAAGTACCTGCCAGTGGTGGTAGTTGTGAAACCACAGCATTTTTCTGAAAATTTCACATCATGAAATATGGTTTGCTGTAATCTCTGCACACTGTTTTCAACCTGCTGTGAGAGGGAGGAGAAGGCTTAATTATTTCAGAGTGCAATATTCTTCCTAAATGCATCCAAGTCTGGTTCCTGCTTGGAAGGCAGATCATGGCAGAGGATTTTATGATGCCAGTCCTGGATGTTTTCTATTTTTGCAGATTTAGCTGAATTTTGCATATGTGCAGATCTGTAGCCTTGGAGTGACTGAGTTCTGAGCCCAGAATGATTAGTCTAATACAAATGGTCTTGTGGCCAAAGATCCTTCACAGATCTTTGAGTGTGCATTGAAAAAGTTACCTCTGGCATCTGCTTTTTATTTCTATATAAAAAAAACTTGTAAAAAAGTCCACTTGTGACCTTTGTGTTGAGAAAACAGAGTTTATTTCAGTTTATTATTCATTACTAGAAGATGGACTCCTATTTAATATTTGTCCTTTTGCATTTTAACATCTTTTTGGCTTTTCTGGAGGCTTTGTTGATATTTTTAAGACCTTTGAGCTTAATAATCACATTCAGCAGTGATCTGGGTTCTGTCCTGGTCAAGCCAAAAATGCTCCTCAGTTTATCTTGTTCTAGGTGCCATATCAGCAATTCCTGCTTTGTGCACTCTCCCCTCTACCTAAACCACCTTTTTTTAATCCACATTGAAAGTGCACATCCTTTAGTTCATAAAAGTTTGATTGTTGTCTCATTTCTCTATCAATTCTCCGTGGTGATCAAATAAGCAAGATGGCATTATGAAGAATCCAGGATGAGCAGAGTTTTACAATGTAGGCTCTGAGTATATTGAGAGCAGAAGAAATCCTAATTATAATTTTGCAGTCAGACATGATAAAATTGTTGATAGTAGTATGCACAACAGTTCATAACAATATAAACATTTCTGATTTGAAGGAGGGGAAGCACATATTTGTGGTGACCTATTCTTGGGATATGGCAGTAACATAGTTTATTCAAACCAGGTGAATTGTACTTATTCATGAGGCTGAATTGTGGCTGATAGGGGTTTTTTTCCTATTAGCAGTTGCAGATAAGAAGTATCCAAAGGAATTAGAGACTCATCAAAGGAATCCTATGGAACTCAGTGTTTTCTGTTTTGGTGGATTTTTGTGTTTCTTTCTCCAGAGCTCCCAGACAGTAAAGTTTTGGCATTCTGGAAGAAGATGGATGTTTCTTAAGCAATTAGTAAGGGTTAATAGGATTATTTACCTGAATATTAGAATTGGCCAGTATGTCTGTGGAAATAATGAGTTTCTAATGTGGTACTTGCTGAATGCAGTAAGGATATAGATCTGAGACAGTTAGCATGACTTTTTGATTGACAGTAGTGTCATACTAACTTTATAAGACATTCTCATTCTTTTCCAAGCTTGGCTAGTCAGTTAAAAACAGCATTAAAGATAGATCATAGATACAAGAGATTGTCAACATTTAACTGTAACACTGCTTAAATAAACAAGAAAGTTAATTGTGCAGAATGTAGCAAACTTGAATTA
>VRYO01002781.1:14079722-14154658 GCA_009812075.1 Sialia sialis | reverse complement strand
CTGGGAAAAATAGAGACTACTAAACAGCAACCTGAGATCCCAGCCATTCTGCATTGTTTGGGCAGCTGAATTCAGTGAACCCCAAACTCAGGGGTTTTGATTTGGTCATGCTCTAACAGAGGTTAAACATTTGAGAAAGGAACTGAGTTCTGAAGAATAGTTATGGAAAAAGGAAGAGGATGGTGATAGTGGCTGATTAACAGCTCATGATGTCTCAGGGTGAAATTGTCCTGAAGCCCTTATTGCAGTCCTAGATTTAAAAAAAAAGGGAACTGTTTATTAAGAGCAGTAGTTCCTGTTTTTCACATTGGTATGAGGGCTATTCAGAGTCCAGAATCTAACTGTAAAACTGGTAAAGATGCATAAAAATGGTTAAACAATAAAATGTACAGTTAGAGTGAATCAGTGCTGCTGTTTGTCTAAAGAGGATGCTTTAGATGCTTATGTATTTTTCTGAGAAGTCTTTTGTTGAGATTTGAACCAAAATTGCCGCTTGTTTTGTTTGTTGGTATTTTTTGTTTTGTTTTTTTTTAAGAATATAATCAAACTTCAACTTGGCAATACTGTTGTTCTGTAGAGATTACTTTCAAGTGACAAGGAAAAATCAGACATTTTACTTCAAGAAACAAGTCTGTTTTTCATCAGGAACATGAACATAAAAATACTGGAGAAATGGCAGCAGTAGACAAGCTATATCCATGTAATTCATTGGAGCCAATAATATTGAATTATCACAAATCAGCTTTGCAGCTATGTCATTCAATAAGCTGTGGTATTTCTTTATTGCCTTATTAATGAAGTATGAAAAGAACAGCTTAAAAAAAATTATAAAAAATTCACTAGAATTGAGCCAATCAATCCAGAAAAATGACTAAACAAGTCCTGTTGTAAAACTTTGCTAATTAAAATAAAAGCTTCAGGGTAACAGGGTGTTGTTGAATGTAACCAATTGGTGGCAGTGGTCCCAGTTCAGATGCAAATGCAGCCCATGGAAACTAATTGTGTGAGTTGTTTTAGTCTTGCCAGAGCCTAAATCCTGTCATGTTTGTCTAGGAGATGAGAAAAAGCTTTTCTGTTTTGTGCAAACTATGGCAGATTACACACTGTAAGCAAGACAATGATGCAGGGCTTTGCCTTCTTCATGGTGGTGTAGAACGTTGCCACTTGAATGAGCATCAGGCTGGCTTGGTTTTCATTGCAAATAATACAGGAAGGTTGAATCCTATTACTGTTTAAGATTTCCAATTTTTGTAATGTTTAACTGATTAAATTAATAATGGCAAAATGTGTTTGACTTAAAAATAGCCTACTTATTCTCGTGCCAAAGTAAGACCTGTGATAATCATCCCACTCTTAAACATTTTTGTGATGAATCATCCCATTTATTTTTAGGTAAACACTTATTCACAGTAGGAAAACCTTCCAATCATTTATTCTGCAAACAAAATCCAGCCCCACAGTTAGATGCTCATAAATGGACTGAAAACCATGTTTATGCAAAGCAAAGGCACAAAGACTCCGCTTCATTGGCCTCTTGCTGAAGCTTTTTACCTCCTGGAGGCCACAAGCCTTGAACTGGCCCTTTGAATGGAAGGATAATTTAATTTATTTGCAAGAAGTCAAAATGTAAATTAAAGACTAAATTCCAGTGCATTATGGCAATAAATGTAATGTTCTCAGTGAGCCATGACCAACACCAACATCTTGTATTGAAAAAAATGGATCATGAAACACAGTAGGGATATTGCCAGTCTTTTCCTTGGGGGAAGAAGAGAATCTTATTGCCCATGAATGATGGGGAGAAACGTGTTCCATTTAATTTGTCATTCACTGAACTTGCTGATGAAAATCTAAAATTTATTTAACAGAAATAAAAAAAAAAGCAGTTCATGCAAGAGTCTGCCAAGGGATAATAAGAGAAAACAGCACTAAGTTAGTAATTTTCAGCAAGCTGTTAAAAAAGCAGTTCTGCTCCAAACAAGAGCAAAATTTGGGATAAATGCTTTGAGGTCTAAGAACATGGTCATTTAAATCAGCGTGCCACTTATGCAGATTCTGAAGGAATACTCTAAATGAGCTCCCAGTAGGCTTTCTGGAATGAATTTTGAAAATCTTATCTCTATAGTTCATTCAACATGAATGTGGCAGTCTCTTGTCTTTGTGTTCCAAAATCATTCCTAATCAAGTCTTCACTTAAAAAACCCCAATACAAACCTGCCTGAAGATAAACAGCAAAACACCTCTGTTAATCATCTTATTCATCACTAAACTTATCTTGTTAAGGAGTTCAGTTCTTTCAAATGATTCAATCAGCTAAGCAGATATTTTGTATTGCCGTGGAAATGAAATCGTAAAATGTAATTGTCAGGTTTAAAAAGTTTGATGTGCAATACAATGTTTTTTTCATCTTCCCTTTGCTTTCTTGTTTCTTCCTAATTAATTTCCTGATTAGAATCTGAGTGATAAACTTGATTTGTACTCAAGATAGGATCCTAACATAAAGAGCTGAGTCATAGAGGTGAAACAGATAATTGTTTAAAGTTTTACCAAGTTGGTTGTTTTCTTTTTTTTATCTAATTCTTCTGGAGAAATCTGCATAACTTATTTTACTTTGTGCTTCTGGTGCCTCAAAGACTGAAAATAATTGTTTGGGACTACAGACATTTCATACTAAGCACAGAAGCACCAATTGGTTTCAGGGCTGTAGTTACTGATAATAAAAAGGAAAAGTGTTTAAATTTGAATATTAAATTATGTTCCACATCCACAGTTCTTGGCTTTCTCTACTTTTTGCCTTAGTGATTGCAATACAATTTAAAAATGCAGTTACTTACCTTTAGGCAAAGAAATGTCGGCTGGGTACTTAGTGCGTTTCTAGACCTGAGCTTTTATTTATCTCCAGGTTTCACTGTTGGTAGAGATTATCTGCATTTAGATCTGGCTTTAAATGAGGCAATTTCTGTTTTCATTCCATGTCCACTGCCTTATATGAAGAGGTCTCTCTTATCCAGTTATATTTAAGACATACCAATTATAAGGGCTTCAGTGACTGGCTTCTCACTGAGATTCAGCTGAACTTTATTTCTGGGGATGGAGTCTCTACTCCCACCCCAGGACACTATTCACCATTTTATAAGAAATAATATTAATTAAAAAAGCTAACTATAAGACTGGGGGAAATAAACAAATTCAATTTTTTTTGCATGGATATGAGTACAAATTTGCTTGTTGATTCTCCAACATTCCTCTTTTACCATCATTGAGCTTTACTATTGCAGGCATTTGGAGCTGGCAAAGGAGAGGCTTCCAAGGGTGCTGTTCCAGATCAGGGGGCAGAAAGGAGGAAGGCAATCTTCCTGCCTAGTCCAGCAGCCAGCCCTGCTCCTCAGCTCCAGCAGGCTGTATCCAGGGATTCACCCTGGCACCCACAGGTTAAATAGATAATGGCATTTTAAAAAAGAGAGGAAAACAACAAATACTTGAGGTATTGTTTGCCTGTCTTATAAAAAAAGACTTTTTCTGAGCTGTCTCACTGGGGAAAGAAAAGCAGTCTTTTTTCACATCTTCATCAGGCATCAGGAAGAGGGATAGCAATCCCAGCTCTCCCCAGAAGTGTTCAGGGGCTGCAGGGATAATATTCAGCCCACAATAGAACCAAGCAAATGACAAGATAGATGTGGTTTTGTCCTTTTGCAATTACAATTCTCTCAAATGTCAGAAAAAAATATTTTTGGGCCATGGGGAATGAAATTAATTTTTCAACTGTATAACAGGATTTTTCTTCATGTAGAATTGAACTATACCCCACAGTCATGCAATTTACTTGTCACAGACACACACTTCTTTCATTCCTTAAGTCTATATTTCCTGGAATTGCTTTTGCAATGTATGTTTTACTGGAACTGTGTCATTCACTGAACCCTTACCTTTCAACATAGTGCTTAAAAAGAAAAAACTGCAAACAACAATAATGAAAACCCCAAAGAACAACAGCAACAACCACACACAAAGCACAAAAATCCCACTCCCCCCTCAAAAGAACCCAAAGCAAACAAACTAAAACAAACTCTCAACTCCAAACCAAGTGAAGATGAGGAGGGAAATCAATTCTGAGAAGTAGAGTTACAGTAATAGTCACTTGTTTGAAATAGCCAGGATTTCTTGTGTACTTTAGGGGAGGGGTTTTGTTTGTTTTGTTGGTGTTTTTTAAAGGGGGGGGAAATTAATTTGTCTCAACTGAGTTTTGACAGTGGAACTCAGTGGAAGGTTTTCAAGAAAAGGGTGTAACTTTCCAAAAGCCACATTGAAATGTAAATATGAATGATGTCCCAGACACCCCTACCTCTGATGCTCTAAATGTCAGCTTTGGGCTCTGAATCCCTTCTAGCTTATAGACAAGTTCTGTAACCTCCCCTCCTCAAGGACTGTGTCTGAAACACACAAATAAGCGTGCTAAGATCATTAGCACGTTGCATTTAAAAGAACTCTTTTTTTGAGAAAAGCTACTTAGAGCTATTAGGCAGTTTCATACCCCTAAATAAGGATTGGCAATTTTTAAAGTGCCTGGGCAGCTGTGAGAGCACTTGGTAAATGTGCACTTAGATGACTTTTGTGTAACCCCTTCTAAAGATAGCCTTCCTTAACCATGTTTTCAGCTGGCAGCATGGCCTTCTTGTGACCTTGTGCTTTAATAAGAGGTACATCCAAGCATTGCTACTTAATTACTTAATGATACCTTGATCAAATTAGATAAATGGTTTGGAACAATGCTGTACTCAATTAATTTTCATTTTCAACTGATTACTACTGCTACTAATGCTGTAACTCGACATGTAGTTTTGTGCTGTGATATCTCATCCATTTCTATTTAAAACAGGAAAGCTAGATCTTTGCAGACCCAAATGCATTCATCATCCTGAGTGTAATTACATCCAAGCCTGTTAATTGGTGGCACTGGATATGTGTTTTTCACACGTGATGTTATGTAATCCGTGCCCTGGTGGATGTGCAGGTGAGGTGCACATCAGTCTGAGGTTGCAGATGTGCTGACCCAGCTGCCCAGCACACCAAGAGCTGCTCCCAAAAGGCAGCCCAGGGTCTGCCAGCTCCCGCAGGGCTGCTGGAGAGCAGGGGCCAGGCTGGCTCAGCTCTGCTCAGCAGTGCAGGCTGGGCAGGCAATCCCTCCCCAAACAGCTCCAGGCCCTGTCAGATGGTTTGGGATGGAGCTCTGCCTTGGGGCTCTTCACTGGGAAAGGTCATCATTTTAATGATGGCTTGAAATGTTTTATTTTCAATTTAGCCATGTTATTCTGTGTGAAATTTTAAAGTGCAGTATTTCGTCAGATGGGGAATCAAAACTCCATCAGTGAAATGTCAACCTGATACAGAGCTTACTGTGAATTTTCTTGCTCATAAATGCAAAAAAGGGCAAACTAAAGCTACGAGCCACTTCTTTGATGTGGTGTTTCATCTGATGAATGGTCTTAGTCACTCACTAAAGCAACCTTTTCTGCTAACAAAGGATTTATTCTGATTTTTTCATATGATTGCTACCAGACAATGACAAGAAGTGAGTGGGAGGAACTCATAAGAAAAGACTGATTAGTACCATCTGTTCCAGACGTATGAAATGAGGTGATACCATAAAAAGGAAAGCCTAACACTTGTATCTGAAAGCGTGATCAGTGGCTATTTTGCATTCATTTGAAAAATATTATTCTCTTTATACTAGTTCTGGAAGCAACATGTAGTTTAAGTAGTTAAACTTCCCTCTATCTATACTAGATTTTGCATTGCCCAAATGACTGACATGGTGGTTTGGCTCTGTATACAATGAAACGTGGAGAACCACAGTGGTCTATTTAAAATGTTTTTATTAAAGCAGTGAGGATCTTCACTTCCTATAGGCACTGTGCTTGAACAACACTGTTTTGCCATTGGTATGCTGTGGTCTAACAGCATAAGAGTGCCACAATGCTCATAGGTGTCCAGAAGCTCTATAGACAATCAGTGAGTTTTTTAGTTTACAAAATAATATTGCAATTTATGATCCCATTAGTTTTTCTAATCCCAAGGATTTTTACAGATTCTGTAGATTTTCTGATCTAGTAGGGTTAAAGCAGAGATCATGAGGTGTTTATTTGCTGCTATTCCCAGAGCATTCGCAGTAGGTTAGAAAATACTGTCACAAATCATACTTCAAATACAACTCTGGTCTCAGTTCTTGAGGTGATTTGTGGCCATTTCAGAGCACTTTCATTATAAATGCATAATGTATTTGTTGGTAAAATATCACAGAATAGAATCATAGAACAACTTGAGTTGGAAATGACCTTAAAAGTCATCCAGTTCCAAATCCCTAAAGCATGTTAGGATCTTCTAACCTCTGCAGGAAAGATCAGGTTGCACATAAAAGTGAAGTTAGCCAAGTCTAATAACTATAACACAGTTTTAGTTGTGAAAATGTGGTAGATTTACCTGTTTTGATATCATAAAGAATATTAAAATATACGAATAGAATTATAGGACTGTATTTCAAGTTTAGTAAGTCAGTTTGAGCCTCTGGTCCTTATTGAAGGTAATATGGAATACCTGGATATTGGATCCATTATTTTATCTTTCTTAATATGAAATTTTATGAAAAGAGCAGAACTTATTCCAATATATAAAGTGCTAATTCTGTTGAAGAAAAAGACTTCCTAAATTTTCAGAATCATAGAATTGTTAGGATTGGAAGGGGCCTCTGGGGATGAGCCAGTCCAACATCTCTGCCACGACAGGGTGACCCAGAGCAGGATCCTGTCCTGGTGGGTTTGGAATGCCTCTGGACAGGGACATTACACAGCCTCCCTGGGCAGCCTCTAAATTCTTGGGTAAGGAATTAATCTCTATTGTTGAACAGATGAAAGTGTTGTGATTACAGAAGCTGGTCTGGTCTGGTCTGGTCTGTTGTTAATTCTCTCTGTGTAGGTTAATACTGAAGTTAATTACAGTTTTCACTCCAGAGATCATTTTTTGTTGCCATGAATGTAGGTTTATTTTTTTTATTGGCGTATTTTGAAACTCAGTCCTGTAGGTGTTTTATACATAGGGAGCTCCAAAAAGGAATCAGCCTGTGAGTCCCAAGTGATTTTGGAGATTGATGAAATAGTTGGGAGACCTTGAGGGACATCAGCGTTACCTGCTGCAGGATAAAGTATTCCTGCTGCACTTTTCTATAGACTTTTAGTGAGAACTCAGCCCCACAAAACCAGGGAAACCCAGATGTTAAGAATAGTTGGTGGCAATGAGGTAACTTCAGAACTGTGAGTGAAGAGTGAAGAAAAATATCCTCAAAAGAGCATAGAAAGTGGTTTAGGAAACCTTGGAAAGAGAAGCAATGAATCAACATGTTTGTTTTTTTTTCTCTCTCTAACTATTGTCCTTATCTTCTGAAGTTTAGTTAAGTTTTACTTAAATGTAAATCTCTAATAATTGTAGTATTATTAACTGAAAAGGACAAAGAGCCTAATAGTAGTAATACATTTTTAAAAATAATGCTATTGCCTAGAAATATTTTACCCTACTATCTTAAGTATTTAAATGCCTTGATGGGAAACAAATGGAATAATTATAGTTATTTTTGTAGCCCTTGTTGTGTAGGGTTTGAGACTAGAATGTATAGAATGTGTATGCCTTGCATAGTATTAGTCTTTGAAAGTAAATTAACCCACAGATTCTTGTTTATCTTTTATCTTCCCAAAATCTTAATTGCCTTTTTTGACTCTTTATATATGCTGCCTGCGTTACAGCACCCAGCCATACCAAACTATATTCTGTTTTTATTATAATGCATGCTATGTTAGTCCAATTAAAATAAACCTTTGCATTTCAAATTGTCATTTTTTATTTCCTTCTTTGGCAATGAAGAAATATCCTTGTCAGAAATGCAAAGCATTCTCTTCACAGTCTCATTAAATAAGCAAAGTAGGTCACTCAGATGTTCTTGTATCAAGCTAATGCAGAAACCAAACAGTCAATGTATTATAAAGCTGTGAATCTTAACCCTTGTTCCTACAAGGTGTGACCTTATATCAGAACTGTCACTTCAAAGCTTTAAAAAATCTGACATAGTATAACTGTAACATGTCAGGAAGCCACAGGATGAGCAGAGCAGAATGAATTCCACAGGCCACTAACAAACTGAAGTGTGAACTGACATGGAGATGTGTGTCACGTCTGTCACTTGTCACACGAAGAAAAACATGTTTTTAGGTGGTTCCTTCTGGATGAGCCCTTAATATTGTCATGCTGGTTTTGTTCTAGGTCAGAGAGAAACACTCTCCACACTATATCCCCCAAATAGTAATGCATCAATAACAAAAATAGTCATAAAAATAATTATTCTGGTTCTCTGGAGAAACATTTGCAACTAGAAGGGCCTTCCATGGACACAAAATAAAGAATGCTTAGCGATTAGTTACAAGCTCATGTTATGGATGCATCCAATTTTCTTTTAATTGCAAGAATTTCACAATGTAAAGGCTGCTTTATCTTTGATGTTGGAGATTTCCATTAGGATATCAACTTCTGAAAGATATGAATAGCAAAAGGCATCTAGAATAAAAATGCCCAGTTAATTTTTAATCAAATTCTGTCAATTACTATGCAAAATATAGAGATGGTTTGGGCTATAAACAAAAGATATTTTTAAAATCAGTCAGTATAATGCAAAACTAAGCAGTGGGCTGTTTATGAGCTGGATCCATACTGTTTTGTGAGATGATAATTGAATGTTTTTAATTGAAACTCTTCTACAGATTTAGTTCCAGTACCAGCTGATAGCTGCATCATCTGCATTAAGAATTATGCCAATAGTGTCTCATAAAAAGTGGGGAGCATGCTAGGAAGTGTGGGTTTGCTTTGCTAAAGGTCTTTGGCCTTACTGCTTAGCTAGGTGGCTTTTATTGAGGTTTTTATCATTTTGTGTTAGTGTGAGTAAAGAACAGAGGAGTGTGGAGTGCTGCTGGTGTGCAGTGTCTGGGTGGGCACTGTGCAGTTCCATTTGTTTAAAGCAGTGAGCACCACCAGCTCACTGAGTGTTCCAAGGTGAGGGACAACCCTGCTCATCAAGTGAGGGCTTGATGATGTGGATGATGGGGCTTCCAGAAGTGTGTGCGCTTTTGAGCTCATAAAATATACATTGGACCTGAGAATTATTTGCTTATCTTACCCTCTGTTCTGGAAGGCTGTTAAGGTCTTCAGTTCATGGAAACTCCTGGGACCTGGTCAGAAGTTTGCTGTCCATTGAGTGGGTTCTCTTGGACTGGAAGGTCATAGTAGTGATGATTCTTTGAGGTCATACCCATGGAATTGAATGTGTCCCTTCATCCATTCCCTTTTCCTAGGGATTCCTCCAGCTAATGCTGTGGCCCCACCCAAAATGATAAAGTTTTGTTGTCTGTCTCCTTCCTTGTCCCCGTGGATCAGGGCTGGGAAATTTAGCTTAGGGTCTGCACCAGAATGAAGCTTCTCAGCATGGCCTGGAGGAGCCTGAGGCAGAGAGCACAGGGTACAGAGATGTTGGAAGAGTGAAACTGGGGTTCCTTGGCTTCATGCAGCAAACTTCTTCAAAGAAAAAAAATAATTGGAGCTTCTTTGTTTACTTATTGCCTGTTTACTTACTGTCTTTTGAATGTATATGTCTTGAAATTATGGCCACATATTTACTTTAAATGATCCTATAGTGGGGTTTGAGGCAATCAATCCTTCTGTACATTTGATACCAGCTGAGATGGTTAATTTGACTTTTGTCATGGTTTATTTTTCCTTTGCTGGAAATAATGGGAATAATTTCTGATCACAGATTATTTTGATAATGCGTCCCTGGTATTTTTGTTAATATCTGCCTGTAGTTCAGTGAAGTGATAACCACTTTATTTTCTTGAAATTGCATGACATTTTTAATATTTCTGCTCAAAAAAATTCGGTAAAATGGCAAATTAATCATACATACATCTGTAATCTTATTCACAGAAGGAGCCTGCAGCATTGCAATGTGACCTTTTTAGAGCACAATTACTGGTATGTTTTGCAGGACTTTTTTTTTTCCAGAATTCTGATCTTGTTCTGAGCAGACAGATATAATATAGATGGGAAAGAGCTAGAAAAAGATGAATAAAGTTAGATTATTCATCTGTTTATGTTTAGGTTTTAACTGGAAAAAGAAGGGGAAAAACACATACACAGACACACTTGTAAAAAAATTGTCAGAGACCAATAATAGCACAGGATAGCACAAGATATGTTGTCTTATAATTCTGAAAAGAGTAGGGGAGATACAATTTATAATTCTGCTATAATAAAAGCAATATTGATATAATATAGGTGTCCCTGTTTGAATATTTACAGAAAGACTTTAAATATTAACTTTGTCTAACCTTTTAAAATAGCCTGATTTTATAGAATGCCTAAAGTATGTATAGAGAAGATATAACTTTTTGTAGATTAGATATATCTAAAATCTATCAGTGGTCCCCTGGTTGATGTGCTGAAGAGCCTAAAGCAGTCATTGAGGGTGGGGATTATCTGCAGCTTTAAGCACGCTTTTTGTTCAAAGGAGTGTCCAGACTGTCATACACATACACCTTCATGGAGGGGACCTAAAGCACTTTTCTCCATCCCAAGACCTGTTCTACATAAAAGAATAGTTACTCTAAGGGACACTTTCATTTTAAAAACAAAAAAATCAAAACAAAAGAAACTTTACCAAAAAAATTGCGCCATCCAATCAACAGAGTTTCAATTATTTCCTCCTTCCAACTAAACAACTATCTAAAAATTTATTTTTCACCCTTCTATCTCCAAAATAAATTGCTAGAGAAGGATAAATTTTTCCAGGCAGTTATAAAAACAGGTTATGTTTCACTCCGGATTTCCAAATAGGAATGCTTGAGATGCAGGTATTATTACTATTTTTCCCCTAGTAATGCTAATTTGTTTATCACAATAGCTTTCAAGAATCCAAAAAAGTTATTTGAAGAAATATAAGGTGTTTATGGTTTCAATCAGTCCAATATGCCAGGAGTTCAGAATGCTGAGTCTTACAGAATGACACTTTAAAACTCCACTCAGACCAGGTATCTTCTCTTCAGACTGTTGTAGCTTCTCTTATTTAACAAATGTTTAACAAGATCTAATTCTGATTGGCCTTATAAAAGTTTAGATAGTTTGATTTTAGAATGGCTACTCTAATAAAAACCAGAGTACATAAAAATCAGGGTTACAGACTTGAGCTGCATGTACAAAATATCAGCTGCTCAGCTATTCTCAGTTTGGTTTATGCTGGATAAAATCTTGTGAGATAGATAATGATTCTGCCCTCCCTGACTGTGAGGGGCTCCTCTTACACAGGGATTGCAACTTTTAATGTAGTTTTAGTCATCCACTTCCATACTGTGCTCTCACTGCTGTTAAAAATACCTTCAGCAATTTATTAAATAATGAATGTGCTTAGTGCTAGAGGTACAATAAAGCTCATTCAAAGAACTTCAGCACTCTCCCTGTGGATACAGCTGGGATATACAGAGGTGCTGAGACAGGATTTGGGGAATCAGCTAGGCTGATTCAATGGTTGAAAGAGAAGTTCAAGAATGCGCACTGTGATTTTGCCCAGAATGAGTGTTGGATAATAATAAACCAGTAGGATGTAATCTTTAGTCTAATGATGAAAAGAGGAGAAAATGAAATTGGTTTTTAAAACAGCATACAGGAGGTAATAACCAGAAATCCAGGTCATAGGCAGACAGATCACATGTATTTCAAGGGTTTGCATATGACTTCAAGTAAAATTTCAAGATGGACCACATGATGTAATATCTAAATAGATACTGTAGGGAGCCATTCCAGCAGCCCTAATAAATATTCCTACTGCTATCGTTTACCCTGTTAAATAACCCTGAGTCCCTGTTGTTTTAATCTGAAATTTAATTGATACTGTTTAGAGTCTACCAATGGATTATTTACACTGGGAGACTGTAGTGTTTCCTGCCCATGCCACTTAGGACCTGAACTGTTTGCCTGGCCAAGATGATTGTGCCAAACCTGTGCAGATAAAAAAACCCTTTCCCCCACACATCTCCAGGCAGGCACCTATTTTCCTGATGCTTTGTAAGTGTTGTGTACGTTGTGAGAATCCATGGTATTGTTTGCCTTGGTGAAGTGTCCATCTCCTGCTGAGTTTGTTCAGCTTGTTTTGCTCATTACTTCACAGTTTGTAGCACAGTGCTGCCTTCCCAACAGCTGCATTCTTACTGCAGCAGCCTGCTTTGGAGCTGTTTGAATGGCTGCAAGGCCAGAAATTCATTGGGCACGATGGAGAAGGCTGTGCTGTGCCTCCCAACGCCCTGTGCTGCATTTCAGCAGGCTGCCCTGCCAGTTCAGACCTGCCTTAAACTTTTGTGCTCAGCATTTCTGACACTAAGTGTTGACTGCACTCCAATGTAGTTGTTCTGAGAATTATTTTCCTTATGTGATTTATAACCTGACTTTCTGTGAGACACTTGAAGTGCTTTATGGCATTGGACTAGTCCGTATTTATCATTTAGCAGGTCTGCACTGGATCTTGGACATGTGCCTGAGTCAGGATGGAGATACCCACACTAACATCAAGAGCTATGTGAAGGTTTATCAAATTGCTTGCCTAGTAATTTACTGCAGATGGAATTTCAAAACTTACAGTCTTGAATATAGATGGACTATAATAAATTTGGAGAAGTTTGGTTTCCACTTTCCATTAAAAAGGTAATTTCCATAGTCTGTTGAACTAGGCAAGTTATTAGCGGCCAGATCTTTGTGAAGAAAGCATAAAGAGAGAGACTTTCTCAGATTTTTAAAAACCCTTTCTGAAGACTATACATCTGCAGCTGGCTAATTTTATCTGTAAGATTTCTTTTTAATTGGAGGTTAAGAAATTCTTATGACAGTAATTATTCAAGGAGCAACCTCTGACTAGATAGTAAATTAACTTTTTTTCCCCTAAATGGAAGAATTTTCAGAATCTTTTTGTTTCTAAGAGGTGTAATTTCCCCAGTTTAGATTTCTGGTGCAGCTGTAACTCTGAGGTGGGGTGACAGCATTGTAGGGGGATGGGATGGGTTTTTAGCATCTGCTAAATGTTTATGGCACAAGGGAATAACTCCAAGACATCCTAGAGAGCTGGGTTAGCTCTAAGTACAGAGGGATGCACTAGGGATAAGACAATCACAGATCCTGGGAGTCTCACAGTAATATGAATAGGGAATTTAGTTTTAGCTGTGTCAGAGACACTTAGTACTTTCTTCTAAAAAAAGAATTTCAACTAAAGAAATACAAATTACACTAAAGAGGAGAGTCATATCTTGTAGAAGAGTTTAATAAAAACAAAAATGTGTTCTGACGTTTTAAGAATTAGGAAAGAAATGTTTCCTTATTTTTTTCCCCTTGGAGATCTAGCAGTACATAGTGTGCTTAACAACAAAATTTTGCAAATTGTCATGTAGCTTTTGATTTTTTTTTTGTTTAGCTATTCTGAGAAAATCAATTTAGCTTAGTAACAGTGATAGAATCTCCAGCTATTATCAGGTAATCATTAATTTCTCCTGGTCTCTGTTTAATACAAATGCTGCAGAATGTTTAATAAATCATTAAAATAGCTTGGATTTAACTGAGGAATAAATTATTTAAAACCATAACTACAACCTATTTCTGTACTCTCAACCTCCAAACCCCTTATTAAAGCATAAGTGAATTAAAACACAATGAAATCATAAATATGAGAATATACAGTTTTTGAAAGAAAAATTAAGAGAATTAATGCAGATGACTGAATTCCTCAATCTCATCTGCTCATGATCCATACCTGCAGGTACCACACAGTTGTATTTCATGAAGTGCTTAGTACCTCTAGTGTTCACACTCATTGTCTGGTTTAGAATGAAAATATTGCTCTGTTTGTGTCACTCGTTTATTTTAATTTTTTTTTTCTGCTACCCAAAGCATGAGACCATTGGCATGAGCAGATTTATTTGTGACTTGGCTGGTGCTCTGCAGCTGTGATTCCAGCCCTGGTCACCACTCCAGGGCTGTGTGGGTGCACAGCTGGCTCAGCTGGAGGAGGAGCAGGGACACAGGAGAGCCTTGCACCTCTGCTGGGTTCAGTGACAGCTGCTCACAAATGCAACTCACTTTGGTGAGGTGTGGCAGTTTGGCTGTGTTTTTTAACTAAATTGGGCATCTGGTTTGCTTTCTGAACATCAGATTCTGTCAGCACAGCAACACTAACAGAGGAGTAGAAGAAACTTTCAGCTGGTGTAAGATGAAATAGTGAACTCTTTTCTGCTTCATGTTTGTGGACTTGATAGATGCCTGGAATGTTTGTTTACAGGAAATGAATAATTAAAGAAAATTAAAGCCCAGTTGAATAGCACCATTATGGTTAAATAGATTCCTCCTGTAGGATTAAAGGTTAAGGTGAAAGATAATGTAAATAAATAATTTGATCTTCTAGTAAGATGCTTTACTTTTACCAGCTTGCTTTGTGTGATTTTTAAATATATCTCTGTAGTCACTGAGTGGCAAATCCAAAATCCATGGCTATCAATATAGTTCTTAGCTCCTTTTATGGATACATCATCTCTTTTTGTAGTGGCAGTCACATTTTCAGTAGCTAAAAATGAAGGGAAATGTTCTCTTGCCTTATAAGAATTATTTTATAGTCAATTTAAAGGAACAATTAAATGTCCCTGAAAGCTGACTTCTTTTCCAATTTCCAGGAAAAGAAAAAAATAGTGTAGTCAAAAAATACTTGGGGAAAAAAAAAAATCCAATTATTTATAGCAAGAGGGGACTGTTAGTTCTCATGTTCAGAAGGGTCTTTTGGAGTTGCTGTCTAATAAAGGCATTCTTGAAGCCATGTGTTGAGGTAAATGATATAACATCATGTTGCTTATACTGAATCTACAGAAGAGAAAAATTACAGTACAGAAAGCTTTGAGATTAGGGAAGAAGGCTATATGTTTACATATATGTTCTTTGCATAAGTGTCTGGTGAATTCCTGGTGTGGGGTGTGGACAGGGAGCAAAACATCTGTTACCTTGTATATGGACAAAGTTCAGAAATTTGCCAACCTGGAATTGTGAGCCCGCAGCAGCTCTGAGCCGGGCCGCCGGGAACAGGGGGTGCATGGGGCTGGCCGGGGCCAGGTCCGCCTGGAACGGCGGCTGCACGGCGCCAGCCCGGGACAGCGGCTGGCGGGGCCGGGAGTGGAGGAAACGCCGGGGCCGCGGCACAGGGAGGGAGCATGGGCTGCGTTTAAAGGCTAAGCCGATCTGTGAAACTGTTTGCAAATTGAGCACCTGATAGTATTCTGTTACTTTGTTGCACATGGATTCTCGCTAAGAAAGAAAAAAAAAAAAAGGTGTGCCTTATAGGCCGGTGCGCCTTATATATGAATAAATTCCATGGACTTCCTGGCTACCCGGGAGTGTGCCTTATAAGCCGGTGCACCTTATAAGTCTGAAATTACTGTACTTTTGTGAGATGGGTGGGAAAATCTAATGACCAGAAACAATACTGGAATAGTGAGGAAGGAAATGTAAGGGATTATGGAGAAAAAACGTATGGGAAGTTATATTAGTTAGGAATCATAAATAACTGCAATAAGTGAGAAATACATGAAGTCCTTGACTCTCTATTTCATCTATTATCATTAATTATACTAATTACCTATTTTAATTTAATTTTAATTACTGTTTTCTGTTCCCAAGTTGCTATGAGCCAACTTGATTTAATCAAGTAGCCTGGAAAATGCATCCACCAAAATCAATGTCAACCCTTTGAAATTTTGTTTGAAGGATTAATGACAAAGCTGTGTGACCCGGGTGCATAACTCTAAGTGTTGTCTCTATTTTAGGAGGCCTCTGTTATTGTACTGAATAATTTGCCTATGCACCTTAGCAGGTGACACTGGCTTCACATTAAGAGGAGCAACTGTAGAACAGAAAATGAGGTGATTGCAAGGAAAGACACCTGGTATCAAATGATGTTGCAGAGAAAGCCATGAAAAATGCTTATTGCTTTCCTTAACAGAGACATGATCTATTTATTTCATAAATGGACATGTTTTTATTAAAGCAAATTAAAGTGTACCTCTGATTTGTATCAGATGAGAGTCTGCCTAGTGATTTATTAATTAGTGGCTCTGGAGGTGTTCAGTGGGGGAGCTGAACCAGAGCATGGAAAGAACAAACCAAAGTATATGAAGGAGAATCCATCTGTGCCAGAACCTTTGCATGAAGCAAGCAGCAAATCAAATATTGAATATTTGCAGTTGGCCAGTTCATAGCTGTGGTTACTGTGGAACACAGAGAAAATATACATTAGTTTTAGGTCAGTGATACCTCACAGCTGTGAGAGAAAAAAAAAGAAAATGCATTATCACTTGACACAACCAAAGACACTCATCTGGTGCAATGTGCTATTGTATAGGTGCTCAAATGCAATAATTAATTGTCCCAGAGTAGCCCAGCACTTTCCCAGGGGGAGAACAGGAAGAGAACATGTCACAGCTTCCACCCCGTGCTTTACATTTTAAATACTGGGTAGAACAGGGCAAAGGATAAACCGCAACTGATATTTTTCTGCTTCCTTGCACAGAGGCTGGAAAACAGGGTTTGTAGGCATTTTTAGCCATTATTAATCCATGCAATTGTAACCTTTGTAATTTTCTCCCTTCAAAGTGTAGGAGACGTTGAAATAACAGCCTAAGGAGGTTTCAAAATTGGGACTTGGCATTTAAAGCCCAGTCAGCTTGCATGGCATTGTGTAGTAATTGCTAGTTAATGTAATAGCAAAACCATTACGGTGACAAAATCTTAGAGTGTATTTCTCTTTTGATGTGTAAATTAAGACTGTCAGAAAGCAGTCCCAATATTAAATAGGCCCCCTCATCCATTAGAGTTTGAAAACACTTTGCTTAATCACTGGCAGCACATATATACTCTTTTGCTTGTGTCTGCCATATTCACTAAAATTATCTTTCATGCTTTCCCAAGGTGAAATGCTTATTTGGGCTGTGAAATGTTTGTGGGGTTTTCTGCTGGACAGAGGAACAGTGATTTTTAACTCAAATTCTGGTAGAAATTTTTGTAGCAAACTACACAAAATTCAAGCTTTTTAAGCCTGAGTATTTTGGTATTTGAGTTATTTGGAGTATTTTGATTATTTCTTTACAAATAGCAGTGCAAGACTGAAGAAATTCAGAGAAGATAATGTGTTTCCAGGGGATGGGAGAGAGATTTTGAAATAAGTACTGGCCTATTTGTAGAAATTACAGGAGCTTCAATAACACTAAACAGTACTTATGTGATTTTTTTCCATTCTGTAAATCTTAATTGTTGTCATTATGGTATAGACATTAAAATATAATTCTCTAGTCTGTTTTTAGCAAACACGTAAAATAGCAAACCAAATTTTCCCATATTGCTTTCTCCCTTTAGCAGAATTCTTCATAGGTGTATTTCTTCTGCCAAAGATCTCAAATGATTTTGTGAGTTACCAGGAAAAGTCACTATAACATTTCTTCACGGAAGAGTGAAATACTAATGAGTGTAGTGCTGTTCCCCTCACCTGCTTGGTTGAACATCTTTGTGCTTTTACCTCCTTCAGTTCCTCTTCTGCTCCCAACAAACTTTTAAAGTAATGATCATGCCCCACAGCAAGTGGATTTGCTGCAGTGTTTTGAATGTGAGTTTGTGTCTCGTACCTTCCTTTAGGGTGCAGTGAGGACCTTGGAATGCCTCTGGTGCTGTCACCCATTTCAGGGTCCCTCAGACAGCTCCTTGTCTTCTCAAACTTGGCTGGTTTCCTTCTCCTCTAGTCAAACAGAAGTTGCAAACTAATTCTGGAGAGACTTCTATACGCTTATCTAGTTTCTTAAATTGTTTTTGTGAAACAGTAGTTTAATGGCATTATTGTGCTGAAATAATGAAGAAGAGGGTTAAAAAACCCAACCCAAACCACTACAGAGCAGCACATAATACCAAAACCAGAGTGTTTGCAGTGTTAATAGTTGAATTCCATGGGGGAAATAAGCCTCCATGGAGGACTTAAGGAGCTGGTGAGTGGTGTCAGGTCAAGCAGTGAGTTCAGCTGGGATTAGGAAGGACAGGAATTGGGTTTATTCTCCCACAGCACATCTCTGCTTTGCCCCTCTGCTGAAGGCTGTGCTATGTGAGACCTGTGGCACTGACCCAGGAATGTGTCATTATTCCTGGTGTGGGGAGCTCTTGTCTGGCAGATCTTGGACAAACAGCCTTGGTAGGACACAGGACAGCTGCTCTTAGGGCTCTGTGTTGTCTCACAGTATATAATCCTCCTTCATCTCTAAGTCCCACATGAAAAATTCTTTTTCCCCTGAAGGTTTCACTGCAGTGGGATGAACTGTTGTTTCTCTGCCCTATATTAAGGATGAATAGGTAGTTTTTCATCGTGTTACCCAATCTTAAGGAATATTTATAGGGACTCTTTGATCAATGTATTCAAGGTCATCACCGTGAGGCAATTAAAAAAAAAAAGAGCACCTTGAAGTTGCTGACAGAAGAAGTTCTTCCTCAGAGACTGCTTTCTGTCCAGTAGAGAAACTTAAATCTTGTATTGCAATTATTCTGCTAATATAATGGTATTTAGACATCCATTTCTCCTCCTTCCTGCAAACAAACTTTGAACTCTGTAAAAGCCCTTCCAAAAAATTACCACGATTTAAAAGGATTTAGGAAATGTCCTAGAGGCTGTGCTACTGTTTGGTGTAGCCTGTGACATTGTCACCCTAAATGTGTGAAGTCTTCTTTCAACATCTTGCCTCACTGGCCTGTAATCAATGTGCTTTACTGGCTGTAGCTGCATTATTCCCTCAGCTGTGCTGTGCCACTGCCACACACGGTGATGATTGCTCAGGTTCATTTTGGTACAAACAGTGGGTAACAGCATCCCTGACTGCTGGGTACCACAGCTGGCCTGACACACTCACAGCTCTCTGCAGAGCTTGCCAGGGGCTCTGCACAACCACTGCCAAAACAAAACAGAGAAGAAAAAAATAAAAGCCCCTGATTTCAGACCCTCCCAGCTTAGGACACAAGTGTTATCAGGAAGAGGAATGGGAGACAAGAAAGACATTTAATGAAATTTAAGTGTAAAATGATGTTTCAGAGCTGCACCTCCAGCTTTGGCCCCCCTGCACCTATACTGCTGTGTTTAACCTATCTATTTCCAAGTTTCTAAAATCTGTGGCACTACTTTGTTTCTGGATCCTCTTCTATCCTCTCTTATTTGAACCAATCTTGACAGTCATTCTTTGTCAGAGTACCTCAGTGCAGTTTTATCTATTCAGCATCATATTTTCAAGGACAATCTGATAGGAACTTTTAAATTAATACATCATTGGGAAGGGCTGTCACTTTAATGACGTATTAATGTTACATGTCATGAAGGTAAAATTCAATGTAAAAAATGCATTATGCCAGATATGGTGCCTTCTATAGGATAAAATTTCTGGAGGATAGATGCATGAAAGTTTTTTTAAAATAAAAGATTTTTATAAAAAACACGACAAACCCCCCTAAACTGAAAAATCATACCACACCTCTCCCCACAATCAAAGTAATCAATTTACCCAACTCTCTATTTTTGACTTGCTCTTCAGTGGCTTTGTGGGCCAGGGGTTGCTCCTGTGCCACTCTTATCTTTGGGTGTTTTCTGAAGAGATCAGGGCATTTGGAAGGGTGTGTCTGTGTTTGGTGAGTGTTAGCTGGAGAATGTTATTCTTCAGCTCTTGAAAGTGTTTTGAAATCTTGGGGAGCAGGGCTTGGCTTTTCTTTGTTGCTTTTTCTCTATATATTCATGATAAAAAATACCAACAAATTCAAACAAGTCTTCTTTTCCATGGATGGAGCCTACCTGGAGGACTGAAACCCAGGAGGACTGTACTAGGATATTTTTAGTATTTTGTCAAGTGCTGTAGCAATTTGGTTTCCATTTGGTCTATAGAGGATTGTGTGCCTTGCTGTTGAGATTTTTCTATTACCATTGTTCCAGATTCGGACTGCAGAATATATTGTTTTAACAAAATATTGTGAAAAGATAAATTTTGGCTGAAATTTAAAAGTTAAATAATAAAAATGTTGTGATTGCCGATATTTTGGCAGTTCACCTGTAGCCAGCAGACCCTGGGGTATGTTGTGCTCAGAACAGCCCAAGTCACTAGACTCATGTGTGACTTTTAAGCAGCATCTCCTGCCATGTTTCTGGCAGCTGCTCTTGTGCTTTTATCCTTGTTTATGCCTTGCACAGTGAAAGCAGGTGTGAGCTCAGTGTGGCTGCCTGTGAATCGGAGCTGTGATCTGGATAATCACACCCTGACAGAGCTGACCCCAGAACTGGGAACAGCACTGAGTCTTTTGTCTGCTCACACCTGAGAGGGTGGAGATGAGCTGTCCTTAACCAAGCCCAGCTGTTGGGATTGTGGGGGATGATGGCTGTTAAATTATGTGTATAATAACACACATAAATACATGCACTGGATTACACGTGTGCAGTTTAGCAAGAGGGATTGAGGGAAGGTGTTCTAATTCTAATGGGACAATTTAAAAGAACTAATGTTTTGTAAAAGAAAGAATCAGTAATATTCAGCAATGAAGCAAAAACTTAAATACAATTAAAATATTTAGAAATTTTTAACTATTAAAAATTGTATTTACTGTTATTTGCAATGATTCCCCTTCCCTTTAATTTCAGAAAGAGACTCACAGTTTGTTACTCACAAAGAAAGAAGAAAATCGAATATAGAATTGAAGCAAGAATATAGAATTGAGCTTATTATAAGAAATAGTCAGAAACTGATTAGTGTAGGAGGAATTAATTATTAAATCTACCCACGCTCTCTATTTTTTTTAAATTTTTGCTATTCAATTATGCACCAGTAAATGTTATCATGCAATCACTGGCAAGGTGGTAATTAGTATTTATGAATTGCTGCTTTTTAAATCTGACCTTTTGATAAATTCCATTTGTGGAGGTGGTTTTATATACAGGGATCTTGAGGAACTGTGTATTTTTTTTTGTTTTGTTTTGGTTTTCCTCAGTTCTGATTTTTTGATACACTGTTGCAGTAGCAGTGATTTACAATCCTCTTTTATTTTTGCTAATAACAATAGACACTTTAATGCACAGAAAGGTGCCCCTGTAAATCCCTGAATTAAAAGAAAACAATTCTGGAGGTTAGGAAATGCATGTAAATGAGTGGTCAGTGAAAAGTACTGTGAAAGGTTTTAAACAGATGTCTTTTAAAATCAAGCTTCTTATCTGGGTGCCTAAATGGGATTCAGATGCCTGTGTTTAACCAGACTCTTACAGAGATTTTATGTTTTAATTATTTATGAGCCCTTGAACAGAGCAGAGGTCAGTGGTGCTATCTTTACTAGCTGGTTATACATCGATGTGACTTCATTTGAAAAGAACCATGTTCAGTCCTTGTGAAAGAGAAACGCAGAGCTCCTGATCTCCAGGCACTGGTTTTGCAATGCCACAGGTGTTAGAGGGGGTGTGGGCACCAGTGGGATCCAGCTGATCAGACTGACTGGGGATGTGTGCTCAGCCCTGCTCAAAAACTCCAAAAGAAGCCTCCAGCCATGGATAAAAACTCATTATTGCTGTGATTCCTGTCCTACCAACCTGCTTTGTGCTTCTGCTACAATGAGCCTTTCTGGGGGGGCAGCTCTGCCAGAATCTGGTTAAATGTTCTTCAGCCACAAAGAAAAATAAAACAAAAACCCAAATAAAACAGTGAATGGGAAAATACTGTTTGGTTTAACCAAAAAATGAAAAGAAGGCTCTTGCTAAATTTATGCAGATATGAAATTATGTATTTGTGTATATCTTAGATTTGTGTGGCATGTTTGGTTTTAATATTATGCTGAGGATTCTTTGCTAGCTGAAGTGCTGCACTGTGCCAGGATTTCAGGGCACTTGTTCTCTTAAGGAAACAAGCTTGTCTGGAGAAGAATTACAGAATTCTAAAGTTGAATCACTATGACTCACGTCATTTACATTTTGAATTATATCGTTTGCTTTTGGGATGGGGGATGACTTTTTAGTGGGCTGATTTAATGCTTGCTAAGGCACTAAAATATATATTTTTGAAACATAAGAACAGCTGATATCAGTAAATTAGATTTGATCAAAATGGATTAAGTCTCCTGGGTGGCAGAGTTGGATGTGCTGCTGTTTGAGGCTGCACAGTCTCCCTGGGAGCAGGAGCAGAATTCCTCCTCTTGGCAGGCATGCCCAAAGAGCAGCTCTGAGAGCAGGAAACAAGCCATGCTGCAGGGGTTGTTTGTAGCTTTGTAAGCTTTCAAAACTGATTTAAGCAGTGTATATTTACAAACAGTCTTGTGCTCTCTGATGGGCAAATACCCCTTGTTTCCCATTCTTCCCACATTTGAACTGTGTAAGGCAACTCTGCAGAGTTGACTTGGCAAGTATTAAATATTCCATGATGTTCTAGATGTGAAATTAAACTTGAGGATGAATTATTTTTCATAATACTATTTTTCTGTGCTCTGAAAGTGGTTTTGAAATGTATTGAGTCATAAAGTTGCTCCAGCTGGACAATAATTCTGTTATTGAAACTGGATATGGAGAATAAAATACACAGAATTTCTTTGCCTTCTTGGTTTCACTTTTTTAACCTTCTCTCTTAAAAAATGTAGGATCCTGATAAGAACGTGATATATTATCATGTGCTGCTGTGATTTATCTGAATACAATAACAAATCTTTGAACAGCAACATAAATAAGGACTCTAATTTTACTTAAGTAAAAATACCCATGAGTAAAACTGTAAATGTGGAGACTATGATGACAAAGTTTAGTTTCCAGTTCTACTTTTGTATTGATGAACAGTAGTTGTTCAGCAAAGTAAATTCAGAAATTCATTAAAGTTGCAAGAAAATAGAAAGATTAGTGAATTTTCTTTGGGAACTCATTCCTTCTGACTATAGATGAGGCTTTTGGGTTTTTATTTTGGTTTTTTCTTTTTGCATTTTCAATATTTTTCTGTCTTAAAGTTTGTGATGCCTTTGTATCTAAATATATTATTAAGTTGAATGATATTTTGGTGTTCTTGAGATTTTTGTGACTGGTTTAATTTTGTGTTCATAAGCAGGAAAACCATTCTGATCTTCAAAGTCTTTTCTTTAACTTGCCTTCAGGTCAGTCTGCATTGGTTTGCTTCTTCTACTTTCATATGAATTTGAGTTTAAAACTGCTGTGAGAAAAGTTCTTCTAAAAACAAATCTCTGTGTGTGCATGCAGAGCCAAGGATACATTTTATTTAGGGTGGGCTTTTTCTTTTCCGCGATTTAAGTAGAAGAAAATCTCTGTATAATTTCAGCATGGTCCCTAATGTAATTGATCAGCTTAGCTGGGAACTGAACTTAGATGCTTAATGAGCAAAGACTTTAGCTACAGTATATTCTTACATCTGGAAAAGAACTAAATAATACTAAGGAGTTGTGGGAAGAGATGTAGAGGTGTCCTTTATGAATGATTTATGAGAGTTCATGCACTTTCACACACAGTGAAAATGGATTTGTGCTAATGAGCTACATTTTGATCTCCAGAACTTCATCAATAGTATTAATGAACAAAATGCTATATTTAATAAGTGGAAATGCATGTTATTAAAATATCTCTAAGCAATATTTTTCTTTATTAGGAGAAAAATGTGTTTGAGTAGGATGCCCTGTTTCCACTGCCACCTTGGTTTCTACACTGTATTTAAAATCCCATAATGGAGTTAATGATTTTGAACTTTTCTTTACTTGCCTTTTGCCAGCCACCCTAGAGTGATCTGCAGGACTTGAATTATAAAAGATAGAGGAGAGATGCCTCTTGGCATTCTGAAGGCAAATGCTTTTGCATGAACTGCTCCCTGAAGTTCAAATTTAGAGGTTTACTCAAAACTGCCTTCTTTTGCCTTCAGCCCCACAATCTTTCACACAAATTATGCTCACTGACTAATGTTGATTATGTAATAATTAGTGTCATTCCATTGTTGGCAATTCTCCCTGAAACACTAGAGCAAGCTATGAAAGTTGTAAATTTTGAATTACTTTCCAATTCACTTCCCAGATGTTGTACAGTAGTTCTGCTACTCTGTGATGCTCCAGAAAGCTGAAAATCTGAGATTTACCTGTGGTGATCCACATGACCTGTAGTCAGCATCTATCAACAAAGACCTGCCGGTTGCCCCTTCATCTGGAGGAAACCCAGAGCAGTCGAAAGGAAATGCTTCTCAGAGGTAAGAGAGATTATTTTTAGATTTTTTTTTTATATTTCTAGAATGATCCATTTTAAACTGTGCAGTTGTGTTGTATTTGTTGCAGAAAAGCAGAAAAAAAAAAAGAAAAAAGCTGAAGGGCAATAAAAGCAGCTCTTTAGCCTTGGGTTTTAAATTATTCCTCCAAGGATAATTTAAGTTTTCAAATCAAGATTTTAGATTTTGCTGCAGTTAGGGTATCTGTTTCTTGTCACCAGAGAATTTGTTTGGGGTTCTTCCTCTTAGATTACAGAAATGGAAATTTTCCTCTTACAGCAAATGGAAAAATAATACCTGAAAACTTAAAGATTTCTGCTGTGCCTTCTGATCTGCTCCAGAAGGCTGAATAGGAAATTAATGTACATTTCTGGGTTATGCCCTGTCAGGTTTATGTAGTTAGCCACTTCCACATCCTTGTGTGATAAAGTCGGAGGTAAGCTGTACATTGCATTTTGAAGAGATGCCTGTTGGGAAGCAGAGTCTGGAAATGAGCTATGGGCAATGTGTACATAAGCCTGACTTAAAGAGCTTCCACAGGGAAATCTGAGCACAGGCTTTGTTGGGGACACTTTGGGGATGGCTTTTATTGCTATTGCTGTGCAAAGTCCTTGTTACAGCCATTTCTATTCAGCTGCACCCTGGGGTGATTAGTCTTCTGTGGATGGGTAGGAGGGAGCTGACTGTGGTGTATGGCTGCAGTAAAGTGCTGCTGTTTGGAGGAAATTTCATGGATTGCATTTGACCTCTGCAGAAAATGAACTGTGGAAATCCTTGGGACTCTCACCCAGAAAAAACAGATAGCATGCATTTTCCTCATCAAGTGGCCTTCAACAGTTTAACTTGTTTTTTCGTTACTAGAAGGGCAAAAGCCTGTCTGTATCTATGCCTCTCCATCTTGCTTTTTATTATTTCTGAATAGTTTTAGCTGAGGCAAGATACACTTGTCATTCTTGGCTTTAACATTTTCTTCTTGAGTGTGATTATAGTGAAAGATGTTTGACCAAGGAGTCGGAGGGGAGAGAAAAGCTTTGAAATTGTGCATGTGGTCTGTAGCTAGAACCCCTAGGTGAGTTAATTAGCATGGTGGGAGCCTGGCTGCTTGGGCTATTAGTAATTAGCACTGTGGTATTGGTGCTTTGAAAATGCTCTTGAAATGAAGATTGCTCACAGAGCAGGGAGGTGATATATGGTGTTATTGTCTATACATTTTGCTGCAATTTCAAACTTCCAGGAGACTGCTAGCAGTCTTATGCTGTTGCTGTAATACGTATTTTTAACCATACATATCTTAAAAGCCATACAAGCAAAAGCCTTAAAAGTTAGGAACTTGAAGGAAAGAAGGAATTATATTTGTTTCAATTAAGAATGCCATCCTTGTTGCAACTCACACTTTGGCTCCTAGAAATCTCAGCCAATTTGTAGAAGCTAGAGTTTTCACTGATCAACTCCTGCCACATTTTGAGAGTGATCAGTAGTCAACCATTCCTCTAAAACTTACTGGTGCAGTGGACAAGGGGCAAAAGGCTCTGTCTGACAGTCACTGCCTCACAGATGTTGGAGATGTGTTTTGCCTCTCTGTTGTAGGACACCCTCTCGCACAGTAAAAGCTGCAAAATTAGCACATAATTGACTTGGTAACAGTTTATGGGCTTGTCCTCCATTAGCAAAAGCCACACACGGCTGTGATGGTGAAAGCTTTTCCCTTTCCTCAGTTAGCAGTATAAAGAGGAGAATAATATAAAATAAGTGTTCAACTTGTCCCCAGTGCCAGATGCCAAAGTCACTGAAACCTGTAATTTAGATGATCTGGGAAAGTCTTTTGGAATCTTCATATTAGATCAGATTTTGCCAAAGTGTTTGTAATAGTTGCACAGAGAATTGACTAGTTATGTGGTTGTCTTCCTTAGATTATCCACGAGGATGTTTAACCTCTTGTGGTGGGGTTCTTAATTTAACCAGATAAAATCTACTATAAGATTCAGCCAATTGAGTCTCATTATTTTCTGCTATTAGACCAGGACAATAGGTTCTTATACTTTACTAATAAAGAGTTGATACCTTCAGCCATAATTCTGTCATTTCCATGTCTCTTTGTGTATATATTTGTAGTGTAACATTGAACTAATGTGCTGAGTCACTGTGGTACAAATTCAGCTAAGTCAGTCTATTTTGGATCAGGATGTTGGAAGAAATATATTAATTTATAGCCAATACCAAGACCTATCTCAAAGGAAAGCAAACAGGTCTTGCTTTGGGAAGATATAAATAGGTATGACATGGAAATAATGAAAAGGAGGAGGGGAAAGAATAATAATAAAGAGAACATTGTGAGCTTTAAGAACTTTTGAAAAAGCAAAAATTTTACCCACTCTTCTTTAACTTCTGATACAGATTTTAGGTATTTACATATAAACAGAAAAATTTGTTAATGTTCAGGCAGTCAGATACTCAAGTGTTTTGTCCCTTTGCTGGAATTTAAAATGCTAATGAATGATTAGGCTTCAGTAACAAGCTGCCTAATTTCACTTGCAATGATTTAACAAAAGCGTTTTCCATCTGGGAGAGCCGAGAAACAAACAACTCAATTTTTGGCAACAGATTTTTAAATGTATTGTTCCTTTTGAGGTTGTATTATGATGGAGCATTGTAAAGGGAGTTATCTGCTGTTTCTGGTCCCTGTCGGAAAAATACACCTCGGTAATCTTGTTAGAAGAGGAAAAAACTATCCAGAAGACTTATGTTAACACATCCTCTACAGCTTTTTCTTCAAAAGCACCGATTGAGTATCATTTTTTCAAAGCAAAGAACCAAGCATTTATTTAAGATGGGATATTCGACTCTTTGAGGCTTATTTCTAGAGTAGTGATTAGGGAATTCTGGGGCCATGTTGAAAAACTCCAATAAATGCGTTGTTATGTGACGCAGAAAAATCTAAAAGGAAAGAAATTGTGGATTTTGTATCAAAAATACTTTCTAGCTAACTAAAAGTGCATTTGTAATATATTTTGTAGTTTCTTAGGGCACTTTATAGTGCAGTGCAATAAACTTTTGAGTTATGACATATGTCAAGAACTAACGAGAAAGTAGGTTTGTAGTTTTTGGCATTCAGTATAGCTATTATTTAAAGAC
Organism: Sialia sialis; assembly: GCA_009812075.1. NCBI lineage: Eukaryota > Metazoa > Chordata > Aves > Passeriformes > Turdidae > Sialia > Sialia sialis. Next base: position 14,127,140 of record VRYO01002781.1, on the reverse strand, counting down.
AATGCTGTGTGATATCAGCTGGCACTATCAGCATGTCCTCAAAAATCTCTGTTTATTCCTTCTTCACTCCTTTCCCCCCAGTTTCAAATAACTTATTTCACCTAATTTCCTTTAGAGTTCTAAAATTTGCCCTTTCAAATTAAGGTGTAATGGAGATGTGAATAAATAATTGCTCTTTGGTCAAGTCCAAATGCAAAGTATAAATACTTAAGGTTTTTTTTCTTTTTGCAGTTTAAGAACTTGATGTAGAATGAAAATATCTAATTCAGGCATCCTAGGTAATGGAGAAAAACATGAGTATTTTTGCTACTGGTATCTCTGTTGACTGCTCAGAGAGAAAGGGGATCCTATTGTGATATTTTCATCCCATTTGCATAAATAAGATTCTCTGCCTTTATGTACTTGCTCTAATAATGTGCTTAATGTGTGCTGTCTAGCCAGCAAGGGATCACAATGTGGATGCACCCATTTACATGGGAAATTCTTTTTATCCTGACTGGGGCTGTGCATGCATTTAGAGCTGTGGATGTCCTTGGAGCAGTCAGTTTATTCAGCACTTTGCAGCATCATCCCCTCTGTCTTGAAAACAGAGAAAACAGCAGCAGAATTCATGCTTTGTATGAATGAGCTTAATAAGAACAAATGGTGCCAGCTGCAATGGCAAAATGTTCAGGAGAGATAAATGTTTCCTTGTTGTGTCCTTGTGGTGAATATCTCTTGTAAAATTAAAGGAGGGGGCTCCTATCACAATGGGATTGTTATTATAAACCTAGTACAGATTTAGGTTTTGGTTTTTATTGTAGAATTGTTATGCTTATTTGCTGCTTACATTGGCAGGTCTTCTAAGATTTCTGAAGTAAAAGTTTCAAATTATAGTATTAGAGACCAGTAGTGCTGCTGCTTTTACAGGGAGCTTGGAAATTAAAATATTTATGGTCAATTAATTCCTACAGACTTCAGTATACCTAAGATCAGACAACAAATTCCTTTTTCTCACTGTCTTTTTCAGCCACATTGAACTGGAGTAATCACACACGTACACACTCCCTCCTTTTTATTTCTCCCCTTTGAGATCTTAAAAGGAAATGGGGAGCTAAAAGAGGAGGTGGTGGGAAGAAAAAAGGTTTTTCTCTGTGGCAGTGAGAGAGCTGCAGTACCTTTGGTCCTGCAGCTTGTTCTGCACTGCGGGGTGGGGAGTGCCTGAGATCTGTGGCTGTGAGAGGGTTGTGTGCTCATTTTCTACTCTCCCATGCTACAGAGTGAAATCCTAGGGTGTGCATGTCACTTGCCAGACTAACTGAACCTCATCAAAGTTAAACTAAATACAAAGATAAATATTAGTAAGCATAAACTCTCATAAAATTATTTTGTGGTTATTTATTGGAGTAGGCCTTGGGTGTATTTATTTTTATTTTATATAACTTTATTAGATTGCTTTTTATGTTTATCACCCAGTGTAAGGACTGGTTTATTTTGGTAATGTAACAATTTAACTCTAGTTAGAAAATTGTGCAATGGAAAACCTTAGCATTTAAGAAAATACTATTCCTTTAAAGATTCTACATGCTGGATGTAAGTTAATGCTGTTTTCATTAGAAGTTTTCATTGAGTCCCATCTGTTTGAATATACAGCAATGATGAATTATTAATGTGTAGTGCTGCAAGAGAATAGTCATTTACTGACAGAAAACAGCATTTGGTTTGATACAGGAAATTAAATCACTTTATGCTTGTGAGTCTTGTTAATTATATCTGAAGTAAAGGATTTTAATTGATCTCAATACTTGCTGTGCAAAATAATTTTCTTCACTTGAATGTGAAAGAATGCATAACCATTTTTTTATTCTGTTTTTATCCTTAATATTGGTTTAAGCTGTTAAAGACTCAGACAGTAGTTTTCAACAGCTAATAACAATTTGGTACAAACATAATTTACTATCTACTCAGCTTTCAGTAAATGGCAAAAGAATAAATGAACGCAATGTGTTAGCTCATGAGAAGATGGTTGTTCATTGCCTTGGAGGTAGCTCCACACACAGCTCGTTGTGGTCTCTGTGTCAGATTTGGGCAATGGATTCAGTCCACCAGGAGCATCCTGAAGCCAAGTCCAAACCCTCCTGAGCTGCTGCTGGAGATGTTGGTGTGCAGTGGCTGGGGGAGGACGGTCTCTCCCTGTGCATGTAGCCCCTGCACTCCTGTTGGCCTCTGCTGACAGGGCACCAGCAGGTTTTGTGCTTGTAAAATCAGCTTTCTGGTAGCTCTGCTCAGGGAGGCCTGAGGAGAGTTCTGACTGCTGTTGGAGAAAGACAGACTTCTGTTTGGGGGCAGGAGAGCACGTTCTGGCTTAACTTCCCAGTGATTTATTTTTTTTATAGAAATAACTTAAAAACTGAAAAAGCCAAAAAAAACCCCAAAACACTGAAGGTTTTAAACATGATACATTGCAACTCTATTTACACTTAATAGACCAGGCAAGTTCTAAGGGTTTGTTCACTTGCATCAACACATAAAGTAGAGAAAAGTATCGCAGGATTATAAAATCTTGAAATTATGAAATCCATGTGGGGCAGGAGGCCTTGAGGCAGAGAAATAGACAGCACCAACCTATTGGGGTACCAAAGTCAGGTGATGCTCTCACTCAGCTCTTGATGACTCCCTACCTCGACTCCCACTGTGATAGGAAGCAACTTTAGTGCATTTCTTTCTGCTGTGTTTCACCTCCTTCACACCTTGGGGAGGGTCTAAAGACTTGAGAGGTTTCAGTTCAGTTCAGCTTTGCTAGCAGAGCATTTACTGGAAGGAAGAGGTGAACTGGAGATAATGACTAGGCAATAACTAAATATAACCCAAAGTGTCCAGCTAGCCTTTCTCTTTCCATTTCTCTTGGTGGAGTGGCTGATCTTGGTGGCAGGAGTGAGAGAGGCCAAGCAGAAAGAGTCTCCTAGTAGTGCTCTATTTCAGTCTCAGTGCAAACCATGAAACTTTCTGCAGGATTTCTGTTCATCACATCTGCTCCACAGGCAACATATACATTTATTTTTGTCCCCTGAATCTGTTAATGAAGATTATGATTTTTTCCAGCCCTATCTCTAATGTGACTACAGCCTTTCTAAGATTTAGACTGTGTGGACACAGCCTCTGTGACCCAGATAGTTATGGAAATGCAAACCTGTGCCTCTTTAACCACTGTAGTGCAGATAGTGCTATCTTTTTGTCACAGTTTTGTATCTGTTAAACCACTTTAAAAACCTTTATAATCTGTTCATTGGGTTTGACACTACTATATGGCATATGTGATATTTATCCAAACACCTTAGGAAGGTGGAATATTTAAATCTGAATAGCATATTTGTCCATAAAATGAACTGGAAAATAAATAGAATTAATTTGTGGTATGGGGATGAGATACAGGATGGAAATAGAAAGCATAATAAAAGGAAATAACAAAAAGAAGATGATTATTGCCTCAACTGGTTTATCTGCTCAGGTTCAGAGAGCAGAGCGCATTTCAGGGCAATTGGTTGCCGGAAGCTTTCAGTCCCACAGCACCCTCCTCACCTACTTCCAGAGCACAGATGGAATCTTATTTACCAGTGAAAAGTATGAAGGAATGGTGAAGGAATTGACAGATCTCAGTTAGACAAGATGAAAAGATATGCAGTCAGTTTCAAATGCTTTTAAAAAAGGAAAAAGGAATGGAAATATGGTAAAATTTTCATTTGGAAAAGCTTTGTATTGGAGGGTTTTTAGTAAAACACTTTATCCTGTTCCATCAAAACTCATTTTCCACTAAAAGATAATGACAGAAAATTTCCCAACATGGATGTGAGTCTGTCTGCTGGTTTGTGATCCTTGATGATTCAGTCTAGAGGCACTGAAATACAGCAGGAGCCATGTGGATGTGTTTCCTATCAGAAATATCTGCTTATTCCTGTGCTTTTCCACAGTCAGGATCAGTTTACCTAGGCTGTACAGGTACAGCAATTTCACGTATATAAGGCGCACCTTTTTGACTGAAATTCTGATCCGAACGCAGAAGTGCGCCTTATATGTGGACAGAGTTTGGAAATTTGCCAACCCAGAAGTGCAAGCCATGGGGGGAGCTGGTGGGGCCACGGCTGGAAGGTGTACGGGGTAACCAGTGGCAGATCCTCCCTGGGAAAAAAAAAAAAAAGTGTGCCTTATAGGACGGTGCGCCTTATATACGGACAAAGTTCGGGAAATTGCCCACGGCCCAGAAGTGTGTCTTATTCTCCAGTGCGGCTTATACATGTGAAGTTACTGTACTGTGGAGGCAAAATGCCATCTGGATGGTTTTTAATGCTACCTTGATTGAAACTGGGGCATGTACTACCAGTGGAAGCTGTGTTGCTGAGAATTAACATTTACACACTTACCCTATTGTTTCTCTAGCAGGGATGCTGGTTTTAGGTTTTTATTCTTAGCAAAAAGAAAGAGAGCATTATCCAAAACTCACAGGAAAAAGCTTCCATCCTTTTGCTTCCATCCTTTTACACCTTTTGAGGTATAAAAGCTGACCTGGCTTGTATGTTCTGGAAATTTTATGTTGGGATCACAACTCTTGGTCATGAGATCGGCACTATATATTTTTATTTTATATTTTTGACAAGCTGACAAACTCGCTAATCCAGAAAATCAGTATCAAAACCTATTAAAAATGCTTATGATGCCTCTTTACAATGTATTTAATCCCTTTCAAATAGTTTTGCTATCGAGTATTACAAACTGCCCTAAATCTTTCAGTGCTTTGACATCTGTATCCTCTGCATCCCTGGCACATGTACAGGTTTCAGATTATGCTTGTGCCTTGTCATGTATTAATTTCAAAATATGCCTTAGAAAAGAACTTGTTTACGTTAAACCTCTGTAAAGTCATGATTTCCAGAGTTTTGTTTCAAATTATAGCATTATGGTAACAAAGTCAAGATCTGTGGCATCAACTTTTAAAGTAATAGATTTAGAGTAACAACAACAACAAATATCTACTAATGATTTCTGTTGAAATAAGGCTTAGTTTATCAAAGCTAGGAAGAAGTCCTAGAAATCTCTTGTTTTTGCAACTGAAGGAGCATCACTAGAGAAATTTTGTTTATTATAATTTCAAAAACCAGATCCCATGAGTAGCAGATGTTTTGAGAAAGCTGAAAAATTAAGTTAAGTTTTAATGAGAACTATTGTTCTGGTTAAATAATGCATACTCCCAGCTACAGAGACGTTTACATTTAGAGATTCTAAAATCTTATGTTCCAGTCTTGAAAACAATTAAAATGTCTTTTTGTCACCAGTTTAAGTAATGCTTGAGAACTAAGAATTGTAAGTGTCTTCCCTGAAGCAAGAAACACATTAACAGCAACAAAGGCTTATTCCTTATTCTACTGTGTGAGCTGCATTTTGCATCAATAGGTTTTTGAAAAGACCTAACCTTCAACAACCTGAAATGTTGAAATCTGGAAGTGAAGCTTGTTCCTTGGTATAGGAAAAATGCAAAGATCTAAGCATTTCATAGAATTGCTACACAAGGTGTACAGTCCAAATAGTAATCTTTCATACATACAGTATTTAATGTTTCAGATTTGTTTTATTGACCTCTTTCTATTTGTACCTCATCTCCCAATCAACTCTTGCCTTTAGATTTCATGTGGAATATGAAATGTGCCAGAAAGTTGATTCCTGGAGGATTGCTTTTGAAGTACAGTCTTTGCTTAGAGTTCTGTGTGCAGTTAAAAGTACAGTAATTTCACAATTATAAGCCACACCTGATTATAAGCCGCACATCCGGGTAGCAAGGTAGACCATGGGATTTACGCGTTTGTTTTTGTTTTTTTTAAGCGAGGATCCATGTGTGACAAAGTAATGAGTTAGTAACAGAATCACACCAGCACGGGGTTTGGTGTCAGGTGCTCAATTTGCAAACAGTTTTCATAGACCAGCGAAGCCTTTAAAGGCAGCCCCAGGTGCTCTCCCTGGCTGGCTCTCACTTCTGGGTTGGCATTTCACTGGGATTTGTCCATAGATAAGCCGCACGTGGTGATTAGCCGCACTACTGGGGTAGGCTGGATTCTTCAATGAAAAAGATGCAGCTCATAATCGTGAAATTACTGTAGTTATTAGAGTAATATTTAAACCTTCTTTTTGGAATAGGAAAGGATGTTGTTGTGCTCTGTTGCATTGTATGCACTCATTTCCTTGGATTGCTCTGCTCTTTCCTTTGCCATCTTCATTATCTATTGCAGAAGTCTTGATGGAAAAAAAAACCAGCATAATAAAGATCATCTTTTTGATTGCAGCTAATCATAAGCTAAAAATGCAGAACTTGTTAATTATCTGGTAAAGCCAGCAATTCTTCAGGGACAGAGCAGTTAATTTCCTTTCTTTGTATTTTGTAAGCACATTGCTATTAATCATGGAGATCATAAGCTCAGCATTCCTGAAAATGTGCTAGTTAAGGAAATGCAGCTGACTTGTGATACACCTCGTAAGAAATCTTCTGAGAGCTACATATTTTGCTTTGCCTGAGAAATTGTGGACTCACTCTGAATATGATATCGAAATATAACAAAGGCTTAGATCCATGAGATCTACCTAGGACCTGGAATAAATAGGAAACCAATTTTCATTCTTCACAATGAGTTTTATTTAATAATTAAGCTATCTTAAAATCTATTTTAACGTATTGCTGGTGATTTTGTTGCTGCTGAAACATTATTATCCTCGTTGCTGGTGCTGGATGGAGTTAGGGAAGTTTATTCATGTCTGAATGTTTGATTCTGATCTAGAATGAGTACAAAGCCTTTTGGCATTGGACTGGCACTGCAGGTAATGGGATTTTTTAATTAAACCCCCCCAAACAATGGTCATTTGTGTATATGTGGACATAAATTGGTTGTGTAACTTGGCACTTTGCAGTGCTGAAAAATCTTGATATCAGATTCAATAATCCAAGTGATAGATGTAACACTTTGAATGCCAATTATTTTTATGACCTTATAGGCCTGCCTTAATACTTCGCTTTGTATTGCTGTGCTCTGGATTAATTCATCAATGTAATGGTGTGACTGAAAAGGTCACAGTACTGCGAGCGCTGAAGGACTAAGCAGCATCACAGCTCATAGTTTATGAGTACCTGCAAGAAAAGAAAGATAGAAAATGTGACAGATGAGAATTTTCCAAGTGAAAATAAGAAACAAAGTAGTTTTTCCAGCAGGAACACTTATGACAGACCTTGACAACGTAATTACTTTTTTGACTGAAGTTTTGATCCGAACGCAGAAGTGTGCCTTATGCGCCAGTGTGCCTTATATATGGACAGAGTTTGGAAAATTGCCAACCCAGAAGTGCGAGCCCGCAGCAGCCCTGAGCAGAGCTGAGCCTGCCCTGCCCCGAGCATGGCTGGGGCCGTCCCCTGGGCAGCTCCAGGCGGGCCCAGGGGTGGCTGGGTGGCAGGTGCCGGTGGGCCTGGAGGCGGGAGGGAGTGCTGGGGCCCGCGGCACGGGGAGGGTGCCTGGGGCTGCGTTTAAAGGTTATGCCGATCCGTGAAAAATGTTTGCAAATTGAGCACCTGCCAGTATTCTGTTACTAATTCGTTACTTTGTTGCACACAGATCCTTGCTTCCAAAAAAAAGTGCACCTTATACGCTGGTGCACCTTATATGTGGACAAGGTACGGGGATTTGCTGGCAACCCGGAAGTGCGGTTTATAATCTGGTATACCTTATAGATGTGAAATTACTGTACTTGATTATTTTGACCTACATCCAGCTCTCCTTCTCCCTATGTAATTCTTCCTATTCTCAAAAATTAGCATTTGTATCTTGATTTGAATTAGTTTATTAATAAATAAACTACATTCAAGCTAGAAATTTGGCACCAGTCTACTTGTGATGACTACTAAATTAAAGTAATTCCTTTGCTATAGAATAGGTGAAAATGACAATGCATTCATTACTTACAGAAGAGAATATACCCCTGCAGCCAAAGGAAAATATAGTGCTAAAAATTCATAACAAGTGTTTAATTGGTTGGTGCAACCTTGCAATGCTCATTTTGTGCTGTGTCACATCTGGTACAGTCAACTTGATGACACTGTGACCTGTTCTGGCTTCATCTGTTCAGCCAAGAAGCCTTGGAGGTGAATCTGCCTGAGACTTTCACAGGCAATTTCATGAAGGCCAAGAAAAATTCATTAGCACTTGACAAATCCAAGTGATCAGAAAAAGCAGAGTGATATGAAAACTTAGATGAGGTGACCTAAAGCAGTGAAGGGGGGACAGTGACACCCACACTTCTTTGGCGGGATCCTGCTGCTCGAAATGCTGGTGCAGAACTGGGAGTGCTGCACATCAGGCTCTTGGGAGAAGATCATGGCTTGAAATATCAGCTGCTTATTTCTGCCTGCTTGGACATAGTGAATGGTGTTTGCTGTGAAAAGGTCACATCAAATTTTAATCAGGACAGGAGGAAAGGCATGGGGAACACTGTGCAGGCTGACAGGGAACCTGCCATGCTTTCCCCTGTGTCCCTCCTGAACAGGGACATCTTTAGCAGGGACATCTTTGTGAGCCAGCAGGAGCAGCCTCTGGGTGGAAAATGTGTCTGCAGGAGTCCCTGCTGGGGGAGAGATGTGAGCACTTATTGCCATTCTCCTGTAGAATTTTCTGGTTCATACTAATGCTATATCCTGTGCTAAAAAGGTGCTAAATTATTTTCTTAATTCAGTAAAAAATGCTAGACTGGTGCCTTCTGATTACTTTGTGAGACTGAAAAAGAAATGAAGCAATTTCTCTAAAGTAGAGTAAAAAGCTCTGTTCAACTAGAAAAGATATGTTTCCAGTTGGCCAGTGAAAGAAAATTTACAAAAAAATTTAATTATGGTTGCTATGAAGTACATGTCTTTTGTATTATACCCTGAATATTTTGTTTGTTTGACTGGGGTTTTTGGCGAGTTTTAAGTTGTTTGTTTGGGGTTTTTTTTTGAAAATGCTGGCAGCTCACTTTTTATAAACTATTGCTATTGCCCCAGGACTATGCCTCGAGTCTATAATGGTGGTATTATCATAATGGTCATGTATCTGCTCTTACCTAAGGCAATAAAGGTGATGAAAGGTTTTGAAAATTCAGAGCTCTACCTTTGTTATGCTTCCTCAAAAAGACTCAGTTTTCTAAACCTACTGACCCTGTTAGTTTATGAAATTTTGTGTCAGAACTTGTCTTCCTAGCTAAAATAGATCTGTCTTGTGCAACTGTGATGCAAGGTTTGGGGTGTGTTTATTTATATGTACATAATAAAGCTTTAGGAAGGAAAGGGAAAGGTGATATGACTAATTCTGGTTTCTTTCTTTTTGTAATTATTTCAATTTTTTTTGTATTTGAAATTACTTTATGATCAAACAACATCCCCCCTCCAGTCCTATTGTGGTGGAGTCTCTAAAAATCAGCAGGAAGTTCCAAAAATTTGGATTGTTAACATAACCTTTTTCACTTTAATGTCATTTTGACATGAAATATTTAGTAACTATATTTCATTTTCACTATGCAGAAGTCAGTGATGGTACCAGCTCCATTTCAGTGATTTGTGTCATGGCTGTCCCTCACAAGGGACAAGTCTTGGTGTGTTGTGTCCAAAGGAGCTCTGAGAGGCAAGCAGTGGAAGTGTAAATGAGCACTAAGCAGATGAACTTGGCTAAGGAGGGTGGTTCAGGTCTTCTCTTAACTGACTTGGGCAATGCATGGAAGATCTAGGTTTCAAATATTCGGACTGCACTTCGAGAGAGAGATAAATGGATGTATTGTCAATGGTAAACTTCATTTTCAAGGAAGATGTTAATTCTGAAATGCCAGCTTTCACTTTAAATCAAAGGTATCTGGCTCTTTATACTACGAGCACAGAATAACATGTTCTCTATTAGAGAACTTTCTGTTACTCCTATGGAAAGGGAGGCTAGCTTTATTATACCAAACTAGAAAAATATTTTAGATTATGTAGCTTAAAATAATTTCTATCCATAGGGCTCTGAGAAAGAAAGAATAACAAGTTATTGTTCATCACTAGGAAGAAGTGGGGAGGGAAGGAAAGGTTACTAAGATTGAAAATTTGTACTTAAAAGAGTTAGATGACTGAAAAAGGCAAGATTTTTAAGAATTAAGGCTCTGTTACTGTTTTGATATAGTTATGATAGTTGAAGCATTTGTTTACAATTGCTAGTTCAAATTGATGCAAAATAAAGAGAAAAAAATTTATTCCATTAAAAAACTTATCTTTCCCAAAGAATAATTGATGCAAAGCCCCAAGGGTTTAATGTACTGTGAAAACTGAGGTGTCAGCTTCTGGATCTGCTACTGGAAGTTTTTCTGTTGGCAACGCAGCATTAAAGAGCATTTTAACTTGTTAGCTTTGTGAAGCTGGTGTTTATGGAACTATATGATACAGATTGCTTTCTTTGCTGCTGAATTTTAGTGCTCCCAAGGAGAGCGTGGAGAATGCCAGAGAAAACACAGCACTGCCAAAAACCAGTTCAGGATATTTTGTTATGTAGAGGAGTTTTGTTTTTTTATCTCTGATACTTAGTTTTTGCTTTGGGGAGGGAGGGAGTGAACACTATAATCTGCTTTTTTTTCCCATCTGGTTAGATGTATCCTAAACTTTGGTTGAGTCAAGAAAATACTGACATCACAGTTGCATAGGTTATGCTTTTGTTTTTTACTTGGATTTGGCCTGAGCTAATTCAGATGTTTGGATGCAGTTGACAGTCAGCCAGACGACATTGTCACTGATGGTGACAAGTCCTGGCACTTTCTTGTTTGTGAAATCTGATGAGGTAACAGCATGAATTCCTATAGCTGCACGTTGCAGATGACATGCTGTATTAATCAAACTGAAGTTTACAGGTCTTGAGCTGTTCACTTTAAATTTAACCATTTTTTGAGAGCAAAAGGTAAATAATGCTGTGATCTGTCTCTAAGATTTATTAATACCAAATCCAGCAATTTTTACCTTTATGAGAAGTTGCAATTCAACTGTGACATTCTTCATAGCAAAAATGATATTCCAGACATCATAAATGACATTTCCCTTCGAGCAAGCCTGCAGATGAAGAAGCACCAATACCTGTTCAGAAGCTGATTTAGAGTTAACTGGGGGACAATTTTCCTATGCTACAGTACATAAACATTCTGCACTGACGACGTTTTACAGCTGGTCACAGTGCTGATAAATATATTTTATGGAATATCTGCTTGTAATGTGCAGATGGAGACAGAGGACTTCTCCATTTCATTTTGGTTTATTTTACTTTGTCATTTTAATAGCATTTAGCATAAGCCTGATAAGCCATTAAAAACTAGCAGATATACCTAGCTCTTAGTTACACTGATGTAAATTACAGTTTGCTGTCTTTGGTAAAGTTATTCCACATTTACAGAACAATTTGCAGATTGTAGAGATGCCTTCAGGCATTACAGAGATGTAAAATTAGAGCACATGAAATAAGCATCAGACCTTTCTGGGAAATTATGACCTTTTTCTATTACTTAAAAAAACCAACAACTAAGCATTTGAAAGGCAAAATAAAACTACCACAAAACAATGGGAATATAAAACCCTACACAGGATGCTTTTATTTCTACTATTCTTATACAGCCCAAAATAATAAAAATATCTTCTGATTAAACTATAAATGTAATTTTTGCTTTAGGCTGTTTGTGTCTAAAGGATCTATTGCTGATATTGAAATAGGGGAGTCAGTGCCTGGAAAAGGCTGGCTTCCTAAATTTTCAATTCTTTAACTGATCATTCTGGCTTAAAATGTCATAAACCTTGTGATCCTGCATGAATCATTTTAGACATGTTTTCCCATGAACATCAGAACAGGGAAATAGGGGACTATTTATGAAGCTCTAATCCTTCTCTTGTACTCAGTGTGATAAGTCAGGTGAGCTCTGTTTTTTTATCTCGTGCTTTACTTTGTCATTTATACCTGAATACTTCAAGAAGCTGTGAATTAAAATTCCTGAATATTATTCTGCAGCACTACCAGAGCACCAAGGGCAGCTTCAAATCTGTCTAAAGCCTGCAGGATCTTCCTAGTGCCAGAGGGTTTTACCAGCACGTCCAGGAAGAACCAGGGTAGGATGAGATTTGGGTGCGAAGGCTTTTCCAATCTGCCCTCTGAAGAGAGTAAGGAAGGAGCCTAGTGGAAAATGAGTTGCTGTTTGTCATTTCCTGCTGTTTCTTACAGACTTTTCAGTTCAAATTACCTTTTTAACAGCTGGTTTAATTTGTTTAAGGGTCCTTTAGGCTGTGGAAGGTAAAATCTTGTTCACAGGTTGGGTGTGTGGTTTGATACTGCAGCCTCTGAAGGAGCAGAAATAGATTTGCAGATACCAGCCCTGTGGGGCTCTGGCTGGGACTGTGCTGCAGGCAAATCCCTTGCAAATCTTCATTAGTGTCAGCAGGAAGGTGTTTGACAGAATTCATTCAGAACTACCCTATTGCAAAGTGCATGGCTTACTTCCTCTAGACTGTACAAGTCTTCTCTGTGTCCTATAGGACGCTGAAATCTGCCATGGAGGGGATTTCAGTGTCTGCTGAAAGATTTTCAGGGTGTGGTGAGGCTGGGGAAGTGCTGTCCCAGGAGTCACAGTGTCAGCAGCTGTTGTTTTGATTCATGCCATGACAGCCAAGCTCTCCTATTGCCTCCCTGGCAAAGGGAGCCATCCTGGCTGAGCAGTGCCTAATCAAGCTAGAGGGAAAAATCACACTGTAACACTCATTCTCACAATGCATAGGCTACTAGAGGTTATAATGAATCTTGCAATTTTAGCTGTTATCACTGAATTGATAGAATTTTTTTTTCCTACACACATCAGGTTTCCTGAAGAGAGAGAGGTGATGTATGTGCAGAACTTTAGAAGAAACAGGAAAAAAAGCATGAACTTAATGTTAGCTATCCTGCATCTGTGCTGCAAGCCAAAATGTATGTTTCTTCCTTTGATTTTTTGCATTAACATTTTTATGTCTCTCGTGTGTGTGTCTGTTTAGCCTCACAGTCTAAGCTCATATTTATAAACAAGATTTGGAATTTGAGTTCATGAATTTGAACCTCACTCTGGATCCCACCCCAGGCTCTCTCTTACTCTGCTGCAAGTGGGTGGTAAGGTGGAGACATGTGAATTAATCATACTCACATGAGTGCTGTTGTGCTTTCTTGTGCCAGCATGAGAGACCACATAAGCTGGAAATAAATCTTTGCTGATTACAGAGCAAGGATTCAAGAGGCACATCTGAGATATCTGCCTTTGACAATGTCCCTCCAGAGCCCTTAGAGGTGAGCTTGAAGAATGGCAGTTTTTTTATGTAGTAGCTGGAGCCTTGTTACTTCACCTGCTTTTTTTCCCCTCATGGACATTCTTTGCTGTAGTGATGTTTTTTCAGACCTGTGCTAATAGGGGCTCTGTGTTGGCAGGCACACAGAGAAGCTGTGCCCTTTTGAACAGTGCTGTAAACAGTTTTGTCTTGTTCTGTCTGTGTAGGACTTATGTGAATGCCTTGCACAGGCATTTTGTTTTCTTCTCAAAAACAGCAGAGCTATACAGATTTCCTCTCCATAAATTGTGGGAATTGTCCATCCTTTCATCAATAGTGGGAGAGCTATGGGCAGACAATGATGGTCTCCAAGTATTTTCCCTTCTTGCAAACAGAACAGGCAAGCACTCCAACTACAGGTGTTACCTGGGCCCAGCAGTTAACAGTACCAATAATTTCAGGTGAGATAATTCTGAGTTTTAGCACAGAAGAGGTCAGGAACTATGGCTGTGTAAGAGCCTGGATTACCTATAATGTGAATACAAATATTAGTCAGCAATGCAATAAGGGCAGAAAGATGCCTTAAGTGCCAATAAGCTAACAACCTATAGTATTGTACTGGCATGAAATTCATATTAATTTTTAATTCAAAAGTTCATTTACACTAATCATGCATTGATTTATATTGCAAATCTTAGAAATAAGAGCAGAGTCCTCATCAATGGAAAAAAAGTCTTTGTAACTGGGGGCTCTTCTGCTGATTCAAAATTAATAGCACTGCATTTAACCCTGCTGAGTGTAAGGAACTGGAGTTACTGCTATTTCTTGGTATCTTTGTTGCTTAAGGTGTGACAATGACTGCAGCACCTAGTCTTGCTGGTTATCTGGTTCTGTCATGCTTCCCTTATAGTTATTTCCTTCTTTTGAGATGCTTGCAGAAATTTTAGAAAAGAACCTTCAGTTCGGCTCTGGGTACTTAAATCCCTGTAACAGTGTTTCTATTAGACATCTTGTATCCAATATAATCTCCGTATTCAAGCAGAACAATCATTAAATCATCAGAGAAGAATGAAATAATTTGGTTTACTTTCTTCAGTGGTCAGTTATGCACAGAGAATGATAGGGGAAAGCAAAAAATATTAAGACTTAAATGTGTAAGTTCAGGTGAAGCTATGGCATCTGAGAACCTTTATGGTACATGTGAAAACTTGGTCTGAAGAAACTTATTTAATGACTCCTACAAGCCCGGCATCGTATTTCAAAAAACTTTCATTTTAACAGAGCTGCTATTTTACTGTAGGTTTTTCTACTAGAAATATTCTGTAGTTGCTGTGTAATGATGCGATAAATTCACCCAGGAGCTTGTTACAGTTAATAACCTGTAAAGGGCAAAAGTATTTGGACAATGAACATGAAATTGGACCTGTATCATTCACTAACAGTGTAAGTTATTTCTTCCTTTGCCCTTCAAAGAAAAGTCATTTTGTGGAAAAAAAATGGAGGTCAGCCTATTTCCTACATGTTTAATTTTTTACAGCCAGTGACTTCTTTGTAAATAAATAATATGCCTTGCTCAGAAGACAAGCATCAGTTCTGAAAAATTATCAAAGACATTAGAATACAATGCTAATGTATTTCATGCTTCAAAAACTACAGCTGCCAGAAATTCATAGCAATCAATCAACATTTTTCTTTTGCTGTTTTTCATGTATTAGCAACACTTCAGTAGTAATTATGACCCTGGCTGTCCCCACTCTTTCAGATAAATGTACTGGTTGTATTGATTCACTTAATATTCCTCTGTGGCCATTTCAAAAGCAGGTACCATTTCAGAAGACAAGCAGACACCTCTTCCTCTGTAGAATACTTAATATTTTTTCAGACAATTTAACACATTTCTTTGTGTTTGAATAGAATTACCTTTTCTACCACTGCAATCTGTAAATTAGAAAACTGAACAATAGAAGTGCAATAGAGATAGGTTTCGTCTTTCATAGCCTGTCAAGTCATTCTTCCCTTCTTTAATAGACAAAGTCTGGTGATCACAGAGCAAGTGTGAGGTATTCTCTGAAAGAGAACTCTCCAAGTGCTAATGGCTTGGAACCAAGGAGGGTGGGTTTTGATTCTCTATTGGGAAGAAATTCTTCGCTGTGAGGGTGGTGAGACCCTGGCAGAAGTTGTCCAGGGAGCTGTGGATGCCCCATCCCTGGGAGGGTTCAAGGCCAGGCTGGATGGGGCTCTGAGCAATGTGGCCAAATGGAAAAAGTCCCTGCCCAGGGCTGGAATCTTCTAATCCAACCCAGCCTATAGCTCTACCTCCATCTCTTAGAACAAATACTTGTACACTTGGGGTCAGAAACATCTTTCATAAATTCTTGCATATAGAGTGAATTATTTCAAACCTTGAAATGCTCAAGATGCGGGGCCTTCTAGGTCAAGGCTTATCCTGCAGACAGGAGAGCTTGTATTAAAGGAATCTGCATTAGTGCTGTCTCCATTTAAAAGACTTCACTTTCCAATCCTGTCTCTCTCACTTGACCTTCACCCAGAATAGACTGTAATAAAAACTATTTTTATAAGTGACAAAAAGGAAGCACAGGCACTGCAGCTATAACAATGTAAGATTACCTGTAGATTTATGAGTAGGGCACGTTGCTGCTTTGGTTATAGTAATGAATCTCACTTGTGCTAATAAGCAGGATTGTCTCTGCCCTGTCAATGCTG
This sequence comes from Sialia sialis, assembly GCA_009812075.1. Taxonomy (NCBI): domain Eukaryota; kingdom Metazoa; phylum Chordata; class Aves; order Passeriformes; family Turdidae; genus Sialia; species Sialia sialis. The sequence continues at coordinate 14,111,095 of VRYO01002781.1, read as the reverse complement.
GGGCAAAGTCGTGATGCTCTCAGGCAGAGCTGGTATTGCACTGTGGCAATGATCTCTGGTTTCTGTCTTACACATTGCACAAGAAAGGAATCTATCTTGAAAAGAAAATGGAAATTACAAAATGCCTATTCATAACTTTGCTCTTTTTTTCCCCCGTGCTTTAAATTACTGCATCTACAAGTCATTTCAAAATTACTTTCTCAGAAAATGAGCTCTCATCTCTCATGGTAAAGGAAAGCAATGAAGGCCTTGTTATCCAGAGAGCCAAGGAATAACAGACTGAATAAATATTCCCTCTCACATGAGGGAGCAGGGAGGGGGAAACTGGCTGCGTAAAGCTCTTTTCTTCTATCTCCTTTTGTTTCATGTGAAATTTTGGCTGAGAGGGGCCCTGATACCTTCTACTTACAAAACAAAATGAGAGGAATGGAGGGCTATGAGGATGAGGCAGCAATACCTCTGCTATTGCCTTTATGCTTGCGCAATGAAGGAGTACTAATATGGAAAAATTGTGTCTAGAGAAATTAAAATAGCCTGTTTCAAGTTGAAACTAGGTTGTTAAAATTATACTCTGAAATGCAATATTATTTATGTGATCTTATATGATACCCTCATTTTGTGGTTATTGCTGTAGTATTTTCAGGCGACAAATACTTGTATGTATGTTTGTAGATTTTAGAAATACTTCAGAGCTTTAATGTTGACAGCTTTTGTAAGATGCAATTTTGAAAGTTGGCCTATGATACAGATATGTGATTGAAAGTTCAGGGTTTTTTTTCTGATACTGCAGAAGAGGAAAAAAGCTAGTTCCCAGTGCTTTAGAACTGCAGTATTAAAAGTAATGGAGTCATTTTAATTTTTACATAAAATCAGAGGATATAAATTCAAACACTTCAAATAGATGTATCTCTGCATGTATGTTTAACAACTTTCCTATAAAACCAAGGAAAAAGCTAGTATCCAAAATAGTTACTTTCGGTTTTAGGCTACCCCGGGCTTCATTTGCCGAAACACAACAATTGTATTTTAGTTAGATCTGTTGGGTATGTACACAGAGATGTTTTCAGCAGGTTTTGCTTCATATGCCTGATTCTTTATGTATTGATGGCATTTTCCAGAAAGATATTTAAACTTTCTTTTACGCAGGGCTTGGTGAATAATTTAATACCAATTTACTTCAGTGCTGCTGTCTGTGATGGTTGGTGAGTGAGCACCAGCTGTGCACTCACTCAGGAAATGTGAAAAGTCTCTATGTGCTCTAAGAATTGAGGAATTATCTCTGTTTGCTTATGAAAGAGCAACTTCATGGTAAAAGGTAATGGAAATTAACCCCCTTAACCATTGTATTCAGATAGTTAGCTACACTTAGAAAAGAAACCCAAACCACTACCAATGAAAGTCACAACAGATTAATTTAATATAAAAATAATGGGCCCTGAGAAGTTCCTGACTTCCATTTCATAATTGCCTTGAAGGTCATGCCTCTTCAGGGACAAGGTACATAAACAACAGTGTTCATTCATCTCTACAAAGGGTTAAGAAAAGCAGGAGGAAACCAAAGAAAGGCTGAAATGCTTTTACTGTGCCTGAAAGCAAAGAGCAGACTTTATTAAACACTTAGGAAGCTGCACTGAGTCCCACTGTCCATAATAATGAGAGAGAGATTCTGCTTCCATTCTGCATACAAGATGATGGACTAGAAGTTCCCTTGTTTTGTAACATCAGCTTCTAAGGGTAAAGGGTTAGCAAAGACAAGATGCAAGGATGGTTTCAAAGGATGTATTGATCTTTTATTTATTAAAAACTGGGGTATTTGCAATTCATGTAAATTGCTAGTGTTCTCTCTGAGATTGTAGTTGTGTCTGTATGCACGATATGTAAAGTTGAAGGTAAATACTTTTTTCCAAGGCTTTTCCCTCTTTGAATTTGTGAGTTTCTGGTAGGTGTGTGCTCCTCAGGAGTAGAGTTGAACAACAGCACTTAAAATCATCCAGTTTCCATTCAGTCCTCACTTACCTTGGAAGTTATAACCCTTTATAAAATGTGAGAGTTTTGAGTTTAAAATGTTTGGGAACTAAGAGTAGCTTAGCAGTTGAGTGCACCAAGCTGCCTTAAGGTTGTTAATTCTATCTTAAATTGTCGAGGAAAAGCTTATCTGGACATTCATAATGCATGAATAGATCTGCAATGGATCAGTTGATCAATGAGAAGAAAAGCAGTATTTGATGTGGGTCTCTTTCTCTCCTTTCTGATTTTTATTTCCTTATCTCTGTAAGGTATCTTGGGGTAGGGAGAAGTAATCTCCTAATGATAAATTGTGTCTTCATGTTAGTAACAGAAAGAAAACCATACATTCTTCTTGTGTGTCACAGATAGGAAAGCTGTGATAGGAGCAAAGGGAATTCATTTATCTAAGTGCTGGTAAAACTTTCAGCTGTGGGACTGCTGATTTCAGTACTGCACTTCAAGAAACACCATGGGCCAGAGATAGCAGGGGAGATGCAGAAATAATGTCAGAAAATCTAATTTAAAAATTTAAAAGAAGAAAACTTTACCTAATAAAAAAAGGTCAGGAACCTTCAGAATGTTGGCAGGGACAGTGATCCATGATCATGTCCTTGAAGCCTGGCCAAGGTCCATAGATTTTGCATAGATTGCTCCAATTAGGCCATAGTTTTGAAGCTCTTTGTCTCAGGAGTGGGCTATGCTGTACTTTGGAAGTGCCAGTCTGTTGTGCCACTTTTGTTATCCATAGTGTAGATTGGACTACCTGTCCCAGACATGAATGGAATTTTCTGCAGGGATAATCTGTCAGACAAGGAAGTCTGGGTTATCCATCACACATGGCTTAACAAAGCAGGTAGAAAAACATGTGTCTAATATCTGATGTGTTTTGGGATGTGAGATGCACCAGGTGATTTCTCAGGATGCTGTGTAGCTTTTCTATTATTTATAAATGCCAAATGTTTTTTACAGAATCTTTAAACCTAAGGTTTTTCATATCTACAGCAGTGTTTGGGTCTTGGGATAGCTGTTTGCATTTTCTCTCATGGAATGTCTTGTAGGGCTCAGATTTTCTATCTGGAAACAATCTTCATGAGAAACTTAGTGACTGTCAATGGTGGTTTAAAGGAAAAACAGAGTAAGCCTACAGAAGGGAAGAACATGAAAAAAAACAATCCAGTATTTGGAGTAGTGCTTATTGATCTATTGTTGGATTTTATATATTTCAGAGTGATTACATCCAAACTTCTGGGGTTTATTTTTAAAGATGCATTTTTATTTATTTTATCTCTTTGAAAAAACATTGGTAGAATTCTTCTTTGCTCTTTCTTCTTTGTATTTGCCTCTTAGCTTAGCAGCTTGATTTTTTCCCACTAATTGGAAGAAATAAAATAAAGTGAAAAGACAACCAAAGAGGAGGTGAAGAAAGGTAAGATAAAAGTAAAAGAGATTGTGCAGTTGTGATTAAAATAAAAAAAAGGGTAATTGCCCATCTAGTAAAAATAAAGAAGCTCAGAAGAAATGTGTCAAAGGGCAGAGAACAAAGGCAGACATATTATCAAACACGGGAGATGCAGTCTGTAATTCTTGGTTGTTTCCACACCCTGCCATTCTTTTTGTATGCTGACAGGCTTTTAAATAAAGGCTTTTAAATAAAAAGTGCACCTCTCATAGAGTCCCTGCACTTTTATGTAAAAAAGTACAACTATACAGAAATCTTCCAGGCCCCCTAAGAAGGCACATAACTGCTTTGCCTTCAGAGGATGTCTGGGGTAAAACTATTTGCTAGCCCTTGTTCAGTGGAAAATAATGTGGGCACAGCTGGATTGGCCAGGCTGGTGGAGAAGTGGATTCTGAAGATCTGCCCCAAAAATCTTCCTTGAATCTCATCTTCCCATAGCTGGGGAGATTCCACCTCTGGCTAGATCCACTGCATGGTCAGGAGAGCTCTTCCCCTGTATCTGGGCTGGGGCATTCTTCTCTTCCCTCTGGGATATCCTGAGGTCAAGGTTGTTGTGCTGATCTTTCTGGTTAACTGCTTAGGGGGTGTATAGAAGTGAATTTCTTTTCTGATGCAGACCCCTTCTACTGCCCTAGACAGGTTGGATCATGGGGTTTTTTGGGTAGGACAGTTATTTTTTTGTTATATTCTTGGTGGATTTTGATTAAATTAGCCACTAAGTATACAAAGATCTGTTTGCCTTGCTCTTCTGAAATAATTCATTACAATTCTTGAAGTAAGAAGTTCAGTAGTTGCTGTTTTGCAGTAGCATAAGTTAAACCTCCTTGCAGCCTGATAATTTAGAAAGTGAAGGAACTTTCAATTCTCATCAAACACCTCTGGACAAGCAACCAAATAAAACCCAACCCCATCTCATTACACAAGCAAAATCCTTATAGTGAAGAAGCAAAATTTTATTCCTACACTATTCCATTAATATTTGAATTTGTGAGCAATCCTTTCCATCTGAGTGGTTTTGACACAAGTGTAAACAAGATATAAAAGGAATATAAGGGCTTCCAGCTTGCTCAGAGGGAAGTTCTTTCAGCTCCTGTGTACACTGGTGACATCTTGCTAGGACTGCCATCTGCTCAGCAGGACAGCACAGCTCTAAGGGTGGTCTTTCAGAAAATGCTCTTCTTGGAAGCAAGACACAAAAATACAGGGATTTTTCCCCCAATTGACTTTATTGTGCCAGTGTTATTGATATTATGATATGTAACTATGTCACAATTTAATAATACAGTCATACAGGAGTATACAGATTATTTTATACAGTATTACTTTTATCTCTGTTACTTCTGCTCTTTTATCTTGCTAATCTCTCCTCTCTTTTCCACACGTCTCATAGCAACTGGATAAACAAAAATTAGGCAAAATTTTACTCTTTTTCATCTCATTTTATCAGTTTTCTACTAGGCCAGATCTAATAGTAGGATCTCAAGTGTGCATTGCTTCAGTGAGATGTGTGCAGCTCTTGGCATGTGTGTTTTTAAATAATGCATCTGCTGGGAGCATAGCCTGGCTCTGAAACTGAGGTGTGAAGTCACTCTGGCTTTTGCAAACAGTTGGAAGAGCTAAGTTGCACTTTCAGCTGCTGGATCTTGATTTGAAACTAGTTGATAATCATCCTCTTTCTTATAAAAATGTTAAATAAAAAAGTAATAAAGCTGCAGCACTCCCCCCCCACCCCATTCCTCCAAACCAAACAAAGCTCAAATCATACAGAAACAGTTAGATTGGGGCAGTTCTAGGCATGTAAATATTATTACAATTCAATTTTTAAAGCCATCAGAAATTTTTAGGAATTGTAATTTTTTTTCTTCAGGAACTAATATTTTTCCTCATTTTCTGCACTGATTGATGAAATCAGTAAATTTCTCTTCACACAGTACTAGTCCAGTAAGTTGTCCCGAGTTAAGAGGGCTCCTAGGCTGTATTACTTACAGTAATATATTTTTCATGAATGAAGCAGACTTTTGTGCTAGCATATAAGCCTTTCAATTCCAAAATAGTTTTGCTTTACAAGCTTGTGAATGGTGAAACACTTAATTTTCCCAGCTAGAATGCTCCTGAATTCTCAGGTCATTTGGAAGAGAAGAAAACCATTTCTTGGAGGGGAGCTAAAATGAGTCAAGCAGTTGAAAGAGTTGTGATTCACTGCTCTAATGCCAGTCTTACCCATTTCCACTTTGACATTTTTGTGTTAATTATATGTCTTCATAAACCTAATAGCTTGCAACTGGTTGTGCAGTAATTTTATTTGTTTACAAGTGTATTTAAGGTTAAAATTTGACACAGCTGACATACGTCCAGGATATAGCTTGTTTGAGTCTTTCCTGTAATGAAGCATTTGACAGGAGCTCCAAAGGGATTGCACACACAGGTATTAAGACAAAGTTTGAAAAAAGAAACTGAAATGAATTAACTACCTAAATTTCCTTAGAGAGGAATGAAATTTTATCCTTTCTTGAGGCACATGCAGAGTTTGCCTTATCTCCCTAGCTACTAGCTATGTGAACAAAACTTATTTTGAGAAAGAACTTTTAAAAAAAATTAATATTTTTCTGAGAATACTGAAGCTGAATTACAGAAGTCTAAATCTTGGAGTTGTGAAATAAAATGTAGTCCTGAGTGGCTCTCTTTATAAGTAGAATGTATTGTTTGAATATGTCCAAAATGCCTGGACTAGCATTTAAAGTGCTCTGCTGTCAAAAAAACAGTTATGAATGCAATACAAATAGGGAATTATGGGAAATAATTTTCTTTTTAAAAGAATTAATAGCATTTTCCTAATGCAGTGCCATCTGATGAAAATTTAAATATATATTAATTAGTGCAAACATAAAAACAAAAGAGGAAACAATCAGCATGAAAAAATGTATATCTGTGCTCTGTGCTAGTAATAAAAATAATTTTGAGTGTAACATTGCATTTTATGTGCCATCTGATCCATCTCACTGTATTTATATGCCTGTAATTTAGCCTAACTTGTATTTTCTGCATTCATTAATATGAGAAGAGCCCAGTGAATGAGTACCGATTATATGCGAGATCTATGGCCTGGGGACAATTTTATTTTACTCATAAATTTTAATATCCACACTCTACTACAGTAAAAATAATGAGCCTGTAGTGGTTTTGTCCATCATTACAGAGAACTTTTTAAAAGCCATAAAAAGGAATTGTTACTGATTGGAATTGACTCACAAATGTAAAACAAGGCTTTTCTCTTTCTTACCTCCCCCATTTTGTCAAATGCAAAACAGCCTTTGGCCAGTGGCAGCTTATATCTGGCAACAAGACTGATTTTGTTTTTTTCCATTATGTATAATTTCTAAAGAGTTTGTTGTAAAAAGGGCTGCACTGTTTTTTCCCCTAGGACAGAAAAGTAACGTTTTTGTTTTGGTTCTAAATGAAATATTGGAATTTTTAACTTATCTTTGATAATGCATTCCGTCAAAAATCATGTTCTTAGAGTCATTAGCAATTAGAGTAATTCTTGATGGATTTTGGCACATTTTTTTTGCCAAATCAACTTAGACCTTTAAAAAACTAAATCACAATTTTCTAATGATCACTATATGTGGAAGGTAATGATGGCTTTAAGATGTGTCCAATCCACATAAATCCATGTATGTAAGACTCAGTGGGAGTTTACAAACACAGCCCTGTTGAGTCTGCAGGATCTGCTGCTGGTACTCTGTGAATGTGAATTCAACACCAAACAAACACAGGCAGGGAAAGCTGCCTCCCCAAGGGGGAGATGTGTGCTGGTCTGCATGAAACCAATCCATGAGTTCAGTTATCAGACCTGGAAAAATAGTATTGTTCATATAAATGCTGAAAACGTGGCTCCCTACTCTTAAAACTCTTTTCATGTTCTATTTCATTCTTTTAGAAAAAATTCAGGCTCATACTCTAATGAACATAATGCTCAGGATGTGGATGCAAATGCTTAATTGTAAAAGTCATTAATGTTCTGTACTTTTACTTCAAACAATGTATTTAAAAGAAGAGGGTTTGATAGTAGAAGGTAGATCAGGAAAAGCTTTCACGCATTTTCAAAATTAAATGTGAACTTTCTTATAAATGGCATTGCAGAAATCCCTGCATTGCAGGTTATGTAAGTTTACCTTGCAGAAGGATTGTATTTAGCCGGCTAAAAACGCTCCCTTAATGACTCACAAATCTTGCTTTACTATTTCACTATCAACATTAATGCTGCCTTCCAACCTAAATTTTGATCTCTAGAATTGTGTGTGATTCTGGGTTTTTTTGCTGTATTGAAGTCAAAGTATTAATTCCTTCTGCCATGTCATGAGACATCTGTCTGAGAGATGAGGATAATCCAAAAATCACATGAAGCTCTGTCATTGTGTCTCAAATAAGTTTGTCCTTAAAGTTTGGCCCTATCTTCTTTCTTCCTAGTCTGATTTTTTAAGTTGTTGCTACACTTTCTGCTCAGCAGTTCTTTGAACAAGATATGAAACCCAAAGAGGAAAGGTAAGGAGACTTCAGACTGGTTCCTGCTGAGACCATGCCCACATGCACACTCGCTTCTCAGGCTTCCTCGGGCAATTATCCTTCACTGCAATGAGTTATTTTCTAAGAATGTAGTATATTTGCAGGTCCCTTTTTCACTCAAATTATGACAGATTTTTCACTCTCACTGTACCTGCTCTGACCTTGCTGTTCCTTTTCTGATTCCTGAATTCACAATTGCGGTGCAGCTCTGTCCCACAGATGTAGTTCTGGCTCCTGTGCCAGAGGTTTCCTCTGTCCCACAGATGTTTTTCTGGCTGCTGAGTGCCAGAGGTTTCCTGTGTCCCACAGATGTTTTTCTGGCTGCTGAGTGCCAGAGGTTTCCTGTGTCCCACAGATGTTTTTCTGGCTGCTGAGTGCCAGGGCTTTCCTTCTTGTGTTTGCAGTGCCAGACCCCCCCAGCAGTGCAAGCAGCCTTGCACCAGCGGGCGGGCAGGGACAGGGAACACTTCACAGTGTCACACTTTCCAAGTTTGTCCTTAAGCCTTGTACTTGGAGCAAAGACATCGCTGTGACTGTCTCAGGTTTTGATGTGTCTCCACTTCCCTCGCCCAGCCGTGCAGCCCTGCTCACCCTAATTGACATGTTCCTTCCTGGCTCCTTCCTTTTTGTCACAACTCACACCCAGCAGCTGCTGATGCTCTTTGTTCACGGTTTTGGCCAAGGTCACTTTCTGTGAACAGACATTGCTGCAGCTGCTCTGTCTGTGCCCCCACTTTGGTGCTCAGACACCTCTTTTCTGCCTTGTTTCATCAACAGATTCTTTTCTGTGGCAAAAAAATAATCATCAGATTCTGGTATAGTAAGTGTTGGATCCGGCTCTGTAAGCATCAGGATAGAAAAAAACCAATTATCTCTATGAGTGACAAGGGCCGCTGGTTTAACATTTGTAATTATTCATTTTAATAACCAAGATGATTAGTTAATGTTATATGGGTAACATTGTGTGGTATATTACATTAAATTTCAAAAAAATTCATAACTGACATATGATCCCCAAATGATACTATTTGCAAAACCTTCCCTCCTCAGAATAATTTTTGCTAAAATATCACTGCAGTTTTCTTAATTCTCATTTCCCACTTGAAAGCACCTCATGATTCTGATTTTACTTTGTTTTCTTCAGATGTCTATTTTCTGAAGGGAATTTTAATTTGGGTCAAATTCTTAAACTTTATTATGTATTGCAGTTAGTAATTTAAAGTTTGAGGTTTAAATTCATAGTCAATTTTCTTTGATTTCTTTCATCTCTGCACTTTCACTTTTAGTAAAACTTCTCTTGCCAGTGGAGATGCTTAAGTTTAAAATAAACATTCCTCAATTACATAAGAAAACTGAAAAAGATTAGTGAACTCTGTCAAAATATGATCTTAAATTTGATTTTTTTCTTTGGTGGCAGGGGGGAAGTATACTTTATATTTGCAAATAGAGTCAAACTAAAACGTTGAAAATTTTGATTTCTAAAGCCTGAGCTCAAACCTATAAAAACATTACAATTTTTAGGAAACATTCTGAAAATTCAAAGGATTTATTTTTATAAACTCCCTGAGTATTTGTTCCAGCAGATTGATTGTTTTAGTGAGTAATATTAATAGTAAAAAAAAATGCCAAATTTTTAGCTGAGGTTCACAGGGGTGATTTTTAAGGTGAGTCATTCTTCCAGTTAATTGACCATTTAGTGGGTGCAATGATGCTTATGAGACATTGATTTATGCTGTTCCATCACTGAGGGTGGAAAAGAACCAGCCCAAAACAAAGCTGACAAAAGGCAGGCATTCTGTTGGCTGAAGGTGAGCAGTAATAAATCCATGTGTGTTTTGGGTTGGAGCATGCAGAGCTCTGGAGCAGTGGTGCTGTGCAGTCCAGAGGTCCCAGCAGCAGCTGGGCTGTTTGTAAATGTGCACCCTGTTTTCTACAGAGCCAGCTTTTATTTCTTACAACTACGGGAGCTGTTGTAAATTTTGTCTTTCATGTCCTGTGAAAAATATCTAAACCAGATATTACAAAAGCTGTAGAGGGATGTCAATAAATAGCATTAATTGTACAGAATTTCTGAAGAAGTTATTTCTGTTTTCATACTGCAATACTTCAGCTCCTGGTTACAATGGTAGTTCCCTGGGAAAGTCATATGATAGGTGGTACTGCACAGAGGACACAGTGGACCTAAGCTGAGGAAGAATTCAATCAAATTTCAAGAATTCAAGAATTTCAGGAATTAATCCTGTCCCACATAATTAAGAGAAAGAGAATGTGCTTTCTGATGTCCTGCACTTTTCTGGGGGAAAACCCAGGGACTATGGGCAGCATCTGGCAGAACGACTGAAGAAATAATGTTCTTGTGCTCACCACGTGTTCCTCCTCTGTGCCTCCCTAGGGACAGGGAAATACTGAGCTGGATTTTGGAGTTTGTGCCCAGTGGTTTGTGAGCCTTGGCCTGGAGAGGGAACTGAACAGACCCAGCTCTGTCCAGTCTGGCAGGAGTTTGTGCTGCCCATGGCTCAATTCAGAGGACAAAGGATCAGGGTGAGGGAAGGACAGCCATGCAAGTCCCAGCCTCGGAGCAATTCCCAATCCAAATGAGCCCTGGACCTGCTCACTTCCATGGTTTGATTGCACATCTGCATTTTGGTGTAGTGGTTTTTGTGGTTTGCCAATTTGTAGCCAACTACAGGAAAGTGATGGTGGGCAGAAAAGGAGTTTTAATGAGATTACAAACAGTCTTGGGCTTAAATTTGATCACTGATTTTTGGAAATTGCTATCAAACGTTAAAATATTTTCTGTTTTAAATAGCCATTTTATTTCCAGAAGAAAGTTCAGTAGGTCAAATGTTCAGTAACAGAAAAACTTCTTGAAACATTTATAGCACACTGATCTTTCTCTCTGCTGCTGTTGGCTACAGACACAGTTGAGTGATCATTGTGCTCTTTTGAGAGTATTTAAATGTTACATTTGAATTATGTTGCATAACCTTCAATGAAAAAACTGCAATGAAAGGCAATGTTTTTATATGCTGGCTATTTTCCCCGTATGACTACTTTCACAAATTGTTGGCTCCTTTCTGACCAGGGTGTGCCATACTGCTGCTGCCATTCATGCTTTTGGAATGGGGTTTTTGTGTTAAATTAACAAAACCAGCAGGACTTGACTCTTTGCAGTAGGGCTAGGGTTTCTCTCTTGGCATTGTAACTTTGCCCCAGCTAGTGACACCAGTCCTTCAAAAATATTTGCTCTACTCTGATTTCCCTCCTAAGGGCAATTCTGCCAGTGAAGTTATTGAAATTCTAGATGGTATTTCAGGTAGATTTATATCTATAAATTGTACAAATTGTCAGATTCCTCTTGTGGACTGTTGTAGTGGTTTTATTCTTTCATCTTTGAGTGTAAAAAAAGTTGTTTCCCCTCTTGCTTGATTTTATTATGCTTCTGGCAGGCATGCCAGCATGCATTTTAAACAGCCCTTTAAGATCAGGAAGAATACTCCAATACACCCAGAGTGGATCAATACAAGCTTTTAGTGGCCATATACAAACCAGATGTTTGCAAGGTAAGCTCTCACTTATACTCAGTCTCTAACAGAGTGTAGTAAATTAGGTTTTTGTCTTTCAGGTTAGTATGAGTTATGCTCACACAAAATTTGTAAAAGAATATTAGAAAGGTGTAAGTTCAAATTAGCAGAGCTGTTTTCCTGCTGCAGGTTTAGTGCAATTTGAAGCTTCCAAAGAGCATTACTAGAAGCACCTTAGAATTGCTCTCAGGCAGTTAAGTAACCTTCCATTGTAAACATTTTTGTAACTGAACCAGTGCACAGTGTACAAGACCTTTACATTGATTTAAATACTTTTGTTTTATGCAGTCTGTATCATATAGCTGCCTAGTCCTTTACTACTGCTGTAGTAAAGATCTATACTATTTTACATTTTTAATGGTTTGTTTTCACTTTCTCCCTTCTTTAGCTTTTTCATGTACTTTTTTAGTAGCATCTCCTTTCCTTAGCTTCTGGTATTTTAGTACACTTTTATAAAGTAGTCATGAGACTATTTATTTTTCTAGGTCTTCAATAAAAACAAGCAGCTGCAGATTGATCTTTAGATTAATTCCATCTTTTTGATTTCATCAGCCCTGGAAATTAACTCATAGTTTAGAATGCTATTTTTTCCCCCTCTCTCTCTCTCTCTAATGAACAATTTTAAAATGTTCTATTCCAGTGTCAAGCTCAAAATATAATCTTTGAAATTTTTGGGGAAAGAAGAAGGATGATAACTCATTTATCCACCCTCCAGGGGATATCAAACACCTTGCTGATTAGTGGAGAGGGAGATCTCAACCCAGATCACTTTGTCAGAGGAATTTGCAAGTAGCTGCAGTGTGGAGTAGGAAGGTTGGTCCTGTCACACCACAAATGTACCTGACCAACCTGGTCATTTAATTCATTCCTGTTTAAAGCAAAGGCTGAATTGCCTGTTTTGTGCTGCCTCTGGAAGACTGCAATCACTCAGCTCCTCATGAATTGTTTGGCTGAAAAGTAATTCTCTCCCTCCCTTCTCATAGTTTAATGTAGCAGAATAAACATTTAAGAGAGCAATTTCTGAGACTTCACCTGTGATTAAAGTATTTTATTGATAAGTTGATATCAAGGCACATAAGGTCTATGAAATTATGGAGTATGTCAGCTGCATGAGCTGATTACATTGTAAAGGGAAAAACTCCAACCAGAGCCCTGCAGTGAGGAGCTGAGGGTTTCTCTCAATAAAATTGGTTACTACCAGGGAGTTAAAGGCAAAATTCATCCAAAGAAGAAGATATAGGGATGCATAGTAAGGGTGAGCTGAAGCTTTGCCACTTCAGATTTAGAGAAAGTGGATAAAAGGGAGCAGTAAGAGGCCTGGAGGAGCCATTCCATTACCTGCAGGAAATCCCTTGGATTGGTGCTGATGCATTGAAACACTGGACTGGGATTGTCCTGCCGTGTAGCACAGCTTTGTTTTCTGGCCAAGCATCCTGCTTCTGCCTGGGTAAATGTTTGCTGTACCAAGTGGGATAAATTTGCTCCTGATTGAGTAGGTGTAATTGAGATGGATCTGAAAATTATTTGAATATGAAAATTAACACTGCAGAATTGCAATTTACTTTGTTTATTGTTGAACTCATTTTGCAAGGTCAATTATCTGTCACTTCCCAAAACAAAAAAAAAAAACAACTAAAAAATCTGCACTATTTTTCTTTGTGGCTCTGCAGGTATTTGTGCTAGTGCACAGGGTGAATGACAAGCCTCAGGCTTTTTTTTTAAATTGAGTTAGTTGGTCACATCTCTCCACTGTTCTTAACTTTACTCAAACACAAGTAATTGGTTGCAAAAGCATTATTGTTTCTTGCAAAAGTTGCTCTAATTTGAACCAATTAAAATATAATTACACTATTTTATGCTTAATTAGACTCTTAAGTAGCTTCTTCAGACTGAAGTTATTCCCCAGGCTCTGTATTTTGAGATCTCTCTTGTCTCCAATGGAAGACTCAGGCTAAATGAGAGGGCCTCTAAACTCAAGAAGTGCTGATACTTTTAAGTTCATTAAATTACTCTTCAGTAACTTTGCTATTGCATAGTTCATTTCTTCCAGAACATTGGAACAAGAACCATATGGTGGCGATTCACTGCGCTTGCATTTTTCAGGTTGCTCTATCATTTCCTCTGTAAAGTGTTCCATCTCTCTTAAGTCCACACTGTGGATTCCTATAAGAAATGTCCTTGGAATAGAAATTTCCTCATTATCCCTTATGATAAAGGCTTGTGCCAAAAAATAATTTAATTTCACTGCTGTCTTGTCATTAGTTTTAATTCCTTACATATCCTTTATCCAAAAAGGGCTTGGAATTGCTCACATATTCACCTTGATATTAAAGCACTTAAATATTTCCATGCATACAGAAACTCAAACCCATAATATGATGCTGACTTTTCAAATATTAATAGTTGTGAACTACCCATGGACTGCTCTCTTGTATTCTGAAAGGTAGTTTTTTCTGCATAAAGAATTTGGAAAAAGGGAATAATGGAAAAAGGAAATAATTGAAAAAGAGCTTTGACTAGTAAAAATGGTGGTGGGGGGGGGAATGATCAAACTATACGCCTGTGAAATATTAAGTTTAAGAAGTTTTTATCCTCATTCCAGTGGAATTACATCTAAAGTTCATTTGTTCCAGTACCATCAGTCACACAGGATCTGTGTGCCTTTGATGTTAGGTACAGGTGTAACCTGTGAAGTCATTTACTAGTAAGATATTTTTCTTAAATGTTTACTCATAAAAATGGCAAACTTTATCTTCAAGTTAGTAATTTACTCCCAGAAGTCTTACTAAGACTCCAGTGTTCTTATTAAGCAGAAGATTTTGATTTTTTTCTTTTTTTTTATGTCAGATGATGAATAATGAGTAGATATTTAATATCATTTTCAGTATGTATTGCTTCTATTGTAGTACTTTTTTGGGAAGGGAACCCAACAGTGAGTAAAACAATTCCTGGTGGTAACTTAATAACAAACAGCCTCACTGTTTGTATTGTGGCAAACTGAAAAAGGGGTTAAAAAATCTGAAATTGTTATGTAATGTTTCTCTTAGCAAATATCTCACCTTTCTGTCCATCATTATATGGTGCAGGGCAAATGCCTGGTTGTATTTTCACCTTGTGCTGTTTAGGGGTGACATTTGCAGCAAGGAAGAGTACTCTAGCTTTAGGGTTAGGATTTGATGGTTTTCCCCTGAAACTACACATAGAATAAACCAGGCAACAACCTAAAATTTTATACTTCGAAGTATAAGCAAAAGTTATTTCCTAAAAATAAATAAAAAAAAATAGACTGATTACTTTAAGAATGGCAATAATCATTTAATAATTTTTACTTAAGAGAGGTATGCACTGGATTATTTTATATTCTTCTCTGGCAAAGATCTGCTCAAGTAGATTGTTCTTGATGCTTAGAAAGAGGGGACAGAAACCTTTCCAATGATCAAGTATTGGCATTAGAATGGAATATTTGAACTTCTGAAGAGCTCACATGCTGTAAAGGAAAAGTTTGCTCTCTCGGGTTGGGTGTGTTGTATCACTGACAAAATGAATTACCATCCTCAGGACCAACTGAATTGGAGATTTAAATGTAAGGACACTCACTTGAATAGGGGCCTTAGGTTCACCCAGATGGGCTGACACATAAAGTAGCAGGAAATTGCACCAATTTAAGACTTTCCATGGTCTAATTCCATCTGCTATACATTATTTAGTGTTACAAATCTCAAATTCTTGACAGAATAATGTTTTCTGAACTGGGTTTTCTCTGCCAACTAATGCAATGCGTAATTCCACCTGTTTGGGGCTATTCTTCAGGATTTATACTCTCTGCAGGTGGTGGAGTGATGCTGCAATACTGCAGATGTCCAGAAATCCATGCAAGTCCTTCTGAATTTATGGTGTAGCAGGTGCAGATTGGCAACTAACGACACCCAACTATTTATATGCCCAGCTATTATATTTTCTAATTCACTGGTTTTAGTAGCAGAGAAAATTGATCTTGCTGGCTGCCTGGAGATTTGAAATCTTGAAACTTGCTCACCTGTGTTACAATTTGGGACTTAATCAGCAGGGCTAGATATGAAACCAAAGGCTTTTAACCTACTGTACCAACCTTTTATCCTGATAGTATAATTCTGCTTCCAAATAGTCTAATGATCTCTATGGAAATGTGGATGTAGCATTAGATTTTCTTCCCTTTCTTTCTGTTACAAGTCTAAAAACTGCTATTATTATACATAGCATCCCTACATGGCATTAATTCCACATGTAAGATATGAGAGTATTATTTTTATATCCCTTCAAAAATCCTGAACTGTTTTCATTCATTGACAAAATTATCTGCTCAGGTTGACACTCTACATTTTTCTTTGATTCTTCATACTACTCATGGATTTTCCTCAAATGTAATTTAACTCATTTCTTCATACCTTTCTGACACACTATTCCTTTACTTAATCTTATTAGTGAAGTCCTAATTCTGCCTTTGACAAAGGCACTGTCACCTGCATTTTTATGTCAACTAGTGTTCTATGACCTTTCATCTGAGATTAGTGATTCCAGAAATAGAAAAAATGGTTTCAAAGTACTTCGGGAAGTGAATTAAACACTCTGCAGTGTTTTAGTTGGGAAACACAGTTACGAAGTAAAATTAGCAAGGCAAGTATTTTTTGTTTTAAACCTAGTTCAATCAAAGCATTTCTGAAAATTCTAATGAATATCTTTAGCCTGTATTGGAAAGAAGCAGGCAATATTGTTACCAATATATTAGAGAGCCAAGACAGAAAAATGCAAAGTTACCATGAGGAAACCTGATGAGTTTTCACCCATGTAAATTATAATATTAGTTAGAGTGTTGTTTAGCATGAGATTGAGCTAATGCAAGGTCTTTGTTAGCTTTGCTATTATAAACACTAAATAAGCAAGCACCCTTCAAAGAAATATAACAGATATTTTTGTAGAAATCAAAACTAATCAAACATTCATGACTGGTTTTTATGTGTACCTGGTTTGTAAATGGAAAAGAACAAAGGAGAGCTTAAGTTGTTGGCACCTTTGTCTGCTTCCCTGCTTCCTAGCATTCACATTACTCTGTCTCATGGATGTTTAGCAATCTATTTCTAATCCCCTCTGATGAGAACAAATTGTATGTAACCCTTTTTCACCTCTAATTTTCTTGAATAGATGCTTTATCTGCAGTATATGAATACATCTGATTTGTTTCAGGAAGTTATGCATTTTGTTGTACAGTTTGAGTACTTTGTCCTTCAGGGATATGTGTGTGTACTAATAAATAAATAGTTTGCAACAGAAATGATGTAGCAGAGAATTATTTCAGTAAATGTCACAGTATTAAAATGAATGAGTAATAGTTAGATAAATGGGAAATGGAGAAGGAGAAGTATCTCTGGAAGTCAGTTCAGAGTGTTTATAAACCATAGAGAGTCACTGGATAAAGTTTGTGGCTAATATTCGGCTATTTTACATTTTTGAATCATATTTTGAAACTTTCTCATGCTAAGAAAAAATGTAAGCTGGTGTTTTCAAACCAGAGGCTGTGGTTCATGTCCTGCATTTATCCCAGTGTTGTGAGGGGCTTTGTAGATAATTTAGCTGGGTTACTCCAAGGTTACTCACAGGGCAGAATTTTTATGTGGAGTTGTTGCTGACCAGCCCTGGGCTGTGGGTAGGAAGCTGGGGCAGACCCTCGGGGCTGTGATCTGCATTGCACCACTGCTAGTGGTGCTGTGAGGATCTCCATCTTCCCTTCACCACTCTGGTTTCCCACCTCTGGAAAAGATGGACTACAGCAAGTAGCAGTGTGCCATAAACCCTGGGAGTCTGCTTGTGGTGTCTCTCATGTCACAGCCAAGCAAATACAGAACAGGAAATGCTGAGGTGGCTTCTGTGGTATGGAATTTGAAACTGAACTAGTTTACATTTTTGGTATAATTCTCTATTGGCTTTGTTTACCCCAGAATATTAAGCTAATGTTGACACAATTGACAAAAAAACCCAAAAAACCCCAAAACAAAACAAAAAGCAAACAAAAAACCACAACCCCCCAAAAAAAACCCTTCCAAAAGAATCCATAGATGTCCATCGTATTTATTATCTCCATCATGCCATCAGAGAAATTCGCAGTTGTGAGACTACCCAGGACCAGATATTCCTAATTTCTCTGATCCACATGAGTCAGAATTACTCAAACTCAATAATTACTGGTAAATTCTCACACACATTTTCCCCCTCATCCAAGTAAAATTAAAACTTTTCCTTTTGCCCTTGTATGTGTTCCACTATGCATATGCCATCGTTGAGCCTTGACTGAACATAGCTTTTCCTTTGGATTGGACCAAGCATATTCCAAACTCATGTTGAGTGTTTCTGGCATTGTCAATGCATCAAAATTATAATTCGGGATCTCTCATTTTTATTCAGTATGTTAAAGAAAGGGATTCATCATAAAAACTGATGAGGAACGCACTAATGAGAACTCCTAGATACCTGCTTCTTGGGTGCCATCCAAAAAGGTAACACTAAGAAATTTAGGTTGAGATTCTGCATAAAAAGCAAGCATTGAGACTTTATTGGGTAAGCTCTTCATTGGAAGTGGAACCATGGATTGTTTTGGAGTGGTGGTAGATTCCTGGGCTGACTGAGTAAGAAAGGTCAGAATGGGGCCATAAATGTTTGTAAAAATGCAGTTCATGTCACTTTTTGTTTTCACAGTCTTCTTGATATCTTTAATATTATTGGTCACTGATCCATAAAAAATATTTCAGCTCCCCCTGGGACATGTTACAATATGAATAACCAGTGGGATCTGCAAACTGTTTGAAGCATCTCTGTCAGAAATGTATGGAATGTTAAATGACATTAAGTCACAATAGGATGTAAATTAGTTTTCTCCTCTCTAGTGGTTTACAAGGCTTTCATCATTTGCGAATTATGAAAATTAAATTTTACTCAGGGTCACATAAACTGCATGTTAATCTATTAACAACAAGCACAATGTCAAGGGCAATGTGCAGCTGAAACAACTTTTTGTTTTATCAGAAATTCATGCTTAGGAGTTATACATTATTTCAGTCAACTAGGAGTTCTGAATGCCTGTGCCTTTCTTTGATGGCTGCTCAGGTAATATTCCTTCTCGTGTAATTTCTGCTAAAGTACAAAAATGATCTTGAGTGAACTGCATATGTAGGTCTAACAGTTTAGTAAAATCAAGGCTCAGTGTCCCATTGTGAAGAACTTGTCAGACACAAATACATGGAGTCTTCATAGTCAGACTCAAAGAAACCAGTATTTTATTAATGTGATCTGCATCTAGGCGTAACTATGGGAGAATTATTTCATGACTTATCTGAAAGTTCTCTGTTTGTACAATGAAGTATTTATAAAACATTGCGTACTGACAAAAAAGATATGATAACTGATGATGGTATTCTCTTCTTCTCTACCATATTGACAAAAAATATACATATTATGTACCTCTCTAAATGTTGTATTTAGGCTTCTAGGACCTATCCTGCCTTTTTGATGTGCTTTGTTTTATTGGGAGAGGGTTTTTTTTGGGTTTTTTTGTATTGGTTGTTTTTTTCCCCTCATAATTTGAGGAAAGCATAAAGTGTGAGAGGATAAAAAATTAAAATGGATTCTCTGTCACTTTTGAAAAGCTTTTCTTTACAGATTCCGTCTTGGCTAGATTAACTCCCACTTGATTAAATTTTACACAGGAATTAGCACAAAAAACTTTTTTGATATAGGTCACAGAAATCAATGCAGAAAACTGCATTAGGCGCATTCTCTGGGTAAAGATCTGTGATTCAAGCACTGCAAAATATGCACTGATGAAAATGTGCAAGTCTTTTCAGATGGAGACTAAGAAATAGTTTTTTCACCTAATGCTTATTTTACTGTCATGGCAGAATTAGTGAGTACATGAGGATGGAGGCTGAGTGAATCAAGGCTTTCTTTGGAGTTTGTAGTATTTGAAGGACTTGGAAGAGTTAATTTTGGGAGGCATTTCTCCACACTAGAAAGGTGTATGTCTCTGAGAAGTCTCAGTGAAACTACCTTGAGGCCACATCAGTGCATGGGCAGCAAATGCACAGCTAAGTTGGAGAGAATTGGGCTGTGGCCCTGCAAGAGATATGGCACTCTAAAGCTTTTCCTACTGAACTTTGGGATTTCCATGCAGGCACAGCCCTTCACTGGCCATGTCTCAGAGCCCTGGGAAGGGAGCTTTGTGCTGACCATGACCCACAGTCTGACAAATTCTCTTCTACAAGAGGCTGCTGCCCTTTGCCTCTGGGAAGGAGCAGCCCCTCTTCCCTCCAAAAAAAAAAAAAAAAAAAAAAAAAAAGTGTATATTTTCTTTCTTTTGTCCTTAGTAAAGGAGAAAATCAGATCAGTAACTATAGAAACAGACAGGCTGCTTTGACTAAAAGTGGAAATAAAATGTAGTAATATGAATCAATAAATCAGATACTCTAATTATGGATAACATATGCTAGAAACTAACCTGAAATTTTAGTATTCTGAAAGCTCACCTGGAAACTATCCTTTCTGTGTGTGGTGCTCAATTTCCATAATGAATATCAATTTTTTGACAGAATTTTACCACTGTAATCATCAACTGTTGGATCAATAAAGAGCATTGAACAGGTTCTAAAAAGAGAGCAGCACATCTGTTAATATCCCTGAATTGACTCAGTAGCCTACTAAAAGATAACACAAAGAAAACACTAGGAGATGGAAAAAAATCGATATTATTTCTTTAAACCAAGTCGATATGCTTCAAAAGCCATCAGGAATGACAGCACTGAAAGCAGATGGTCCCACCTGAACAGAAAAAGTATCTCAGTTTTTGTTTGTGCAGTTGCAGCAAGTCCAGAGGAGATTTTTTTCCTGGGTAAAGTTACTTCAAGAGAAACTACCTTTTCTCAATTTTGGGATTCTTTTGGAGGATTTTTTCCCTCTGATCTCCACATAGTTTCATAGCAGAAGAATATCTGATAAGTAATTTTTAAAAAAAAATAAATTTGGGCTGAGTCCAAATGCAGAGTGCTGAGTCTAGCAGTGGCACTTAGCAAGGCACCATTTCAGAGCTATTTTCTGCCCCCCAATTCACAGTCTGGCATGGTAACTGAAGTGCTTAACACTGATGTCTGACTATTTTCTTGTGGTATGGCAGACATTTATTTTAAGCTTTTATGAGTGATCTGTTGCTAATTATGTACAGACTGAAAGTACAGGCTGGGTCTAAAGAGGCAGGTGGCCATTTCAACAGGCTGTGCTCACAGGACACCTTGGAGTTGCAGGAGGCAGCTCTTGACTTATGCAACAGACAGCTTAAAAACTGCTGCCAGATGAAAGATCAACAAAAAAGAGGTTGCATATTCCTGGAAAAGATCAGTTTTTTGATGTCTTTTAGAGGCCCATGGATGGCAAAGGTTTCCGGATTCAAACCCTTTTCTGTAAATGCAGAGTGAGGGCAGAGGGTTGCAGAACTGCCAGCAGTGTCTCTGAGCCTTGTGGCTGGATTTAGAAAGACAAAAAGAGATCGAATCGATTCAATTGTGAAAGAAGTTATCAATGCTTCTGGTCTAGTCACCTTTCATATGCTTGGTTCACATAACTGTAAATAAATAAATTTATTTCAGTCTTGCCTGAGTTCAGGTTGGTGCCAATGTAAGTGGCTAAGATGGGAAATCCTTCCTTGCTGTTGCTCCTTGTATTTGACTCCAGGGAACTGCCAGTAGCTGCTTTCACTGAGCTGTGCAGACTGCTCTGGGAACTTCTCTTGCAGGTATATGGATGGAGAAAATATTTTCCAGTGGTCAGTGTTGACAAAGCTGCCAGTTATCGTGGCTGCTGGAGCTCAGGAGGATGCCTTGTCACAATGATCAAGAGGGGAATTATGAAATCTTTGAAATGAGTTTAATTTAAGAAATGTAAAGATCTGGTAAGGAGAGCAGATGTTGAAGTTGTCTGTATATACTTTGAAAAAATAAATAACCAAGCCCCTTCCTGTCTTCCTGAAGTAGTGATTTAAACTCAAGTAAGCTCACACTGGACTGAGAGTAAAGCCAGAGTGGTAGTTAGGCAAGTTTTTGGATCTGTGCTTAACTTCCAGATGTACTACTGAATTTTTTGCTTTGACTTTTAGACTATTATTTAAAGATGCTTCTGGTAGCCTGGGATGTTTTGCAGCTGTGATTTGACATTAGTTCCTTGGCATGCATCCATGCCTTTGAAATCAGTTAAAAAACAACATAAATGGGTGAGATAGTCCTAAAACCATATTGTGCTGATAAAACCTTCCATAAAGCTACATGGCATTTTACCTTGGAAAGCAGAAAATTCAAGTAGAAGTGAAATCAGGTGTAGCTGGATTCAGGTTAACATCATCATAGGCTGCTGTTACCCTTTCCAGTGTGTGGAGCCAGGAGATTTCAGGATGCTGCATTAAAAGTGGTTCATTAGCTGCAAGATCCAAACTTTACAAGTGGAAAATGGGACTAATATTAGATCTGGCAGCTAGACTAAATCATTTAGGTTCTAGATTATCAGCTCCAGTGCTTTTATTAAGATTGATAACATGGGAGCACTGCACAACTTTGTACAGTGGAGACTGGAAAAAAGCCTGAAATCATTAGGATGGCCACAAATAGCAGTCTAGAACTGTCTGTGGTCAATTGTTTGTACAGACAACTTCAATAACTCTTCAAACCCAGCACTGAGGCTGCTGGGGTGATGACTGTGTTCATTAGCAGCACGTGGTCATTTGGTGCTACAGCAGAGGCTTGGATGTGAGTAATGGCAAAGACAAACTGACCTTTTCTCTCAGTAAGAGATCCTTTAGATCAGTGTCTTTTCAGTTATTTTTAAAAGGCACAGAAGAGGGCTGGTGGGAGTTGCAATAGATGCAGGGTAGCTTGGGTTACAGGAGTCCTTTCTGGTAGCTGTACCTCAGATAAATGTCTGTGGTTTGTTGTTTGGGGTCTTTTCCCCTCTGATGTGTGGAGGGGAAGAATGGGGGAGGTAGAAGGGAGAAATATGTAAAAAGTGGCAGAACGTTTCTGTTGAATGTTTTTCAACTGGATCTTTTTCATGCAAGGTGACCATGCTTGTACGTAGAGAGAATGATTTCAAAAATTTTGTTTTGATTGTAACCAAAATGAATTCCCACTCCCCAGTATTTTCCACTTTGGACCTTTATCTAGAAGAAGTTCTGCGTCAAATTATATGGGGCCTGACTACTGTCTCAGAATTTAATTCTGACTAATACTGGAAAATTTGATAGATGTGAGCAGATTTATGTGTTTATTGAGGCAAGCTTGACTGTAAATTCCTAGTGGCTAAAGAATAAAACCATCTGACACAGCAAACATCTGACATCTGGTACATTGTTAAAGCTACAAAATTGTTTCTATGGTTCCAGCTTAGTAATGAATATAGTTTAATGAGCCATAGAATACTGCATTGTATAATATTAAAATGCATCTGTTTACATTTTATTTTACTATCTTACACAATAATATTTCAATTTTCTCTGTTGGAGTACATAACTATTTTCAGGTTTTCATGAAAGTAAATAAACAGTTTAAGAAGAAAGGATGAGAAATTTCTTACATTAGTAATCCATACGCAGTGTAAACAATGGAAAATTTGCTTCAGCCAGAATTCTACCAAAATGTTAACCAGACATTTCTTTAGTGTGTGAAATATAACAGAGTACAAGTCCAAGGCATGAGTGTTGTAAGCCTTCCTGTGTTCTGGGGGAAAAATGATTTTAAATATGAAATATGGAAATTACTGCAGTCTTTTTTTTTCCTCCCAAACAATTGGATCTTGCAGTATCAGGGAGTATTTCATTAGTGGAGTACTATTACACAGCTTGTTCACATGGAAGCAAGAAAATGCTAAGTTTTAAAATGTGCCAAAAACTCACCAGTGCCTCATCAATGTAACTACTGAGAAGCAGGTGATAAAAAAGTCTAGAAATAATCACTAAATAGATGGTGTAAGTCTATATATATTTTTTGTTCAATGTATTGATAGAACTATCACCACAGCTCCAAGTCTGAATGTCTCAGTTTGGTTTGGTTGAATAGTGAAAAACCTGAAGAAAGCAGTGTAACTTGTTTCCTGCTTCTGTGTGTTGTGAATGTACATATTTCACAGAGTTAAGTCCCCAGATAATGCCTAGAACATAGCACTAATAAATCCCATAATTGGCAGTTGTAGTCAAATGTGCAAACATTATTCAACTGGATTTCACTCTAACTTTATTTTGGTACTATGAATTATTTCTAGTTTTTACTTGGAGACCAACATATACTCTGGGTGCATTTTTCAAGAGCACTATGACTCTACTGATCCCAAGATGAGATGTAAACAGTGTCTGAGACAGCTTTTATTATGATTTCAATTTTTAAATCTATTTTAGAAAGATATTTTCTTTTTCTGTTGTCACATATCCCCTTGGAATACTCTTGCCTCTAGAAAATATTTTCAGTTAGAATTTACTGTTTGCTGACTGAAATTTTTCACCTATAAAATCTATAATCTGATTGTGTTATTTTTCATGAGAACATAAAATTTTATAGGCTCAGATCTAAGGACAAAGTGGGTTGAAGTGTGTATCTAGGGGAAGGCACAGGAACAGAACACATCAGTAGTAATACTTTACTCTAATAGTCATTCAGTAAACAATTTATTGCTGAGAGATTTCCTGAGCCAAAGGTGACCTCTAACTTTAGTATTGTTTTGCAATTTTTTTACTCATGAACATGTCAGTCTCTACCATCTCTGTCTGCAGCAAGTTCCACAGCTTATCCATGGGCTCTGTGGAGAGCCATTTTTTGCAGTGTATTTAAAAACTCCACCTTGCATGCATAAAAAGATGTTTCCATCCCATCTCTCTGGTCTGTAGTTCAGGCACACAGGATGTTTTTGCTTCAAAACGCCCTTGAATTACTTCTTTTAAGTGAATTTGAACAAACCTTATCCTTAATCAAAGTTTAGGAATTCTACTTTACTGAGCTTTCAATTCAATATTTACAAGCGAGATTTGTGATCCTGAAATTAACAGTCTCATCTAAGCCATTTTGTCTTTTTACTGCCTTGCTGTTCAATTACACTGCAATCTGATCCATTTGCTCTGAAAGTGCCAGCTGCTGGGGAGCTCTGGTGCTTCTGGGATTCTCTGCTGTGGCAGTGAGGTCCTATCCTACCCACTCGCAGCTGAAGCATCTGGAGTGCTAAGCTGTAAGTACAGCATCCAATTCCTCCCGTCCCTTGTTGTAAAACAAACAGACAATACTCCCCATAGGATGGTTCTTTTCCATTCCACCAAACTGAAGCAATACTGAGAACACACTCCATGGTGCTATTTGCAAATAGAGTCAGTAAACATAAAATATTAACATGAGAAATCACCTACTCCAGGCAAAAAAAAAGTCGTTGTGTCCATGTTGGTTTTCAAGGAGATGTTATCAGCTTCAGAGAGCTGCCACAAAGGGGAAGCAGCTGAATATGGCCATTTTTTAATGATGAGACTCACAAAGGATATTACAGCACTTGAAGAAGGATTACTCCATGTGCATATTGGGAGCTCTGCTCTGGGAATTCCACTGCATGAAATTATTGCATAAATTATCTGCGCTCATGAAAGTTGAGATGATGAGGTTTTTTTAAGAGAAGCTGTGGCGAGGAGTTGCTTACATGGGCACATGTTTTTATTTATATGTATATATTTATGCTTATATACATTATTTATATGCTTATGTTTATATGTATATGTTAATTTATATGTATGTATGTATTTATGCCCTTTTAAATCTGGGCCGTATGGTTGTAAAGGATTCAGTTCTTTAGCATGTTCAGAAGTACATGAGATTCCCCTAAATTAGAAAAATAACTCCTCTCATCCTGTTGTCACTGCAGTATATGTAAATAATTTTTGCTGGTAACTCTTTGATACTCAGCCTACACAGTCTAGTTCATAACTTTAATCTATTTTTGGTTCAGTAGCACTATTTCAGCCTTGAATATTGACTTTAGACAATGTGTATTTGTATCAGCTTCTCATACCTCCTTCTTCCCACTTCTTTATGTCAGAGTCAGAATCTTGACAGTACACCACAAAACTGTAGGATCTGCATCAGCTCTTGCTCATGGTATTGTATTCAATACAGGCTCATTCTTTGTGGAAAAGTTTCCTTCTTGCACATGAATTACAGCTCTGTGGATCTGTTTAGGGGCTGGGAGTGCCTGCACTACATGGAGCTTTGTGATACAGAATCCTCACACTTCTCCTGTGCTCTGATTGTTCCTTTTAAGTGAAAAAAGGTTGAGGACTTAGTTCCTTCTCTCTTTCTCTCAATGGATTTATTTGAGTATGAGCCTAGGGGCAGGTGATGCTCAGTCAAGCACCAAGGACAGCACCATAATGAGGTGAGATTTTGGGAGTTGTCTGGGTGCCAACTTCTAGGCATAACTTACTTCTATGCCAAAGAAATGTAGATATGGCAATAACAGAATAAAGTTAAGTTGCTCTTTTCCTCAATAAGTGCTCTGTGAAGGAAGAACAAAGCTATGCATTTATGCCAGTAGTAAAAATGTGGCCAATGGGATTTGTAAAAAGTAGTCTTAAAAAAATCCTACTTGTTGCTAACCCAGGCTGGTTACACAAGAGCAGACATAAAAACGGCAATAACATGGTTATGGAAGGTAGACCTACCTTAGATAACTTTTAAAAGGTTCTAAAGTTTTATTACATATGAATTTTTTCTCCTTATTTCTGCAAAATGTGTGGTATAAGAATCATAGTCCAGCAAAGACTTGCTTTGCAGGCAACAATACATGGAAAAATAGCACCAATAAAATTCAAAACTCCATAGTAAAATATTAACTCCCAAAAAATCATTTTTTCTATAAAATATATAGCATGTGTAGAAGTCTTGGTGCCATGGGTATATAAATGCTACACAGACACTTAGGAATAATGTCATTCTATCCCATACCTATAAGTATTCTATTTTGTCATGCCATCAGGAATTTTTTACATGCTCGGTGCACATATATATTTTTATTAATAGTTCTGGTCAGTAGAGGTTAGATGTGCCTCTCCTTCCTACCACATGGAAAAACCACTGTGTTTGCTCATGTGCTCCATTCACTTTGCTCACTGGCCATCCCTGCAAGCCCCACCTTTGGCCAGGCTGGATCTCAGGAAATGAGACAAAGGGTTTGGCTTTCAGATCTAAAAGTGGAACTGGCAGATGATGGCCTCTGTGGATTGATGGGTGTATGCTTTCCTGAAGCTTTTCTCTCCTCTGAAAAGCTGTAGCATTTCAAGGGATTTTTCTCGGTCCTGAATTTGTTCATTTATTGAGGAATTCTGTGCTTTCAGGAGAGATGAAGAGCAACATTTGGTCAAGATATTAGTAAAGTTTATGTACACTAATTACTAAAACTACAACCAAAATAATTTTTGTAGTTACCTGGCTGGGAGAAGTCTCTTAAATGAAGGTATGTCTTTAGGGCAACAGGAATTTAGCCTGACTTTACCACATGTGCCATGTGTCTTGAAAGGACTAAAGTTTCGAACAGGAATATTCCCTGTTGAACATCATGTTGGAAATCACAGACAGTGAAAGAATAAAAAGATATCAGGAGAGTTGGGGAAGAAAAAAACAGCACCATTTTCAGGTGTGGTGGTTTTTTGAATCTAGAGTTTGAACTAACTCTGCCTACTAACTCTTCTCCCAAAGGACTTCTTTCTGTAAAAATTCATAACTCTCTGTGTTCAGAGAAATCTATGCTGAGGCATCCCCAAAGTATTTCTAGCAATCTGTTGTATTAGAGGAAAGGTAGGTTGTTATTTTCTTGCTTCTTACCACCCCTCTACAATACTGTCTCATCCTCTCTGCTGGGAATCCTCCCCATACACATGGAATTGTACTAAGTAAAGGCTACCAGAAAATCAAGTGCATTTACTACATTCACAATGTGCATGAAGAATTGCATGAAGAGAAAACCAAGTGTGTTGGTGCACTCCAGACTTGTTTGCTGGTACATGTTTGGGAATTACTGCAGAGGGAATGATTTCAAATGGCATCATATCTTAAGCTCCAGCGTTTGTTGGCTTTGGTTTTGGGGTTTTGGTTTTGTGTCTTTTCCCCCAGTGTGCTTGCTGGCAAAAAGCAAGCAAAGAATTGGAAGCACTGAGAAATGGTCATTGATGCACAGTGATACAACAAGAGAAAGGAGAGGGAGTAATTGCATGGATAAATTTGAGATGCCTGGCAGAGCCCAGAAGCAGTCAATGGAAACAAGCTTCAAATGAGGCAAAGTCAAAGGAAAATGCAGTGCACTGCCCTTCAGAATAATACACTGCTTTACAACGTGCCTCAATTGTAACCCATAGTGCTGGGTATTTACCTTTTGGTAAGTCATGAGCACTTTTCATTGACTTCTCTCTGCCTCAGTCACCTTGTCACTGCTGCCTCTGCTTGAGATGGGCTGTGCAAACCAAAGAAAGCTACTGTGCCTTTTCAGAACCATCATGGCACTTTCTGGATTTAAACCTCCTGAGGACATGCACAGTGTCTCAGTGTCTGGTTCATACTAAAGCCACTGGGCTAATTAGGGCAATGAATATGCAAATTTAATTAGAGAGGATATGCATGCAAAAATTTAGTATTAATCTTGATAAATATTTTACTAACTTCATAACAGAGATGAAATTTGATCAGGAAGCAATTGTTTGAGCTGCTTTTGATTGAATCAAATTAACAATCAAAAATAAATGTTTTGGTTGTCTGTAAGTTCTGCTCTCAAGGAAAAGCAGATGAATACTGAGTTTAGGCCTCCTTTAAAGATAAGACTGTTCAGAAATTAGTTTTAAATGTGCACAGTTTGACTCTGGTTTTGAAGACTTCCACGGCTATCCAGTTGCCAGGAGTTTTAAAGGACAGACTGTGTGCAGCCTGTGTGTGACTGGGCATGGAGCAGAGAGCTGTGTGATACAACAGTAGTAAAATCAACAGGAGTCTAATTATGACAGCCTGGAGCTGTTTATAATTATAATGCTTAATTAGGTGAGACACAAACAAGGAGAGAGTTCATTTGGTCAACATTCTCTATAGTGATGTGTTCTGATGGGAAATAAAATCTCTATGCTGACCAAGTAATCCAAACAATGTTTTACACTGTTCATAGCCATTGGTGAAGTTAAACTTTGTAACTGTGACATTTTATGAGCATTATGTGCAGTTATGAGCATCATGACTTTTTTTAGCAAAACCTTACCTATTTTAAAAAATTAAAGTCTACCTGTAAAGAGCAACTCTTCTTGAAATAATCAGATGCAGTCCTTCCTAAGCCATGCATTTCTATTTGAAAACAGAAAAATGCTGCTCTGGAGAACTGCCTGGTTATTTCCTTTGTTGTAATTTAGATGTTTTGGGGAATTTTCATATGCTCTTCTTTATTTAAATAATCTTGTAATTTAATCTCTTGGGTAAGCAAGGTGCTCGCAGCACTGTAGTCTGTCCTACTACACAGGAGCTGCAGTGCAATTATTATCCCAGCCAAAATCCCACAGGGATGTGCTGGGTGCTCTTCTTACCTGGCTATCCACAGAGTTCCTTGCAGAGAGCTGAGTCATTGCTCTGTGGTAGAGCACTCAGTGATGGGAAAGCACAAGATGCCAGAACATATCCCCAGAGCCAGAGCTTTCTGGATCTTTGTTTGCTGAGCTGTTTGTAACCTCCTTACCATAAAAAAAGTGTGATCCACATTGGATTGGTGTCCTCATGGCACCACATCCCAAACATGCAGGCAGGAGAATAAAAAAGGGCTCAGAGAAGAAAAAATCCAGTTATATTTTCCCAGGAAACACCTGCAACCTCCAAAAATTCAATTATCTGAAGGGCATTTTGAGCCAGATGTATCTTATGTGTAATTCTTTATGTGTAATAATATCTTATGTGCATTTTTCCAAGTTTTACCTATTTTTCTCCCAATTTTTCCTTTCCTGGTGGCATCCCCACAAAAAAAGCCCTTTAGCCTTGAGATGGTTTGCTGTAGTGCTGTAGTGCAGTTTTATAGGAGACCTACGTGAGTCCTTCAGAGTCCTACCTGAGGGTCACACTCCCAGACATCATGTCTGATGTGGCACGAGCTCTGTGAACTCTATGCACACACTGAACATTGGGTGCACTCCAGTTTTGCTGTGGTGGCAAAAATCAAGAGATGAAACAAGACACGAATGTGTGTTTTGGGCGCAGAGGAAGATAAGACCTTTCTGCTGCAACATGGTAGTTGTTAGTGATTTTGTTCTTTGATTTTTAAATTAATCTTTTTATGTGGGATTTCACTTAATTGTAACAAAGGTGAAAGTTTTTGCCAGAAATTCAGTGTGACTTACACAATTTTTCTGCAAACTTTTGACAGGTTGCTTTATTTTAAAAAAGAAGAACATACGAAAGTTCCCCAAAACATCTAAAG
Organism: Sialia sialis; assembly: GCA_009812075.1. Taxonomy (NCBI): domain Eukaryota; kingdom Metazoa; phylum Chordata; class Aves; order Passeriformes; family Turdidae; genus Sialia; species Sialia sialis. The sequence continues at coordinate 14,080,960 of VRYO01002781.1, read as the reverse complement.
AAAAGTATCACTTGAAAGTGTCTGAGTTTAAAAAAGGAATCCTGAAATTAAGGAAATATCTTGCTGAAGCTGACATTTTTTTTTCCAGCTGGAGAGGGAAAACCCCACAACCAGTCTCATTAGTTTTGTGCTGTAATGGGTATTGTGGCTGATAACAGTACTGAAAGCACAACAGTAGCTAGCATGTAAAGCTGAAATTGTAAAAATAATGCAAAAAAAATGGAAATATGTGAATTTTTTTTTTTCATTCTGGGCTTCAGTCTTTATTAGTGAGACTGAAGTCAAAAAATATTTTACTAATCTAAAAATTAATTTCATACTTTATCTCAAGTCTTGGGGAATAGTTCATTTTTGTTTGTAATTGTGCTACCATTGCAACTGTAGAGTAAGTTAATAAAAATGACTTACAGTGCTGAGTATTAATTTTTGACTAACAAGTTGTAATGCTGGCTTCTGGGCTCCAGGGATTGTTTCTTCTTTAATGCAATTAGCATTTTTCTGCTGAAGGAGGCATGTTCTTACTCAAGCCATAAATTATTTAGCAACCCTAAATAAAAAATTTGAAGTACGCATGTATGCATTTCTGTGTGTTTCTTCAGGCAATTAACTTTTAATTTAACAATGTTGTCTATTGGCAGTAACTTTTAGCGCAGTAAGGTTGTTTTATCCGTTTTATTGTCATTTAATACATCAACTCTAGGCTACACACACAAGCAAGTACTTTTTGAGCCAGGGTGTTGAATTGAATTATTTTATATTTCTGTACACTTTCCAGAAAATAAGCATTAAATGGAGTGATAAACCTGACTCAGAATAAATCATGTTAAAATGAGGAAGCAGAATGTATTGAAAGATTATTTAATAGAGTTCCTGAACATCAGTCCTGGAACCAATTTTGTTTAATGTTTTTAGTAATGGCTTTGGCGCAAAAAGTATAGCATTCTGTTGAAATTTACTAAAGATTCAAAGTCAGGTGGCATTGTCAACAGACAGGACAAATTGAATTGCTGGGCAGAAACTGCAGAATGACATTGAAGGTGGAATTTTTTCTTTTTTCTTTTTTTTTTTTTTTTTATGATACTGCTCCTACTCTTAAAAGACAGATTAAATTCCACAGCAGAAACAATGAAGTACAGTAATTTCATGTGTATAAGGCGCACTTCCGGGTTGTCAGCAATTTACCATACTTTGTCCATATATAAGGCCCACTGGCGTATAAGGCACACTTTCTTTTTTTT
>VRYO01002781.1:14053025-14078663 GCA_009812075.1 Sialia sialis | reverse complement strand
AGGCTGCAAAGATGAAGAAGGGACTGGAGCACCTCTCTTCTGAGCAAGGCTGAGGGAGCTGGGCCTGCTCAGCCTCAAGAAGAGATGACTCAAAGGGAATCTCACCAATGTACACGAGTCTCTGCAGGGAGGGCTCAGGGCAAGGATCAGCCTCTGCTCAGTGGTGCTGAGCAATAGCACAAGAACCAGTGGGCAGAAACTGATACCCAGGAAGTTCCACATGAACATGAGGAAGAACTTTACTGTGCAAGAGACCATTCACTGGAATAGACTGCCCAGAGAGGGTGTGGAGTCTCCCTCGCTGGACCAGGATCCACTGGGGTCCCTCCCAGCCTGACCCGTTCTGTGATTCTGCATGGCTGTGAGTTGCAGTGGGATGCAGCTGCGGGGAAGAAGGAAAACTCAGTGGCAGATTGCAGCATTCAGGATCTTCCCAGTAAAATTTCCATAGTGTCAGAACCCCATGAAAAATCCTGTTACTCTGTAGGGGGCTATAAACACTCTGCAGGGACTTATATATTCCTGTGCAGGAAGCTGGTATTATTACAGGTAAAGAATGAATTTGATGCTGATTTTGGACATTTTGTATCATAGCATTTGCAGGGTTTTTCTTTTATATTAAGTATCATGTTAGATGTTAAAATAGTCAAATCTCTAGAATTCCTACTTACATGAGAAATAGAGGTGACCTGGAGTGCCTTGACATTGGGATACATAGTTTTTGATGAATTCTTTAATTATTTTTCTTTCTGAAAAACCACTCAACATTTCATGACTTCAGAATCTATAAATCAAAGTATAAAATTGTAAATCATGACACTTCTGAAAATTCATACTTAACAACTTACTTAACAACATATGTAGTCTGCTCTTTGTCTAGTGGATGATAAGTATACTTTATTCCTTTGTCTTTGAGACTGATAACTCACTCATATTAGTTTTAGGATTTTAGATAATTTTCATAAGGTTTATTTCCATAGCATCATATAGTAGCTTTGCCTTTGTTTTAAAGTGAGCTAAAAGAGCTCATTAGGAATGCAAAAATATATCTTCCTATTTTGATTATCTTAGAAAGGTATAAAGATATTAATTGTAACTAGAAACATAGTTTTCAAAATGTATTATTTTTAGATATTGAAAACTGGAGCATTAAGCAGTGGAATAGTCACAAGAGAGGATTTATGGACACTAACATCTGCTGTGTTATTTGAGTGTTATGGAAATAGACTGCAAACTGAAAATAGAAATAATTGCACCTTAGTGGGAGGGATCCAGATTGAGTCTGTTTATTGACATATACCACCATTTTGGTTTGTATGGAGCTGAATGCTGACAAGTGTAAAAACATCATAATTTCATATCAGTGACAGTGGCTGAAGCCCAGGTTGACCTCATTCATGGTTCCTCAAGCCTTGTCATAGACAATTTTCTGTAATAATTGAATTTTGTATCATTGGGATCAGTGAATATGGTGTACAAGCAGAGGAAGGGCAATGACAAAGGGAAAGGGGAAAGTCTTGCAGAGATTTACCACATGTCCAAGCATATTCTGCTTTGGAAAAGGAAGAGAAGCTTGCTATGGCTTATGTTCTATATCCCAAGTTTGCCCTATTGTGTCATTTGGGGCAGAAGCTGCACTGCCCAAGGATTTCCTGGGCCTCTTCAGTGCCACAGTATTTTTCTGACTATTACAAGCTAAAATAGAGGATTTTTGGGAGGAGGTTTTGGTGCTTTTTTATCCATGATAGGCCCACCATGCGTAGACAGGGCAAACTGTAGCACTATTACCATATCATATTTTATTTCAATCTTTTGACCTATCTGACAAACATTTACACGTTTATAAATGCACTACTTTAAAAGATAGATTGGATTTTTCAAAGACTTTTACTCATCCAGCCCCTTGGGCATATGTTTCTAGTTTTGGATTTTCATCTTGCTAAAATGGAAATGTTTGAGTTTAAGCCACATGATTTTATAAATAAACAAGATGTGATGGGTTGCTGAGTTAGCTGTGTTATGTTCCCCTTGGACTTGCTGGAGATCTAGTCTCTAAACTCAGTGAAAACTAGGATTTAATTAGCATTATCCTCAAGGAGATATTTCCTTGTGATCAGCTACATAATGTTCTAAAATTGACTGGTTTTCTTCATCAGCTACAAACAGAGCCAGGCACAGCCATAGTGGTTCAGTGAACTAATTCATTCATTTCCTTAGTTCACAAAAGATCATTGGGAATAGCTAAAGGTATCTTGCTTTTTACTTACAGCTTTAATAACAAAAAATAACTTCTATTGGTGGGGATGGAGTCAGGATTTCAGTCCATATGTGTTTGTGTATAATTAGGTAAAGGGACTCTGGGGAAGTTGTTATGCAACAAATGCCAAATGTTCCTCACGCTCAGGCCAGGCTGGATGGGGATTTGAGCAGCCTGCTCCAGTGGAAAGTGTCCCTGCCCATGACAGAGGGCTTGGAACAAGTGATTTTTAACCATTTTATGATCCTGTAGTCTATGAGAGATTTCTTAGTGAGATGATAAGGAATAAATATAGCTAACCCAGGAAAAATTACTATATCACCTATAGTACAGGAAAAGTTATGGAAGGTAATTTTCTTGCTCAGCTATCGCAGCTGGCCTAAGAGTCCTGCAGGCTTCTGAATACCAGTGCCTCAGCTTTCATCTGTTACCAGTCTTGTGATCTGTGAGTTCTGAAAAGCTTATCTGAAGTACAGAAATATAAACTGTTTTTAAACTTTTGTTAATGTGAACTTCTTATTCTATGAAATGCATACAAAATTTTAAATTAATCTTACTGAATTTTTGACATTCTTGTCACCTTGAATAATATTTACTACTTCATAAAATATGATGTTTTTTAGTGATTTGTAGAAAATTGGAAGCATTGGTAGGAGTTCGAAGATTTTGCTTTAGCTTTTAATCTAGAAATAAAGACATTACCAAAATTGATAGGCTTTATTTTATAAGTATTTTTCAATATTATCAATTGTTTCCAGTATTTTCAACCAGAAGAATCCAATCCCAAGAACACTTTTGAAATTCTAGCCTTGCTCCCCTAAAAGCAAGTTAAAAAAATAAAATTAGTATCATTAGCAGGACATCAGAGAGAACCGCAGTTTTTTGCTGGCTCAGGGATATGCAGCAGATCAGCTTAATGCAATGCATGCTTAGTTGAGATCTTTCTGTAGTGAAAGCTTTTTTCCCAACATCTGTAAGAATTCTTCCTTCCAAGTGGGATCTTTACAGCTCCAAAGCCCTACTCTTTAGCAGCAATCTGAAAATACACTTGAAACATATGGGTGTTGAAGGATGAGAGTAGGGGCCATCTGGGCATCATATGTCTTCTTTGCCTGCTTGCATTGGTTTGTCAAGGGTCTCAGAAATGTTTCTGGAGGATTATTAAACAAGAAAAAAGCAGGGATTTCTGCAAAGCAGTGGAAGTCTGGGGTCCCTTTGGCATCTCTGTTTTACCCTGTAAAGTAAATGCGTGCGCCAGCCCAGTGTGTCACTGTCTGCTGCAGGGGTTCACAACCTGTCCTTGTGGCTCTTGGGCTCTGGTGTCCCTGAGAGGTGACAGGCTGCAGGACCTGCCTGCAGGGCGTGGCACGGGTGGGTGTGCTGTCACAGGGGTCACAGGTGTCACAGGTGGATGTGCTGTCACAGTCACAGGTGTCAGAGGTGTCAGAGGTGTCACAGGTGGTTGTGCTGTCACAGTCACAGGTGTCACAGTCACAGGTGTCACAGGTGGTGTGCTGTCACAGTCACAGCTGTCACAGGTCAGAGGTGTCACAGGTGTCACAGGTGGGTGTGCTGTCACAGTCACAGGTGTCACAGGTCAGAGGTGTCACAGGTGGGTGTGCTGTCACAGTCACAGGTGTCACAGGTCAGAGGTGTCACAGGTGTCACAGGTGATGTGCTGTCACAGTCACAGGTGTCACAGGTAGGTGTGCTGTCACAGTCACAGGTGTCACAGTCACAGGTGTCACAGGTGGGTGTGCTGTCACAGTCACAGGTGTCACAGTCACAGGTGTCACAGGTAGGTGTGCTGTCACAGTCACAGGTGTCACAGGTGGGTGTGGCTGTGCTGGCAGGGACAGGGGACACAGCTGGCACCTGAGGACAAGCAGGGAGGGAGCAGTGCCTGCTGCCTCTCCCCCAGCTCTCCTCCAGAGGTTATGGTTGGTACACTGGCTGCAGTCAGACTTCCATGTAACCTTCATCAGGCTTGTGCTGCTCTGTGTGCCCAGTGATGATTTCGTTGCTGTGGCAGTGGTACTCTGTTCAGCACAGTTGTTTTGCACTCAAAGTATTTAAAAGGGGAAGAAAAAAACACTCCAGTCTGCCTCAGGTAGGGAAAATTTTATCTCTTGGCACTTAAGAGACTTAAAATGACCAACTGTTATTTTCAACTGTGATGAGAGGAAGTTTAGGTCCACAATTATCCAGTCTTTCTCTATTTTCTTATTTCTGCTTCCTTAGGAGGGAGGATCAGACACTGTATAAGATCTCTTCCAGTAAAAAATGTTTTTCTTTCAATACTTTACTGAAATTTTTATTGCTGTAATGAATTTCACAGTATTGTAGATCACTGCATTCTTTGTGGGAAATGCTGTCTTACCAGGAGACGTGTACCTGTCAAGATCCATTAAATCATCCACATTTTCTGGTATTTATTAAACCAGAAAGTTGATCAACAAGCAAAAAATTGCTTGGAATATTAATGACAGCAGTAGAAGTGTGCTGCATTCTCATGGAAAGGTTTTAAATATTTTCCATTAAAGCTGCATGACCAGTATATAGATAGGGATGTATAATTAATCAGGAAAATATTTTACTAACTTGATATGTATCAGTAATAGAATTTTTTTTAAAAAAAAACCTGGCTAATGGGAAATACGGTGCTGAAAATATTGTGTAAATTATCATTGATTACTAATACTGAGAATTTTATATAACCTTTGTGTTTGTGGCCTTCTCTTGCATGAATACTTCCCTTTTTTAGAAGAATATTTTCCATTAAATTTTGCCTGAAAATAACTCAACCAAAATTAAACTCATCGTTATTTTGTTTGGTATAATTTTGCATATATATGTATCTATTTCTTCGTGCTTCTGAGCAACATAGATATTGTGAAGAGAAAGCTCTGAGTGTAGCTGTAGGATAAATTCATTTCCTCTCAAGCTGATTTTGATCACTCATACATAGCTCTACAAGCAAAGTTCCTGTAACTGAAGGAATCAGGGGAGTTTTTTGGGCCCTTCTCTCTCCACCCATTGTTGAGATCCAAGTTGAGGCTGTGGTGTCAATTTCCAGTAACCTGAGCAAAGAAAAAGCAAGGATTTTAGATTGTGCAGGAATGATTCAGATGTGATAACCTTTGCTGTGATTGCTACCAGTCCTTGCAAATGTCTTGGCAAATTGTAAAGATATTTAAAATCATGGTATAAGTGAACTGAACAGTTTGGTGGACGTAAAGTCCTAGTTACATTCTTAAAGTTCAGCTCTGCAGCATTTCTTCTCTTCTGTTGTGCTAAGGGCCATGCTTGTCAATACCTTGCTAAAAGAGAAATGCAATTGCAATAATAGCAAACTGTTTTCTTTCCTCTTTGGGTGCACCTTATTGTCTGTGCCTTTTTTTATAACTGAGTGCTACCCCTGATATCCAACCCTCTAAGCAATGGAAATTACAGTTGTGCTTTATCTAGAGTATTATCCTCATTCCCTGTGTTCAGACCTAAATTACTCAAATTTTTCAGGTTTATAGTTAGAGCATTTCTGCAAACACATGCCCCCTAATGTATTCTTGTGTGTTTAAGAGCTTTTCAAAGGGATGTGTGAGGATGAGTGAAAGGAGATGATAACTGCAAAAGCCTGCAGACTGAAATACTCCTTTCTGGACTCCTTTCAGGATTACACTAAATACAGAATTTTTTCCCTCCCCCCATAATTACCATTTGTAGCTTAGATTTATCCACTGGAGTTAAAATTATGATGCTGATTGCTAAGGTGTCTTAGCCCCCAAGCATATTGTCAGTATTAACCATGTACCTTTAATAACTCGAGATAGTCCTGCTTGTAAGTCTGCTTTCTCCTGTGATGTTGTACTGCCCCAGGCTAACAGCTGTGCTCAGCTAAGGTGTGCATCAGAAATCCTCTTCACTGAACCCAGAGGGGCAACACAAACCTTTTCCATGAAGGGTTTTAATGTGCTTATCTATATCCCCTGAACATTCCCAGGAGCTTGTATTTCCTTGTTTTGAGGAGGAGAATCCCCGTTTGTCCATGCAGAAAAATCAGTTCTGTGCTTCTCCTCTGATGTTGCCTCTCTTGTCCTGTGCTGCATTAGCCATGGGTGAGCAGCATCCTCACCTTCCCTGCTGTCTTTACACGGTAGCCAGTGCTCTGTTTCTCTGCCCTGGAACTTCTCCACTCTTCTGCGTACCTAAGCTAGAAATTCATGAGAGGGCTTTTCTAGAAGCAGTAGGAAAGCAACTACTTTATCAAGAGTAGCTTTTATAATATTTATCTGACTCATGGCAGTCAGCTTTAATATTGGCTATTTTTGACTCACTGTTCTGGGTAAAAACGGTTTTAGTTCAAGGCTAATGGGTTGCAAAAATATAATAGGATTTCCAAGTTCTGCTGAATATGAAACTTCACCTTGTTCTTTCAAGTATAATTCCAGCACCCCATGATACCAGAGAGAGAAAACTACATTTCCTTGGAAACATTAGAAGCATCCTAGGAACTGGAAGGGTGGCATAGAGACATGAAAGACATGATTACTTGATTTCCTGTTTTTCTCTCATACCTTGCTGCATACTGTTTAAAAGTTTGGTGGAGCTGGATGTTGCCAGACAATAGTTAAGCAGAGATCATCTGACACTTGTACATGCTCAAATCTGCTCTCTTATTGCATATGGTTTCTTGTTTATAGTTGTCAGCCACACTTAAAGTATTTAAAGTATTGGATTTAAGGAAAAAAAAAAAAAAAAAAAAGAAGAAAAGATAAAAGGAGGAACTAACTCTAAATTGAAAAAAAAAAAAAAAGTAATTTCTGTTCCATTAGAGACACTAGATCAGGCTGCCCATGATTACTCTTTAAAATATAAATGTCTTAAAAGCATGAACATAAAGAGATACTAAACCACATCTATAACCAGAAAGCAAAGGCTGAAGATGGGCATTATTTCAAGTGCTTTAAATGTTTTGTTTTTTGTTTTTTTTTTTTTTAAATCATCAAAATGATGGAATAAAGAGATAAATTTTAAGTGCATAGCCACTTCTCTCACTGGGCAAAATCTTTCTTTCATGGTTAGGTGACAGAAATTGCTTAAAATGCATGTGAGAAGAAAAAAAAAATTGCATATATATTTACATTATTTTTTTTCATTGGGTTATAAAAGTACTAGTTTGGGTATTAGAGTTTAGTTTTAAAATAGGTTTCAAATTTTTCCCACTTGTCCATAAAATAGGATTGATTTTATCCAGGGAAAGATGCTTAGTGCTTGGTGCTTGAGTCACTTCTCATGTTTGAAATACCTCATGGCTTGGAAAGCATTGATGCATGTTTGGCCAGCCACATTTAGAAATGGGAAACATACTCATCAGACCCATCACTTGAGGAAGCTTTGTCCAACTTCATAAACAATGTTTCAGGATCCCCAATCAACATCTGAAATAAGTTTGCTAGAGCTTCACTTTGGTGGGTTTTTTCTTTTGTTAAAATCCTTTTCCTCTTTTACAGTTCTGTTTTGAGTAGGTTTTCAGTGACAGGGGAAATGAAGAGTGAAGTGAAGGAAAGAGAAGGAAATACCTAGGGAGAGACCCTGTGCTAGTTTCTCTAGGCTGATTACACTAGAAAATCTCTTTTCCTGGTGAATTGTAATCCTTAATTCCATCTTGTAGTGTGGCATGCAAGCAGGGACAGTCAGAGAGTGGTGGGGAGAGGGAGAAGGTGCAGTACAGATATTTGTAGGGTACCAGCTGCTCAGTGACCAGAGAGACATCATCTCCCACTGCCTGGGCCAAGCTAAAGCAATCCATGAGGAACACAAATGGGTGGAAGTGTGTGATTAATTGTCCAGGTACCTTTGGAATGTGTGCTGAAACCTCATTTGATTCGTTGCTGCTGGTTCTTGCTCCTTAGGCTTATGCACAAAGAGCCAGGAAAACAACCCGTGTGTCCCGAGTTCGAGCAGTGTCACATTGTGAATACGCTCTCATCTCTGCAGAGACCTGACCTTGCTGACAGGATGCTTGATGCCTCTGGCATACAGAGAGGGAAATTAGAGATGGTAAGAGTTGCCTTTACAAAGACTTCATCTGTTAGCAGAGCTTTTTGTTTGGTTGTTCTAAATGGGCACAGCTCATGGGAAATTAAAAAAGATTAGTAAAGTTCCTCAGGAGAGCAAGGCACATCTGCATAGCAAATACTTTAATCATTACAGTGACCCCCTTCCATTGCAGGGGACTTAAGCTGCAGTCCCTTCTCACATAACTTAGATCCAGAATGCTCATTTGGGCCTTTTTCTATGTTTTATAACTTCTTTTCCATCTGGGAACTTCTGAGGTTGAAGAAAATCTTAAAAAGTTTTCACAAAAAATCACTCTTGTTTTCTACTTAGCCTAGTATCAAGGACTGTTTGGGTTGGTTGATGTGCATGTAAAACTCACACATGTGTTGAAATAAATTTCCTCTGTAAACAAGTTCCTGCTGAGGATTAATACAAAAAAAATGGATTTTCTATCTTGGAGCTAATCTTCTCTGCATAGTTCAATCTGAGATATTTGATTTCTGCTGGATGTGATTTAATTAAATTTAGTATGTTGGATTGCTTTCTTTTACCAGTCTTACAATACATATGACATGTGGAACAATAATTGGAATAATAGTGGAATAGGGCATACTCTCTAATAAGTTTAAAAATGCATTTAAAAAACCCATTCAGAAAATCATGGCAATTTATACCCTGACTATTTCTAAATCTCATGGAACAACCATGCAAGAGAGATGTTTAACATGATCTGTATCAGTTTGCCTCCCTGTTACAGAAGTATTAATAAGCATCTTTTAGACAAACCAATTTTAAAGTAATACATTGAAAAAAAATAGAAAACATTTATGATCATATTCACTCAAAAAGTAATAGGAAGGTATTAAAACTTCATAGCAGATTTCTGATGAACTTCTGTTCATCAGCCAGCAGAAATTAATTTTCTGGATGTGATGATCTAGACTATTATGGATTGCAACTTTAAATATTATTTACATCATGTTCAAAATTTGCTGTGCACCCTTGAGAGAGGGAAAGTGTTGACCTGATGAGTGGTTTGGGCGCTGCAGTTCCTCACTCAGGGGCTCAACCTATAACAAGATTTCCAAATTGAATAAGAGGGAGGAGTCCTGTCTGTTATTACCTCACAGAAAGGTGAGGTAATGTGTCAAAATGATTCTAAGATTAGGTATGCTGTGTGCTGCTACATCTTGTGGGAAATTCACCAAGCCTTGGGGTTTTGTATTGGAGTTTTTTTACATGAGTTTTTTAGTGCGTGCGGTTTGGGTTTTTTGTTGTTGGATTTTTTTTATTGTTTTGTTTTGTTTTTTCTTCCTTAGTTATTAGTTATTTTATTTTTCTCATCATTGGTTCATGTAGGTTTATTCATGACATTATGAAAAACTTATGAGACAGGGATTTGGTGAGTAGCAAGACACTCCCTTGGGTCACTTCAGGGATCAGAGGTAACATAGTGCAAATAAAAGGCAGGCTTCAAACAAACAAGATAAGTAGAAAAAATTGAGTCTATTGTGGTCAGATTAATTATATGCTCTGGATTCAAAGTGATGAAGTTTACACAGCTGTATAAGAAGATAGATGTTAGCCTGGAATTAAAATTATTTAAATAATTACTATCCCTTTGATAGAGCTGCTTATAATCTTTTGGTCTTATAAAAAAAAAAAATCCAAGTTTTTGATTAATAGAGCTGTGTTTCTATTCTGGTTTGCATCATGCTGATAGTTTTCCTTGTTAGGGCTGCAGCAGTTCCCATACTGTGGTTTTACTGTTTGAAGGTGCACCAAGCCTCTTCCATTGCAATTCAGGAGCTGAAGGAGGGCTTGTTCACCAGTCCTGGGTTTAATTTCAAATATTGTTACATTTGTGTTATATTACTGACTTTAGAGAGAACCTGGCAAAGCTTATGCCTGTGTTCATGGGGGGAGAAAAGCAAACCAAACCCAGCCATGGGATCTGTGTGCATCAGTGCAGAAGCTGCTCCGTTGTTACCGTGCCTCATCTCGGAGCAGGAGACACAGGAGCCTCTCATCAGTCCTGTCCTGCAGCCTGTGTCACTGTGGCTGTGATTTATGTCCCCTCTGTGCCTTTGGAGCAGCACAGTGGGAGCCAGCCCTGGGCAGTGGTGGTGCTGGGGAGGAGGATAAAGCCTGAGCAGAGCATCACCACCTCTGCATCTCCTGAGCCCCCCAAAACCGATGGGAAATATTCACCTGCTGCCCTGAATTCAAGGCAGCACTGATGAGGGATTTTTCTCACTTTAGTGAGATTTCCAAGCTGTAGGTCTCCATTTGCTGCCTGTGTCTACATCTACCACATCAAATCAGACCCTGACCCTGAGAAATGCTTTTGGAGGCCTTCAGAATAAAGATTGTTTTCTACTTCCTTGCTGTATTTCAAACAAGAGCACACCAACTGACAGGATAACAAGGGTATGCCTAAAACTGGATGTTTGTTTTCCTGTTGCTGCATGCTACCCAGCTTAAACTTCTGTGAATATGTATTCAATCTTCACTTGCATTTTTATTTCTGTTTCATGTACCATAACTCTGTTTTGCTGCCTATTGCAATTTTTGGCTTCCCATAGAAAAATTTAGCATTTAAAAGTGCACTGAGTGTCTTATCAATCAAAATTTGCTGAAGACATATTTTTCTTTTAATTTTTAACTGTGTGTTGGAGAGGAATTTAAGGATAAAATAATAATACATGGAGTGAACATAGATGACTTTATCAGGTTAATTTCCAGTTGTCATAACAAATGACAGGTTTATTTGAAAAATATGTGAATGCACTGGAGACAAACAGGTAAACACTTGCCAAAACTGAATGAAATGTTTTTATGATTAAAGGGAGATAAGGATACTCTTCCTTGGAAAAAAAAATCATTGATACTGATGTAAGATGTCTACTTATATTGGGAGCTGCTTTGTTAGCTGATGTCAGCTCTCATTTTGGTTTCAGAACCTATGAATGACAGTGTGGGAAATGCTACATATATAAGTCTGGAAATGGATCTATACTGAAGCAAACTCCCAAGTTAAACTATCATATTAATTATTCTGCTGATATTCCACAGCAGTTCCACTGGCATGGCTTAAAGTCTGCAGATTTACTGAGGTACAGCAGAGCAAAACTTTTATCTTGATCAATTTTTCATAAGAATAAGCTCTTCCCAGGTCCATAGAATCCACATGAGTTTTACTAATTCAGACCCAGCTGGGAAGGAGTAAGGCTTTTTTTGTGGTTTATTTGTTTGATTGTTAAGTTTTTTTTGTTTTCCAGGGCAATATAGTATGTGGAAGTCACCATGTTGGGTTTGTGTAAGGATTCCCAACATTGCAATTTCTGAGTTTGTACCTGTTAGTCTTGTAGGAGAAAGCTCAGGAATATCAGTGTAGGGCAAGGGAGTGAAAGGTTCATATGTGAGCATGGCCAGCTTCTAGATGGGGGACAGGTTCTGCACCCCCTGGGGTGCTGAGGAGGCAACCTGCCCAGCGTCTCAGACTGTAGAATCTTGTCTCTGAAGAGCACTTCCACCAACAAGGATTTGTCAGGCATCTCTTATTCTGAATAGAATTAATCTGAATATGCCACTTAATAGACATCACTTCAGAGTTTACAGCAGAGTCAGAAACACAGAGTAGATCCTGATAAGGGCAAGATCTCATTTGCTTTTCCTGCCCATAGAAGGTAGAAATTATTTTCCTGCTTCCCATTCTGTATCCTTTTGGCAACCATCCTTGGAATTTTTGATACATGCAGCATTCTCAACAAGAAAATGCAAAAATATTTGCTCAGGCAAAATGTAGTTTCTTTCTTTCTGCCTTGGGTGTTTTTCCCAAAATGAGAGTACCTGGAACACAGAATCTACCTGTATGCTGGTGCTTAAATTAAGGCTCTAGTCACTTTGGAGGAATTATAGGCCTTAATATGTTACAGATTTAATAGTCATAAAACCATTGGTGTTTGGATATGGAAGAGGATGGAGAGAGGAAGAGGTGTTACTGAAATTATTCCTTCAGGCAGCAAAATGTGTTTTGGTTGAGCCATAACCATTCTTGTCACTCACTACTTGAATGAAGGTTGAGCAGAGACACCTGACATCTACTTTCATACCTGAATCACTGTGAGAACAATTCACTAATTAATAGAAACTCAACTATTTGTGGCTAGGATGCTTCTTCAATTTCAAACCTGTAGATTATAAAAGTGAACAAGGTGAAAAGATCTATCTTTGCTGTCCCGTTTTTTCTTTAATTTGCACCAGCTCCATTGAAATTGGGACCACTGTACTTAATTCACTCATGCACTGAGTAGCAGCCCAGACTTATTAATCTTCTCCTTGAGTAGGATTTGGAACCAGCAATGTGTAAATCTGGTGTCTGGGAGCCTGGAAGCCTGTGTGTGCTGACGATGGCATTAGGTTTCTGAGCAGGATGAATTTACACCCAGGCCAGTTCTGTACTAAATGGTTTAATCTGTGCAGCACAAAACTGCCTTTCTGTCACCAGCAATTTCCCCAGTATTATGAATGACTGTGATTGGGCTCACTGCATATGGAAAAATGCAGAGTGTGGTGGGGAAAGGTCCAGAGCCTGCATATGTACACATGAAATGGAGCTTTTCTAGCCAGGAGTCAGTGCTCTTCCTGGAATTAAAAAAGTAATGTTCAAAGAGGTTTAAGTCTGCCAACTTTAGATGCTTTCTGATATGAATTAAATCAATAAAGTGGTTATTAAATCACTTTAATAAGGCGTTAAGTCTGATTAAAGTTGCTGTACTTTGGGTCACACCAGAACAGATTATATTCAGCTTCCATTAAATAAAAACTGGATCTAAACTTTTTAGCAATTACCAGGGCTTTGGAGGAAAAGTCATAGCCATAGATAAATAAATAAGAGAAATATGATTTTATAAGACTAATCTGGAGTACAATTGTGAGTGTTGCTAAATGAGTATTGAATTCCAGGACACATCATTTTTTCAAGAATGCAAGAGAAATGTTTTGGGGAAAAAACCAAGGGAGAAAAAAATCCTCTGTGGGAAGTCCTGATTTAGAAGCAAAAAGAAGCACACACAAACTGACTGTGGAACCAGATTCTTTTACACTGCACAATTATATTGACTAAATCCTTGCAAAAAATCACCCTGGCTTTCCCAATTCTCCTGGGATCTTCCTTATAGGTAAAACAGCTCTTGGCTCTTAATCTTGCTAGATAGCTTCTAAAGATTAGTAGCAATTCAAATATGCAAATATTGTACAAATAGCACCCCTGTTGTTCCTATTTTTAAAGCTGATTATTTTAAAGCTTTATTTAGTTTTAAGATTCAACATGCAATAGAATTTGAAGAGGGAAAATATTAAGCACTCTCTCGAGAAAGGCCTGTCATCCTTTGTGACAGCTCAGGTTTCTGGTCCTATGTTAGGTCTGGGAATTAGCAGGGATTTACAGCAGATGCAAAGGCTGGAAGTTTGATCACTAGGGGAACAATTAATTGACATTTGTACGATTATATTTCAGCTAAGTCAAAGCTAGTATTTCAAGATGTCTGAAAATTTGGAATGACGTTGATTGCATTGTGTTGAATTTTTTTTCCTTTGGAAGCATATTTTTAGCAATTAATAAGCTTTTGAATCTCATTTCTCTCAACCCTAAATACTGTGGCAGAAATTGTGCTGCTTCAGTGAAGCATGGAATATTGTCATTTGGGGAAAGCAGACTTAGAACTTGTGTTTCCTAAGTGACAAGAGGAACGAAATTTCCTAAGAAAACTTTGCAGTTTCCAACTGTTTCTGTGTTTCTTTATGTGTAATTTTGTTGCTCTACCAAATAGACCACTTGTCTTTTCTAAAGCTCTTGTGTTGGAAGAACTCAGACTATTGTGAACAGCAAGAGTAGTAAAAATTTTCTCCAAACTCAGATGATAATTCTGACAGCAATAGTGATAGCCTCTGTTTTGACAGCTGAAAAATGAGCCCAGATCAGGAGAGATCTTTGAGATTCACTCAGTCAGACAGTGACTGAGCTGACTTGGGCTAGTGGGCTGTAGCTGCTGTGGGATGATAGGCTCTAGTTCACACATGAGCTTGGCAGGTCATGAAAAAATCAGAAGTTGATAACTGTTTAGAATCTTTGGATTTCCTCTGAACAGAGAAATAAGAGGGCTTGGAAGGTATTTTTTTGTGCAGTGTATACTGGAGTTATGTGAAGGAAGATGAGTGAGCCCTGTAGTAGTGCACACATTGTGCAGTATCAAGTGCTGGATACAGAAGCTAAATCCCAGCCTTAAGTTTTATCCCAGTCTCAGTTTGTTTTCTGTAATGTGTTCAGACTGCAAAGAAAGAAAGCTTTAGCCGGAGCTCGAGCTGAGCAAAACATTTGCAGTGAGCCAACATCATCTTCTGCTCTGAGGTTTTTGGAACCATATCTCTTGTGAGCTTCAAACTGTGTTCTCTAAAAGCACATAAATTTCAGCTGAAGTTTCTCAGCAGACTTCCTAAATCACCCCTTTGCCTGCAGAGCCCCATTTATCCTCTGGTGCTCTCTGACTGCATTTCTGATCGGCTGGGCTGCAACTTCTGAGCTTTCAAATAGCGCTGGGTAACTATCTGGAGACATTGCATGATATAGTCTACAAAACTCCTTCTCAAACATCTTGTAGGGAGGTGGAACCAGGAGGTGGACCAATATTTAAGGGAGGCCATCTGGGATAGGGAGGCAGCCCACAATAGCAAATCTCATACATACTGATTTTAAGTGGAAAGAAATTAAATACAAACAGACCAGCACCCTGTGCAGCCAGGAACCAGCAGCTAAAAGTTAGTGCAAAAATTCTGCTTGTGAGCTCACCTCAGAGCATTGGATAACTGACTTCTTTAAATTTTACTTCTTAATGAGTTGATAATAAAAATCTTAAATATCTTTAGGTTTTTCTTGAGTTTAAGTTTCTTGAGTTTTCATCATATTTATGCAATCTGGATCATAGTCTTCCTCTTTCAGAAAGTGGGTAAGGGCTTCCAATATCCAATATGTCATATTCTCAAAAATCAGACCTAATTTTCTTTTCTACCTGTCTCAATCTCATACTGGTAACATTGCCATGGTGCCTGTAGATCTCATTATAAATATAAACATGTAGCAAAGTACATGATCTCCTAAAATAATCAAAATCTCTTTATTTTAATGATTCACTTCACCTGTTTAAGCACCTTGCTTTTTTTGAGCCGGGAGGGGTTTGCCCCGTGTGCGTAGGAAACGAGCAGTGGGCACTCCTCTGAGCACTTCCACTCCCATTATCTGTGTACAAAATTGCAGCGCCTGAAATTCAACTGACCTCCATCAGTGCTGCTGCAGCTTTATGATGCAGAAAGAAATTAAAGAGGATTGAACACAAACAAAGAAGCAGTGGGTGTAAGGCAATATTTTTAGTGTATGTTGTCTGTTTAGTTATGTGACATAGTGCCCTGTGATTTCGTAGTGTTTCTATGCAGTCCTTGCCTATTAACCGAAACAAAAAAAAAAAAAGCAAATGAAGGACAAGAAAACAAAATAAACCCCTGAGATATTGGTAATATAATGAAGGACTGAATAATCACTGACTGGGTATGTGAGTTGTGCATCCTGGGGAATGACATTTGTGTGTCCCTGTGCCTGGCACAGTTTGTGGGAGCTGCCTTTGGAACAGGAGATGTGCAGAGCTGGGGCAGGGACTGAGAGCAGCTGGGTCTCCTGCGGGGAGTCTGGGAGCAGAGGAGGCTCTGGGCTCTCCCTCAGGTTTTGTGTGAGCATCCTCCTTTCTCCAGGAGAGCTTTAGCCTGGACAGTGAGCATCCTCCTTTCTCCAGGAGAGCTTTAGCCTGGACAGTGAGCATCCTCCTTTCTCCAGGAGAGCTTTACCTGTGTTCTGTACTCAGCTGCTGAGGAATTTGCTTTGCTTTTAGGAAGCAATGACATCAAGAATGTCTTTCATGAAGTAAAGAAATCAGCTGGACCATATTCTAGCAAGATTTGAGATTTCTTCAGTACAGTATATTCTCAGCTCTGAGTTAAACTCCTTTTTATTCATGGTTTAATGGATCATGAAACAAGTCTTTTTCTTTGTGTTTTATTTAGTAGTGGGATTTTTCTTGTCCTTGGAGTAATTTGTAAGAATACTGACATGGAATGTGAGACATCTGAAAGACAGTATGTTAAAAATAATTGTGATCGCTTGAAGAACTTAAATTATAATAATCAGCTGGCAGGCAAAATTTAAATCGGGGGATAAATGTATATAATTAAAATACAGTACTAGTGGGAATTGACCTCTTCATACATTATTACTTCTGTGGAGTTGAGTAAATTAGCAGGTAAAAGTAAAACTGCTCCCCTTTTCTCAGTAAAATGAAAAGCTGACCTACTTTTCTTTTTAAAAAAATAGTATTTTCGTTAGGTTCTAAAAATAGCTGTTATGAAATTAAATAAAAAATAAATTTTATCTAAAGAAGATTTAAGATTTAATAATTTCTTATAAATACTGAAATCCATATTAACACTTGCAAAAGCAAGAAAATGCCCATTTGAGCAGAAAGGCCTTTTGCTTGTGCTTAGAAAGAGAAAAATCACTATGTGATGACTAAAAAAGACAAAAGAAAAAGGATCTAAAGAAAGGAGGCGGTAACTTATTTTCTAATCAATTGTCAGACAAAGAAAATCCTACATTATTCAGTCAGTAGCTCAAATAAATTTTGGATGGAATAAATAAGTATTGCAATGACATACAAAACTTGCAGCAATATTTCTGGCAAATGTGGTAGTATCTGTATGTGACACTGCATTCCAAATGTGAGGGGCGCAGTTCAGTGACAGGGGAAAAAAAGCAAGTTCATTAAAAAGGGCCATCTTGTCACAGATGACATAAATTAGCTCTGGCACAGTTTTCTGAAGAGCAGTAAGAAAGAGTGGCTCACAAAATCACACACGCACTGGAGTTACAGTAATTTCACGCCTATAAGGCGCACTCCCGGGTAGCCGGCAAGTCCCCATACTTTGTCCATATATAAGGCGCACCCGCGTATAAGGTGCACTCTTTTCTATTTGCAGTGAGGATCCGGCTCCCGACAGCCCCACCCTGCCTTGGGCCAGCCCGACTCGCGCTTCCTGGTTGGCAATTTTCCTGCACTTTGTCCACATATAAGGCGCACCGGTGTATAAGGCGCACTTCCGGCTTCAGATCAAAACTTCAGTCAAAAAGGCGCGCCTTATACACGTGAAGTTACCGTAATTGTTTCACTCCTGCTTTTGGGTGTTGTCAGATCCCCAAATCTGAGCAGCCTGTGCCGTGTCCTGCTGCTCCTTCCAGCCACAGCCTCCCCGGGCGTTGTCCCCAGCCATGGGTCTGGGGTCACGGTTTCCAGCACAGAGATTGGAGGGAAGGGATCTCATGGATTGTGTTGATGCCTGCTCCGTGTCAAGGGTACAGCGCTGGTTTAGGGCTGGGGAAATGTCTCAAAGCAGGGTGAGCACAGTGAGGGGCACTCTGAGCTGTTGCTGGGGACATCTGTCTCTGTGCTGGGTCAGTGTGACCCTCGCTGCTCCTGTACTTCAAGGGAACTGCTGGGGAAAGAGATCTTAACCTAATGTGCACAGTAACAAGAAATTCTAAAGCAGATTTGAAACTGCAAATTTCTTGTCCTTCTACTGCAATGTCTTTCTGTGCAACAGATATTTTTATTACAAACCTTGATATTCCTACATTCTGGCTATCCAACTCCAAAATGTTTTCACTACCAGGGCAATACAAATTTTAAGTACAATAAACATTGGTGTATTTACTCTCTTCTGATCCCCTGGAATGACTGCTGGGATGCTGAGAGTCTTCTGCTACATGGCTGATTCTAAGACATTTTTCTTCATAATTAAGATTTCTTTTTTGTTGTTTATTTTACAATTTGGCATTTTTCCTTCTCAGTTCTATCTCGAAATTCTCATAATTTTCCCTTCAGTAAATATTCTTTCTGTTCATTCAGTTCCTTCAGTAAATGCACTGGCAGAGGCACTATAGATTTAGTCCCAACATCACCTTCTGTAAATGCATTACATTTCTGAACATTAGTTTATTAGAAAAACTTCAAACTATAGGTCCTATCCCATCCAAACTACTCTTATTGTTTGGTTAATTAAATTTTAATTTTATACTAAATTCGAATCAAAACCTGTATTTTGAATACCCAATAACAGAATACATCTGCAAAAATCTTCAGGCCTGTGGACATCAAGTTCCTTTAAACTGAGCTTTGTCTTTCAGGTGATGTTTCTAGATGAAAACAGTGGGGTGGGATTCTGAATATCTCACCTCTACTGCCACTGGCAAATAAGTGACCTTGACATTTTAGGCATTACGTAAATGCAAAATTTTTCAGCAGCATCAAGAGAAACTTGAAGAGCTTTCAGAAGGCTCAGCTGAGATTCAATGACATTGGAAGAACCAAGTGAAAATATAAACCAGCAAATGTAAAGCTAGATGACGACTGGTTTTGTTTTTTTTTCATATTTCAGTTTATGTAAGCAACAAGATTTTAGTTCTTTTTGATAAAGTACTTGAATAAGTTCTTAGGGGACGGGGAATTTCACACTAGCCTGATATTATTACTGTTTTCCAGAAAATAAAAAAGTTTCAACAGAGAACTAACATCAGAATGCTTTTGGGATATCCTTCTGACAATTCTGTAACTGAAAGTGAGAATCTCTAAAATAGCAAAACAAAACCCCCTTGAAACTGGGTATATGAATTTAAAGCTTTCCCTCTTATTCAAGAAACAAAAGGCAAACTTTGTGACTCAATGCTGGCATCTAAGGGAAGGACAATAGGTTATAAAATAAATCATCCAGACTTTGGAGTTTGAAGATTTCCATTTTCCCTCTAAATATCTCACATATCTTGGGAGAGATGTACTGTGCCTGTGCCTGTGCCTTTGGGAAGTTAATGAAACTGAGTGTTCATATCTGGCAGAGAAAAGGAGATTCTGAACTGTGTTGTTTATAACCAGCCTCATGAAGATGATGAATCTTTGCATCTTGAGCTCCATTTGTCTCTGTCCTGCCTGTAAACTCTGCTTTTTTCATCCTGAATAGGAGTTTGTGGGAGTTGGTAACAACAAAGTGTGTTAATATTTGAAAAGTTGGAATTGCAAAGTGGATATGGGGGTTTTTTATTATGTACAGTCAAGTTTTCAAACACTATTTATTCCACTGAAGAATGCTTGATTTTACAGTTTTTTTCTTCTGTTGTCCCACCTGTGTTTTCCAAAAACTGCTTAAACCTCAGAGCTATAGACATGCAGAAACCTGGAAATCATGTATGGCTCAGCAGAGCTGGGCTGGGAGTTTACCTGATTTGTGAGGCTCTTTCTTGTTGTTGTCTCGAGGTACAGGCTATTCCTTCCTGGCTTTATAACAAAAGCAGCTTATGACTAGTTGGCAATTAAATCTCAGGTATAATCCCTTGTGAATTACATCTAAATCTCTTCATTTTCCTTGGAAGTTTGTAGTGAGTTGGTACAACCTAATGGTCTGGCTTAAAATGTTTGGTTCATACCCACATTTTGTAGTTATGAAGGAAATACCTATTCACAGGATAAAAATTAGGAAGTTATCTAGGTGATATTTTAAGAAAATTTATCTTTATAGTACAAAAAAAAGAAAAATATTTTTTCTAATGGTATTTAAAATTAACCAATATATTAGATACTGTTTAAGAAGGCAGGTGCAATTTAATGTCAAAATTTTGACTGGAGCATTTAAATTTAAATGTAATCCATGAAGCAATAAATAAAGCGCTAATTAGCATTAATGCAACATGATTACAAAATAAACATTTGATTAGTACATTTAAATTTCAGTGTAATAAACTGCTGAACTAATTAGTACATAAAGTCCTGTTAATGCCAGCCTTTAGGTGAGACATTTATGTGTTGCACATGGGGAAGGTGTTTATAGTTAAAGCACAAATCAGACCTCTATCCTTAACAGTGCATATGGAGCCTAATAGCTTAGGAAATAAACAAAACCTTTGCCAATCACTTTCCAGCCCTCCCTTGCATTTTCTTTTGATGCAAGTTTAGCAGCTTCAGAAGACACATGGCTTAGTAAACGCTGCAGACAAACATTGAAGCTGAGAGCAAGTGACTCCCCCAGATCCCTGCCTGTCACCTGAGAGAGCAGGGATGAACCCCAAATCCTTACCTGGCTAATTGGTGATCATCAAGTCTGCTCAGCACTGTGGATTGGGAAGCATTTGGCTGTGACTGAAAAGCAAAGTTTGATACCCAATTATTGTCCATGATGGTGGCTCTTCCACTTGACTGGTAAGTTTTTGAGAGACCTAAAAATGTGAAGCCTGAGCAACAGTAAGCTCCTGGCTTAGACAAATGCTGCTGAAACCAGTCTCCAACAGCACTGCTTATTCCTGGAAAGCCAAGGTGCACGTCACATTATTTTAAGTTTTGCCCAGATGTCTCACGGTTTTTTACAGCCTTTTTTGTAAGGTTTGCAATTTATGTGGAAGCTATCTGAGGTTACAGACCAGGACAGTCCCAGCTCTGTATGAAATGTTCAATTACTGATTATCCAATGAAAGGAAGATGAAAAAATCATGCTAGAGAAACAGTGGGTACTAGTGCAAATATTTAAAGCCTTTTCACTGGATTTGAAGCAAAAAAATAGAGACAACATTAATGAGACAACAGTGTCTCCCCATTAAAGCACAAGTCACAAAAGAAACATATAAAATTCCTGTAATACATTTTTTATTTTAGCTCCATTTACCTCCAAGATTCAAGCTTTAAGTCGCCAGTTGAGAGAATTAGTTATTTGGAAGTTCTCAAGCCAATGCAAATATGTTTTATTTGAAGATCCAGACTGATCTTGCTCTGCAATTGCTGCTATTTCAGATAGGAGTAGTGTTTAAAAAACAATCATAATTATACTTCTGTACAGTATTTTTTATTAATTTGAACCACTTTTTTTCCACAAACAGAAGCTCCGCAGAGTAAACCTAGGACTGAGCAAAGGCATTTTGCATTTCTTCAGGCCTGCATTCACTGCCTGCTCAAAACATCTCGAGAACAGCTCATATATCTTTCAAAACACAAAAAGCTTTCTTGGAAAGTTCTCTTACTCATTGTAAAGATTTCTTTATTTCTTTTGGCATAAAAGGCATTCAGAAACTGTAAAAGAAGTCTTTGCTGTAATCATTATTTCCTCACTAGTCCCTAGTACAGAATGCATTTCAATTCCTTGTTACAAGCCAAACTTGTATGAGCCTTTTACTTTTGCAGGAAGATTTTAATCAGTTAACGGTAGCAGCTAATTTAATAGGGGAGAGCATTTCTTCCAAAGAGCTTATCTGGGTTCCCAGTGTCATTTGCAGTATAAAGTGTAGCTATAAATACATTAAATGAAAAGTCAGTCCCAAGGGACATCATCTTTGTTGCTATGAAGTCTGATCTATTCTATAGTGACTTAAAAGCTGTAGGAAAAAAAAAAAATTAGCTGATATCAAGGATAATAACAGCAGGATCGTTTTTCAGTCTAGGAACTTCTGGGATAGCTGCACTTATTTACACGAGAACATAACTTGTGGATGTAAGATTTTCCATGTTAGTTGTGATAGGCTTTATAATAACTGCAAATACCGCTGTGTGTTTTGAAAACAAAGGTTCTTATTGAAGGGAAAACATTAATTTGAGTGGCAGATGGCAATGTTCACTTTTCAGGTATTCAGAACAGTGATTGAAATGCACATGGAGTGGTGGTTACAGCCCAGTGTGACCCTGAGTGTCCAGCTGTCCTTTCCTGAAGGGGAGCTTCACTCCCTCAGTGAAACTCTTCTGTAGGTGACATTTTCCCATTCATTCTTCAGTGCTAAGTGTCCTGTGACTGAATTGCCTTGTACTGCCACCCTCTTCCTTCCCCACTCCCATTTTTAGTACAGTCATTCAAATGTTTCCTTTCCTCATCTGAAATTCCTCCCTGACTTGGAAACATCATAAACATTTGTTTGTTTACACATTATTGCATCTGGGAAGATGAAAAATTTAGTTTTGCAGTTATTCTGATGTGAATAAGTTTTCTTGCCAGGTAGAACTCTACTTCTTGGGGGTTGCATAGAAGCAAAATCTTAAATATGTGCCTTTTGAGAATTTTATTTTCATTTCCTAATCGCAATTTTATGTTGGAGTCATAAAATAAATATAGAGATTACTATAGAATACCACTCTCCTTATGGGCAGAATGTCTGAACTTTTATTCAGTTTTCCAGTAGGATGTACACTATTTTGAACTTGGTGTAAAAGCAAAGGTAGTGTAGGGAGGAAATTGTTTGAAACCAAAAGGGGATGCTTTAATAGGTACAAACAAAATGTCTGTTGCACTCATTGGTTAAACACAAATAAAATTAAAAATCAGGAGCTGGTGAGGGACTCATAGTACAGTTAACATCTGAAATGCTGATATTCTCTTGTGGGCAAGGACTGTTTTGGTCACCTTTTCTACAGTCATGCAGGGGCTTAGTGTTATGATAATGTCAAAACTTAGATCATGTGCAGATGAATAGCAAGAAAAAAATATTGATTTCTTAGTTTTTAAAGGAAACAGAAAAACATTGATCTTTCAGTGACGACACCAATTATAATTTGCTCTTTTCATTGCATGGCAATATTAAAGAGTTTTAATGTTATTAAGAAAAATGGTTTTCATAGAAGAGTATATTCTGATTCCCACTGGTAAGGTTTGCATCAGATGAAAATACAGCTCTATTGAGAGGAACCATTTTAGCTGGATTTAAATTTTTAAATGTAAATGTTCTGGCAAAATTCTATTAAAGTACAGTGCAAGGAAAGCAGGAGAGAATTCAAAATAAAGATTCAATGCATATAGTGAAGCTGAGTGATTTAGATTCACATTTTGGGATTTCTCATTCCAATTTGCTGAAAAGTACATGTGCTTGTTACTGAATATGTTCATTACTGTGATATTCTGTCTTTGGGCACACTTTTTCTTTTTTTTTCTTTTTTTTTTTTTTCTTTTTTTTTTAATTATAAGTTCAGGAAAAAGTATTTGGGTACTACCTTGAAAGAAAAATGTAAAATCATCTCCATGTTTAATATTATACTATATAGAAGGGATCTTGCTTTGAACATTCTTGCAATACTACAGCATGCAGTATTAAAAAATACAACAAGCTTATCTTAGAAATAAATTTTAACTTTTTTTTTAGTAACTTTACATTTGTGTTTCTGAATCAGAAACAAAGAAAAGTTGTTAATGATTTAAGCTAGGAGAATAATATGAAGTACTATAGCTCACCATGGAGATCTGTGTGTTGTGAGTGAAATTAAGCAGGATTATTAAATCATGTGGCTAAATTTTAAATTTACTTAAAAGAAAGGAATTTTCAGTGGTATTACAGTATCAGTGTTTTTGAGCTGTCTTTGCTTAAAATATATAGGTGAAAATACATCTGCAAAGGAAGGAAACTTCACATGCAAAATCCTGGTAGGAGCCATCTTATATAAACAAAAGATAAAAGCATGGAATGCGGAAAGTTTAACATGTTCAGGCATCACTGTGGCTTAAAATGTTACTGCTAAAAGGCAGGTTTTAACATAATTCCAAGTGGTTACTGGCTTGATTCCTTCACTGGCCAGAAGGTAACTCCATTTCAATTAATTGAATGAAAAAAGATCCCAATTTCAGTAAGGCTGGATTTCTTCCTTTCATTCTCGTGGTGTAAGTAGTAGCTTCTCCTCACCCAGTACTTTTGCAGGTACAAATCCTACATATCCAAAACTCAGGCAGTGATAATGGATGTATTGTTTGTGACAAGAAAATGCATTGGATGTATTTTCATCCTTGAACCTTGATGTTCAAGGGTGCATACTTGGATCTCATCCTATAACCTATCACTTTTATATTTATCTAGTTTATCTACTGCTAATCTAACCATGCCAACTAATTTTTCAGGTATTTAATTTATATGTTCCTTATGCCCCTGCTGCATTAGGACAGAGCTGTTTTATTAACATTTCCTTCTTGTGCAGCCAGTCCTGACCACTTGAGCAGCTTCCTAAGGGGTGAAAATTTATATTTGAAACACAGGGATTGTTAATTTGCACACTAACTCCTGGATTAGGGATTTAGGCTGCTTTTCCTTTTATTGGCTTTTGGATGCTCTTGTTTAAAGTCCAGTAGATGTGGCAAATGAAGTTAAATACAAACACAGTCCCTCTGTGAAGGGGCATTTCTGTGCCTGATTTCTCTGCTGAGCTACTTGGTGAAAATAGTCTACTTTTTGCATGCTGGAAGAGGATTCTTTCTGTTCTTTTGTGTTCTTCTGAACCTCATCTCTGGTTAAGGAAATAAGAATCAACTTTTAAATTTAGAAGAAGTATTTCCATTATCTGTAGTTTGGTTATTAAACCTTACCTGTTTTTTTTCTGAGCCTTTGTAAAATGAAAGTCTCACTTCAACAATATTGGAATTTTGTAATAGTACTTCAGACATCAAGATTGTTCAGACTTCAAATGCTACTAAGACATAATTTCGTTCAGTCATGTTGAAGGCACAGCTGAATATTTGTCTTTAAATCTCTGCTTTTTACATTTTGAGCAAATTATAGCCTGATGCAAATCTGGGAAATCAATAGAGCTAGATGAAATATTTTTTCTTCATCCCTCCTTCAGCATTATAGAGGAAAGCAAGAGATACATCTTTATTAAAAACAAAAAAAAGAACAGAAAAAAAGGTGTTGATGATGGTGCTGTGAAACACCTACCAAAAACATGATCTGAGTCACTCTAGTGACATTTCTCCAAACTGTTCTTCACTCCACAGTGGAAAGAAGGTATTTGTGTCATATTGACATTTTCTATGGACTAATTACATTTAAATTTAAAAGATAGTACAGATTACATCCTGAAGTGCGCTTAGGTGGAAACTTTAATGTCATTTTTTTCTGAAATACAGTGTTCAAAAAGTAGTATATAACAAGAGGTGCTTCACATAACTTGCTGGTAGACATTTCATGCGGAAAATGGAGTCAAGTCCAAGAAACAGAATAAAAGAAAAGAGTTTCAATTTTATAACTGCTTTTAAAATTTGCCTACAAATCATGAAAAGGCAGCAGTGGACTTGTTTAAGTCATGGGTTAACTGGCACTAACTGGAGAACAGTTCTTGAGGGCAGAACACAGAAACGCTTCAACAAAAGCTAAACTTGCTATTGAGGGTCTGTATCCTATTTCCAGAGATGAGATAGTGACCAGAACACAGTATTTTCCAGTT
>VRYO01002781.1:14030914-14047024 GCA_009812075.1 Sialia sialis | reverse complement strand
TGGCTCCCTGGAGGATCCTCTGCAGTGCCCTCTGCTCACTGCCTGGGCTGCACGAACATCAACGCCCTGCAGTGCTGCTCAGCTGCCCTCCAAGAACAGACTGAGAAGGTTTGTTGGAAGGAAAAAAATCCATAGAAATACAAAAGAAAGAGCAGACCATACCAAAGGTGAACTGAGCACTATTTATGATCAATGCATCTTAAGTTAAGGTTTTATTAAGTTTGATTCAAATCATTTTTTATTAATCCATAAATTATTGTTATCATTATCCTTTAACTGACCAGCTTTATAAAGATTTAAGGTTTGAGGTGGTTTATGTATGATAAAAGTTTGGAGCATCTTGAGAAATCTCAGACTACATGTAATTCTTTGTTTTGTTTTCTGTGGTATTACAATTTAATTCTCTGGATGCCTGTGTAACTTTGCAATGCTTTCAGGTACAGCTTGACCCAGCATGTTTTTGTGGCATACAAGAAAGTGAACTGAATTTTAAAAACTAAAAAAGGAAGCCCTTAGCAGTATATTATTAAGGTAGTATTTCAGCTGTGATGGCCTTGATTTTGAAAGCAAGATACTTTAAAATGTAGCTTTCTATTCTGTTAAGTGATTCCTCTTTTTTCCATAACAATGCTCTAATTCAGAATTCTTTTCGAAGGCTCTCTCTTGCTGTGCATTATTCTTGCTCTACCTAAACAGCCTTACCTTGAGACAGTTATTGGCAGCAGTACAAATTATCTGGCTGCTGTAATGATCCATTAGAAGAAGAGTATGAGAAACCAGTGCAAATTAGCAATAAAAAACACTAAAGGTATAGATCACTGGCAACAATTTAGGAATAATATCTCTGCCTGAAGCAAATTCTGGTGATTCACTGGTAATTTGCTAGAAGCCTTTTAACTTGGTTCTCATTTGTAAAGTTAATAGTAGGTTATTTTGCATTGTGATTGAAAGACCTGAAATCTTAGTTATTATTTAAGACTATTGATTTCTCCAAATGGAAATTCACCCATATATTAAAGATCTTCCTGTCATAAATGATAAAGCCAATAATAAGAATATTGTTTCCATATATTTTAAAATGGTACTCTGGTATAGACACTACCCTTGCTTGGGCGCAAGGTTCGCGTGCTGACTGGCAAATAAAGTAAATTCTCAGCTTGGGCAACTGTGTTCATGACAAACATAAGAGCCAGCAAGTTTTGCAGTGTACAATAAGGGATTCTGTTGTGATTCAAAGGGCTTGTGGGATTTCTGCAGTCAGGGCTGACAAAGGAGGCAGCAGCCTGGGATGGCTCTTTGGGGCACCAGCACCTGAGATCCATCCTGGGGATGCAGCTCTGACTTCTGTGCTGCTACTGGAGGGGCCCCTGAGGGTAGGAGGAGATTTCCTCTGCACAGCCACTGCCTCTCTCACGCTTTGCTGGGCACCAAGAACCCAGAGCTCTGGGGCTGCTTCCTGGCTCATTATCCCAGGATGGGGCAGCATCCTTCATCCCACAGCTGGGCTGGAGCAATCCCAGCCCTGAGCCAGGATTCAGGAGCCTTGGGCTGGCTTTGTGCTGGTCATGCTCTGTGTCTGTGGAGGTCCACAGGGTGCTGAGCATCCTGCAGCACTGGGAGAACTGGAAGTCAGAGGCTCTTCCCCAGCTCTGATGGGCACAATGCAATTTAAAATTAAATTACTATACTGCCTTTTCAAGCTTAATCAGAGGGACCATGGGATATATATTTTAAAATTATTTTACAGAAAGTCAAAAAAATATAAGAGGCAGGGCATCATTTTGATACAAATATATATTAAATCTTTAGAATTAATCTAATGATATTGTGTTGAATACAATGTAACAGGAATATCTTGTTTCATTTTAGACAGGAATTTTTTACTTGGTACACATTTTCACAAACTCATGTCCTGTGTGTTGCTTTTGAGGCTTTATTCCTATGTGAGTATGTAAGGGTGGGAACACACATAGATGAGATGCCATTGTGAGAGTGGCCAGATTAATTCTTGGTGCACAGGAGGGGCTCCAGGGGACAGAGGCTCATTAAAAGCAGAGGGACACTGCATCCCACCAGAGAGAACTGTATAACTGGCTGGGTCCTGAGTTTCCTCCTTTCCAAAAGCTACAGAAATAAAATAATATAAATACTAGGAGGAAAAATGCAGAGCTGTTTTCAGAGGTCAAATCTACCACACCAGCTGCTTTCCTTAATTCTGCCCATTACTCACAGCAGTTGTAGTTGATTGCAGTGTAGCAGCATAATAAAGTTTATTTGTGGTACAAAAGAAGGCTCATAATACTTAACATTTGCAAAATATATCTCCATGACATTTGTCCTTTTCATTTGATTTGCATTTGCTGGAGTTGTAGGCATGCACTTCCCTTTAGAGGTCATTGAATAGCCCGTGTGTGTATTTCTTAAATGGCATTAAATGCACACCAGGAATTTAATCAACTTCCTACTGAAATTCACTCTGAATTCTTTTTGCATGGGAAGTCATCGAGCTCAGTTCTGTGTGAGCAGTGTAATTCACCTAAAAGTATTTCACTGAACTGAAGGCCTCCTGTTGTAGAAAAGAAACTTTTCCATAATGAGGCAATTTTGAGGAAATAGCATTTCAGGTTTCATTCCTGGGTAGGCACTGCTGTATGCTCAGAAAAATACTTAGCAGAATTTTGCCTTCTCTTACAAAGTGATAACTGACAGAGGAATTTCTTGCACTGGCATCCAGACAGCGGAGGGACAGATGCCAACTGCTATGACTTATGCTTTTATGTCTTTACTCTCGATTTCCTTATGTTGGTCCTTGCCAGCAGAAAATTTGCAGATGTATTTTTTAATGCTTTGGAGGAAATCCTGGCTTCAATGAGGCCAAGACTTGACTCCTAATTGCAAGATGGCAAGTAAGGAGAATGTTTATTTGCCTTTATTTCAAATGTTTTGCCTTTTACAGCCACTTGTTTATACTGCTTTAAAATCTGTCCATCTCTGTGAACATTATGAATGAGAAAAGTCAATACAGCAGAACACATCAGTGTTCAGACTTTTTCTGCTCTGGGATCAGAAAATACTTTTCAGTGTTAACAGATCCTGAGAAACCACCCTCTTCTTTACTGTGAGAAATAAAGTGCTATAGAAGTGCTAAAGATGAATATGTAAATTACTATTAATATTAGGAATGGGGCATAAAAGTGAATCAGTGACTTGGAGGATGCTGCACACACTCTTGACTCCTCCGTTTCTATAGTCTGTTTAGTCTGTAGTCTGTGTGGTACAGGTTTGTGACAGACTTTTGGCTGAATGAGGGAAAACACAAGTGGTGGGTTATTTGATTTTAGTAATTTTTCAAAGGAAAAAAGATAAAATTGTTTTAGAGAATAATTATGTCCTAAGTCTGCTTAAATGAGCATCTATGTCCTTTTTTATGGAAAATATAATTAGAAAATTCATTTATTATGTAGCATATATTTATTATATGCTGGTTTTTTGGGTTGCAAAAAATATGTGGGTTTTTCATGCTTCCATCTTATGCATGGATTTCTCTTCACTGGCAAATTTCTTGTCTTTGTGCAGCCTATTATTTAGGAATATAGAAGCTCTTTCTGTTTGGTTTTTTTCCCTTCTTTTTTCTAAATTAGGGAATTTAGTTGATAAGTAGTTTGAATGTGCAGTCTTCTGAGGTAATGCTGCTTAGTGTCTGTGGTTTCTTTTAAGAAAATGTTCCACTGCCAGATGATGTTTCTATAACACAAAGGGAAAGTGTCATTTTCCCTCTAGTCATCCAAGTTTCAGGAAAATTTACAAAACCTAGGAAGAAGATAAAATCTCTGAAATCAACTGATAATAGTTTACCTTTGTTTGTTGCAATGTTTTTCCCACTGAAACTGGCCTCTTAAGAATCGCAGATGGTATCAGAAGGAAAAAAAAAACAGGATCTGGTTTGAAACTCAGAGGACCTGGATTTTAATTCTCTTCATCATCTGTTTGCTATAGGCAAGTTACTCCAGTTATGTCACCTGAGATGTCCGAGTCTGTGATACAGATAATTCCTAACTGCACTATTGGTTTAAGAGCAGCAACAAACCCAGGCTGACCCATTGGCTCCCTCATTCACTGAGCATCCATTACTGGTCCTGGACAATGTTCTGTGTGCCTGCCTAAGTTCCTCTGCCACTGGAAATTAAAAGCATTATGCTTCTGAGCAGAAGATCCACCACTCCCTACAGTACTTATTTTGATGAGGTTTTGTTGGGTGGGTGTTGGGATTTTACTTGAATTTTTGTGTCAGCCCATCAGCTCTCAGAGCTGGTCCCATTCCAGCAACCTGAAAGCTTTAATCACTCCTTTGGAGAATCTGTGCTCCTAAACAGACGATTTCAGCAGATGCCAGAGAAATAAATCTTCCTGAGAGGAAAAGACATTCATTTTGTGTCTCCTCCTGAACTGGACTTGTTTGTGAAAGGCAATGGAAAGGAACTGGAACTGGAGGCTGAAATTCTTTGCCTTTTGGGTTGGTGACACAGGTGGTGGCTGTCCAGAGTGACAGGCAGCTTCTCCTCCAGCACCAACCTGCAGCACCTGGCAGGGCAGGGATGGGCTGCACTCCTCCTGCTCTGGGGAGACCTCTGCTCAGCAAGGACACAGATTAGCAGCAGGAGAGCTGCAGCTTTCAGAGCAGGCTCTCTCCTCACTGCCTTCTGCCTCAAATCGACCCCGGCATCTGCTGGGAGCGTCTGGGCTCCAGTCAGGCAGATGGTGCTGAGTGTCACTTGTGCATCACCCTGTAGCTCACACACGTGGAGCAGACAGAATGATGCTGGGTAATAATCTCCTGTCTGCCTGTTAACTTCACAAAGCCCTTCTAGTCTCTGTGCAATTGGAACTAAAATGTAAACTTCCCTGCTCTCAGTGCCCATGTACATGACCCTGTTCACTGCGTTTATGCTGAATGATCCTTATTTTCATCATTAAAAGACCAGCAAAATTCCATCAATAAATTGTAGACATTTTTACAAAATTTTCATTAAAAATACAAGTTTTTTAAGTCAGCACTGGTCTCTCAAGCAGAATAAGAATCTAGCAATTTTATTTTTATAATTCTCAGGGATTTCTAAGCCTTCTCTTCTTGGCATCTGTGTTTCACCTTTGGTCTGTACCCTGATATTTCACTGGAGATCAGTGCAGCTTTTTGGATACCCACGTGTGTGAATCCAGCTTTCTCAGAACATGAGAATCAGGAGGACTGACAAAGGGAAGCAGTGTTCCCTTAATGGGAAGATGTTGGGTGTCCCAGCAAAAATACCAGTCTGATTCTGTAATGACTTATTCATGTGATTAAACTTAAGCATATGAAATATCCTGCTGTAGCCTCTTTAGAGTAACCCTTTGCATAATTAAAACTTAGTAAAACATCATTATTTTTTTTTCTTGGAGGGGATGATTTAAAAGCTGTGTCACTGTGATTAAAATTGCTAATTTTATCTTGCAAGGGCGACTGGTGATTGAGATGAAAAAAGATGGCTAGAATATTATTGTTCTCATTTTTCACATTAGTGGTTTCCAGGCTGTCAGGATGTAGCCACGCACAACTGCAGGGTGGGAATGAGTAGCTGGGGATGAAGTGGCAGGGGGAGAGAGAGAAGAACTCAATGTTTTTCTCAACACAGATGGAGCAAATTTCCCTTCCATCTACTTGAGAAGGTGCTGAGGTTTCCTGACCTTATTCCTGCTACCTTTGCCACCAACCATCTCTTCCTAGGGGTTGTGCCAAAGGTCGAGAAGTTTTTGTGTGGCTCAGCATCAACTGGGAAATATCATGTGGTATGTGCAGGTGCAAGAGCAAGAGGCTGAAACAGGAAAGTCCTTTACAGAACAAAGACCTAAACTGATAATTGTTTTTGAAAAGCAACTCAGTAAACAGAGTGTTTAACATCAGTAGTGATGTGAACTGCAACCAGGTTATGGTGCTCTCTTCAAGACAATAGTGACATTTTCATTTTTCTCCTTCAAAATATTACTATGAATGTAGCTGATGAGTTGTATCTCTGTATTTAGTATTTTGCTGTCTTTTTTTTTTTTTACTACAGCAGGCACACTTCAAATGGTCAGCTACCTTATATAAAGTAGCTTTTTTCCTAATATAGATGAAGATTCACCAATTTTAAGAAAATCCTTAAAAGTAGCCTTGCGTTTCACAAGATTGGAGGAAATGTTTCTTTTCTGGTGGCTCATTCTCAATGCCTGCCTCTTAATTTGCACAAATAATTGACAACTCGTTAACAACTTGGTAAGAACTATGGAAAACAACTGAGAAAAAAAACCTTGAGTACAACAAGGGGAACAAAGTTTCTGCTTCTCAGTTGTGCTGATAGTCTCTGATCAGGTTTAAAATTATATTGGAAAATTAGTAGAAATTATATAGGAAGCTTATGCTTGCATAGACAACTCCTGAAATGTTCCCCAGGTTGTGTGGGGCAGCTCATTTGAAGTGTGTGAATGCTTGTGTTGTGTGCTCCTTCTGGGCAAAGACACTTTGCTTTAAACCTTTGCTCTGCCTTTTCTTGGATTTTATTACAAGTTTTGACAAATTAGTTAATATTGGTTTTATCTGTATATTTAAGCGACAAGAAAAAAACTTCTGGGTTTTTTTGGGTTTTTTTTGTTCTTGAATTAAGTGCTGGGCTTGGGCTAGTCTACGTGTGGAAGTGAGAAAAGTGCCCCATCATGATGGCAAAACCTGTATCAATAGAGCTGGTGGCCAGTTCTGCTTCCAAATCCACAGAATTCTCTTCTGAAGTAAAAGTTGTTGGAGATTTAGAAAAGGTACCAGAGTAGCTTTCTGAAAGCAAGTTACGATCTTTGTCTGGAGAAGCAAATCGATATTTCCTATCTGGCCTCATATCAGCATTCTTCCAATTGTTTGTTGGATAAAAGACACAGAGGAGTAACATTTGAGAGCAACAAGAGAAAAATTCCACAAAGTGCTTTCTAATCTGGTAAAGAGCCTAATTACTGATAGTTCTGAGGAGCTGCAACTCCAGTCCAGTGTTATTTCAGGAACAGAGCACGCCTACAAAACTCTGGGTCTGGGACATTAAGTTTGGATCACAAGAGTGCAGTGGTGAGGCAAAAACATGTACACAAAATTGGAATTGGGAAAAGGTACTTTTTCTCTTTCCTTTTTTCTATTTTGGAAGTGTTCTACCAATCAAATACTTGTACTTGAAGTAATTTATTTCCTTGGGAATCAAATTAAGATTGTAGCAGCTTGTGGTTTTAGCCATAGTAAATGGATAAAAGTGTAGTTAATGATTTTATCAATATTTTATGACCTTGTTCTTTAATGTGTAATTGGTGATCCACCAGGCACTGAGTAAAGCCATTCCCATAAGTAAATATTTTGATAAATCCAAAAGCCTATGCAGAATAAAAAGAAATGCAACTTGGAAACATAACTATTAACAGTATTTCTACTCTACTATGAGGAATTTGCTGCTTCTAAAGCTGTCAGTAAAATAGTTTTGAGTTTCTAATTTGCAGATAATTTCTAAGCAAAGACCAAAGAGATCTTCACACAATTCTGTTTTATACAGGAAAGCCTGGGTCTGTTTTGGCTACTTTGCTTTGTATTCTCTGCTCTTTCCTCTACTGCTCACTAGGCGAGTAACAGTTTGTTATTTTTGGTTTTCAGTCTTGCATTATTCACAAACTTCTGTTTTGAATCCCAAAAGACAGAAAATCTTCATCATGCATTCAAATCCACACATGTATTATAAGAACATCCGCTGGTGATGAGCGTCATTGGCAGCTTTCACAAGCTAACATTAATTATGCACATAACGAAAAAGCACCATGACTGGGAATCATCATTTCTAATAAAAACACTGACTTCTAGTCATGGATCATTTTATCGCTCCTTGGGGCTATAAATCACTCATGTCACTAAGATATATGCCTTTCCTCTTTTTGCTTCATTCTTTATAGAAAGCTGCTGCTGGTGTGGTGAGGGGATGAGAGGAAAGCGTCTCGCTTTGTCTTTTTGAATAAACATCTTGCTCATCCACAGTGAGATGCCAGGGCAGATTCTGTGCCTGCGAGGGGAGCACACAGGAGTAAATGCTGATGATGCCATGAACCTGGCAAAGCCAGGGGTAGATTCTGTGCAGCTGCTGTGCTGCACCATCTCACGGTGAATCTTTACTTAGGCGAGAGTTACATCTCTGTCATTTAAGGCTGTCATATCCCTTTCTTTCTCCTCTTGGGTAAACAGGCATAGAATCCCAAACAAGGAGTTGGCATTTCAGAGAGATGGTTAGGAAAAGGATTTATCACTGGTGACTGAGAGCCTGGTCTATTGTGTGAGACAGTGAAACCTTTCTCTTGGTTTTTCTCATCCTTAACTTTGTAATGTATTTTATTTCATAAAGTGACCTCATTTAATTAATCACGTGTGCAGTGAGTAGAGAGAGAAAAAGAAATTCTAAATTCCCTCCAGAACATTTATCAGGCTCTTTTTCTGCATATTTCTTACCTAATATTTGTTTCCTTACTTTCCTCTGAATTTTTAGATTGGGCATATGGACAAGTTGTTAAAGTATTTCTCAACTTGTCAAAAAATGGGAATACTAAGAATACTGTTTATTTTTTATTCACACAGCCTTTAGGAAAATGTTTCAGAAATGCTGTTGCCTGCAAATTAAGACCAAAAGCAATACTGGGGCCATTGATGTGCAAAGTGATGTGGGCACTGGTCACAAACATGGCACAGACCTTACCTAAGAGCATGAAATAAGGAAATCTAAATTGTTTGGTTGCTGAAGAGACAGGTAACCTGTCCTGGATTTTGTCTGGTCAGAACTGTGCTGCCTGAATCTTGTTTTAATATTGCACTGGTTGAGTCAAAATATTTAATTTCAACTGAAGTTATATTTATTTCAATTTCCTTAAAAGACAGACTTCAGACAGAAAAAAAGGTAATTTCCTTCAAAATGGACTGAGCTGATATAATTAGTTCTTTGTTTCAGCCACCAGATTGTAAATTTGCCACCTTATTTCTTTCTTCTTGCCTCTCACTGTTGGCAAGGTCATTTCTGTCTACTTCTGTGTTTGCCACCTCTTTTAGTCTACTTGGCATTTGGCTCTGCCAAGATGTTGGAATTACAGATGTACATGAACAGAGGAAGCCCTGTAAGGAGAGCATGTCAAGATTACATCTCCTGCTTGAAATCTCTCGTCAATATTAAAATACATTTGAGAGCAGTGAGATTTCTTGTGAAAGTAGCTAATACTTCTATAAAGAATTTCTGAAATACTGAAGAAATGTCAACTTGTCTTGAAAATTATTTTTAAAACTATTGTCTCAATTCTTCTAGACTGGCTACACACAAAATGGAAAGATATATAGATCTAGTGCCAAGACTGATAGTGAACCCATAGATCTTCCTGCAAAGACTGTGGCCACTGTTTTGTGCTGCACACCTGCAATGCAAAGATTTCAGGATTATATACAGAATTATTATACTCTGCTCAAAAAGCAAGCTATTTGAAAACTTTGTCAGGTTCTTAAGTAGACTGTTATATTTATATCTCGTCAATATAGTGATAGTGAAATATGTGGTTTATTATTTTTTATGCTTCTTGTACTTCTCTTTTCTCTGTGCTTGGTGCCTATTTAGGGTGTGTCAGTGTGAAAAAAAAGCAACTGGTGAAACATGGAGTTTCCAGAACAACCATTTTGCTGTGAACAGCAAAAAGAGATTTTAGTCAGGAGTGTGAAAGGGTTGAGTAAAACTTTTCAAAGTTTATTTTCTAAGAATAAGAGGTAACAAGTCTGTTTATTCTTATTTCCTCTTTTAAGGCTGGAAGCTTCCATTTTCCATCTGAAACTTTTTCCTAAAACAGTTTTATAAGATCTGCAAGCCCTCTTATGCAATATGTGTTGATATGATGTATGGTTAGGGAAGCTGCCTATTTTAACTTCACATTTCTCAAGTGTGAAGACACCAGATCAGGACCACAGTTTTGTTTTAGCTTCCAGAAAGCTTAACACATAGTAGTATGAGTATGCCTTGCATTACAGCACTTTTCAAGCTGTGAACACACATTAATTGACTTTGACTGAAGCAATTGGAAGAGTGGTGCAATGAACAGTTCGTTCCACAAATATAGTTCTTATTACAAGTAGAGCTGAGGGTTTATGAGAATGTTGCCTGTTTAAACATCAGACTTTTGAAACAAATTGAATGAGTTTTAATTATTAAAAAAATGAAATGTAAAAACTTTCAGAGTTTATAAGCCCTTAGGTACCTTAATTAAAAGTGAAGAGAAATTAAAATTATCAGAATTTAGGGCAACAGGAAAAGAAATAATAAGTAGAAACTTTTAGGCTATAATAAGAAAAGAAATAACTTTAAGTCACTTGATAATTGTACACTAAGACTTCTCTAACATGCTGGCTCAAGTTATTAACTGACCTAAATCTCTAAACCATCTAGATTTTAGCCTAAAGTAAACCATTAATACATGAATAGTCCTACAGTAAAGTGAATTTACATCAGTTATGCTAATTTAAAAAAACAACTATTGCTAAATTGCCATAAATTTACAGATTAAAATACTTTTAGGTTACAAGTGAATTCATAATTTAAACTCAAACTGGTTGCAGGATGAGTGCTGCAAATGTGATTGCTATCAGTAGTGTCTGTAATACTCCTGACAATGAGCAGGTCCCACTTTTGTAAGAGTCCTTTGCAGTCCATTGCTCAGGGAGATCTGTTCTGACAGCACTGAGAAGCAAAGGTCCTTTATTACTGAGATGTTCTGTGTATCATCCCTTCCTGAGCTAGATGCCTCATGTTATCCTGCAAAACTTAATGTGTATCTTCTTAAACCAGGAGTTCAGAGTGCTGCTGGTATTTGTTATTGGCTTTGCAAACATTGCTGCAGGATTTCTGCAGGACAGTGGCAGGTGTCAGGAGTGACACGGGAGCAGAGGGACCAGCAGGGAGAACAGAAGCTTCTGTTGAGGAAATTCTTTGGGGAAATGATTCATGTCCTTTGCTGCTGAGGCATTTGCTTTCCTGGAGTCCATGGTGTGCCATGGTCTGCATGTGCATTGGTCTGTGCATTCCTAGACTTGAACACTGTGATCCACTCTTTTGTCATGTCTTTTACCCTGTTCTTGTTCATAGTAAATAATACTTGCTAATACTTACAGGCTGGTAAGACCAGATTTCCATTACTAAGTACTGTTGGTTATCAGTTGGGAAGAGAAGGATGAAACTTTCTTTGTTTTCAAGATGTCATCTTGATTTTTATGATTAGAAAATAAATTCAATATAGCCATGTGCACTCAGTGAAAGCCAAACAGCAGTAGCAAATCCAGGCACATCATAGTATGGCACCAAGCTATCATTCAAAGGCTGTAATCCAAAGGCTTGAAAATACAGGGATTCAGATGACAGACTGCAGTTCATTGTAGGATCTGTTTGAGTTAACACAGTAGTAATAAGTAATTTCTGTAATAAAATCATAGCCAATAGATAATTCTGTCTGCTGCAGATGAAAATGCAGTGTACAATAGCAGCTTAATATTGCATGAAGAAATTTTTCTAATGTAATTTTTATCACTCTGAACTCTCGGAGAGCTTTATCACATGCTTCCATCTACCCTTTCTTCTCTTACTTAGCTCTCTACCCCTCTTAAAGAATGGTGAGGTGGTCTCTGACCTTCCAGAATAAGGAATATTTATCTAAAATTTCTAAGCAATGTGATATAATTTCCTTTCCTACTTATTTTCAGAAAATAGAAGGAATGATGTAGGAAAAATGACTGCTGAAAAATTCACATGTGATTGCTCTGCCTTTTCAGACTATTAATTTGATGTGATTTAATATGGTGTCTTGCATATCTTTATTCTAAGTTTACAATTATGATGCATGACAGATGAATGAACACTTCTGTCTCTGATTTTCCATGGGAACTTGGGAAGCATTCAACTTGAAGAAGTGATTCATGGGGAAGGCTGGTGTATTTTCTGGCATTTTCTCTTGTGGCAGTATTGCAGAGATAGCCAGGAAAGTTTCTCACGGTGAAGTTTGTGTTTCAGAGGTAGGTTGTTAGATTCAGGCCTGGATGAGTCAGGTGGACAAGAAATTGCAAGGAGTGAGTCTGGCCCTTGGAGCAAAGGTAGTGAGCAGCTCTGTACCATGCACACCCTGCCATGGTACCTGCAGTTGGGACAAACACCTCAAAACAGAATAGCTGCCAGACCTGCCTTGATCTCAGCAGAGTGCAGAATGGTTCCAGCCACTCCTTTCTCCTGGGCTGTGATTTCTGTCCTTGTCCAGGCACTGCCAGAGCCCCAGGCTGTGGATCCCTGGGCTGCTGAGCCCTGCTCTGCTCCCTTCTGGCTTTTGATATCTCAGAGACCAGCTGGGGAGTTGGGCTATTTATTTCCATCTGTAGCATGGTTTGTGATGTTTTTATTTGGTTGGTTTAGATTTTTATTTTTTTTAACTTCTTAAATGGATTTATAAAGCAGAAACAAGTGTTTCATTTATTCACAGCAAAAAAAGAGGGTGATAGTATTTTTGCCTACTCTCTCTCAGTATTAGCTCCTCTCTAAGCTGAGGAAAAAAGGCAATTCAGGTGCCATTACCATTTTGTTGAGCTTTCATTAAGCATGCAGTCTGTGATCTAGATTTTCTTGCCTGTCATGTGTATTCCCTGGTAACCCACTGGTTCTTAATTACCCCAAGGTATTTCAAGCCTATCTTTTTCAGACAAGTGCACAGCTGTGTATTTTCTGGGGGATTACTATTTGAGCCCTAGTCTGAGCATTATTTAGATTATAAAGTGTAAATTTAGAGGTGTCAGGCTTATGTGTCATCAGGGATGTGCCGTGGTTGGTAGGTAGCAGGAGTTTCAGAGGAATTAATGGACTGCACAATAGCAGGGCTGACTGTGTGACTCAGCCCTGTGCATTCAGCTCAGATTCAGGCATTTTATAGTACCCTGCTTACAGTTTTCAACACTCAGTATTCATATGCCTCACCTATGAGGGCCTTTGGGAAAAGAAAAAGCATTTAAAATACAAATGTGTTTGTGTGAACAAATTTGCCTGTCTGTATCTGGATTAGCAAATGCTTCAGTTCTGATAAAAGCTATTCCAAAAAGTCTGTTATCTCACATGAGGTACTTTCTATTGTTACCTCTAAAAAATTTCAGTCAAAATATAAATGTGGTCAAAACTAAAAAGAATAGCTGTCCTGTTGATTATTTTGCATAAAGCTATAAACCAACATGTTCACCAAAATGCTTGAAATGGAGCCTCTCTGTTGTTTTCAGGAAACCTGCCTGTTCTGTGTAGTTCTAGCAAGGAAAATACTGAATAATACATTACAACTCTAAATTTTAGAATAAAAAAGAATTAAATCTTGCAGAAATAGGGTAAAATTACTGATCGTTTTCCTTTGAGAAAAAGAATTCTATTTCAAAAGTGTCCCCAAACACTGTTTTTGTTTACAGAGATGTAAAGCAAGCACTAAATTCATGTTTAGCTAACAAATATGAATTCTTTGTTAAAACTAACATGAAATGTTAAGGGTGGCAGGAAAAATAAAAACCTAGAAACTTATTTTTAATGCCAAGAGAGAAAACAGTGTTTCCATAGACAATAATCTGTGTTTAGCACAAGCCTGTTAATCATGGGAATGCAGAACTCTGCTGCTGAGAGTTTGTCCTCTGTTTTGTTTCATTGCTGTGAACTTGTTGAGTTTGATGGCAATGTAGTAACAAGGCATCCAGCTCTGTGCATCTCTGCACACAGGAGCCTCATGAAGGGAGCAAACAACACTGCATCTTAATAGGAGATTTATAATTAGCCCAGTTATATACCTATCTGTGGGTATTTTCAGTGGGTTTTGTTCCTAAATTGGAATATACTCCTCATTCTGCTTTTCATCTAAATTTAAAATACTTTTCTATCTTACCAAGAATATATTAAATGCTAAGGCAGTGTGCAAACTAAGATTTTTTTGAATAATAATAGATTATAATAAACATTAATTTATACTTTGCAAACTCTCTATTTCCACATGTTCCACGTGTGCAGTACCTCTGCCTTGTATTTCTTTAAAAATGCAAGCTTCACTTGTCTTTCAATTAGTACTTTTTATAAATGTCATGATCTGGTTGCAGTTTTTAAATATTTTTTCTGCCCAAAGTGGCCAAATATGGCAAAGTATGAAGTGAAATAATGTCAACACACTTTTACAGAGGATTCTTAAAAAATATATAATGTTTTAATTTTTTTTTTTGTATAAAATATCTGAGTATTTATATTTCTGAATTCTTCTAGTTCTCGAATGGCAGATGAAAAAGGAAATATATAGCAAGAAGATCTTAATTCCCTTCTCCTTTTGGCTTGAGGAGTCATGCCAGAGCTGTGACATATGTGGTTTTAAAAGTTTATTCAAGGGGAATTAAGTGCCTTCCTAGGTTGGAGAGAGTTTGCTTTAGTATCTTTGATTATTGATTGTTATTTTGTAAAGCAATGACAATGAATCCCCTCATTTCCTCCTGCCCTCAGATTAGAAATTCTTGATGAAGATTGTTACTGCACATTAGGGCAGAAACAGACTGAACGTCGTTCCAGGGTTCTGTGGACTGCCAAATTGCAAATAATAGTACTGATTTTACCTTAATATAGGTAGTGTTGGTTTGGGGTTTTTCTCTGCTTAGTATGCACTACTACAACTTTATACTTCATAAATTAAAATTACACACTTTTTTTAGTCTATTGCCAGAAAGAAATTAAATCGTTGTTAGACACCCTTTTCCTGTTTTTACTTGTTACAGGTTCAAAAATTATCTTTCTTAAAGACAATTTCAAAATATTCCTTGTTTCTATTGCTATCTGGTTTTGCCACCTACCGTCTGTCTGTTTTATGTTCCAGAACTAATTTATTTCTTTTATCTTTTCTTTTTTAATGTTGTGTCCTTGTGAAAAATTAAAATATCATGCATAATTAAGATCTGTATGCAATGCAAAGTAGAATTTATTAGCTCACAACAAAACTGTTTCTTTTAGTTTGGGTTAGTGCAGCTGCTCTAATTGTTAAAGGCAAAATTATAAAAAAGGGAAGAGAGCGCCATAATCAGTCTTACAGCTACCAGAATAGTAAGAGGGTTTAATTGCCTTGGTTGGCTGTATCACTAATGAGTACAGTTCATTAAAAGTTCCATGGCTTGTCTAATTATAGCTGGAAACTTGCGTTTCTCTCTTTTGCAAAGGAGTGCATTTCCTTGGTGCCGGTCCCTGTGTGCCAGACCCAAGGCTGCTTCCCTTGGCAATCCTCAGGTCACAGCACAAATCCCACCCCTGTGACAAGGTGAACATCGCACACTGACTGTGCCAAAAGAAACTCTCCTCCCATTTTGATGAGCAGGACATTGCTCAACAATGCACTTTATTGCACAGTTTGCAGGAGTTTCAGATTTGGGAAACCATTTTTAAAATTAATGGAGGACTCAGTGTCTGCCTTAAAAGTTGGGGGTCTTTGGTCTTGACTTTTGTTTTCTTTTTCTCATTTTGTACTTATCCTCTAAAAAACGTCAGAATTCAGCAGATCTATGCATATAAAATGATTTTTGGCTTTTGTCTTTTAACTCTTTTTGGATGAAGGAAATAACAAACTTAGAAAAAATATAGCTTATCAAATTGTATGGATGTATTGCCCCAAAATAAAAAGAAAATAAAATAGAATATATTTGAATGGAGTTCTTAGTATGCAGGGAGTAGGAAAGCAGAATCCTTCAATCATCCCAAAAGTAGTTTATCATAAGAACTAAAGAGACTAACTAAAATCATGAATCCTTTTTGATCTTCCCTTAAAATATTGGCTTCCTCCCAAGTAAGGTAATTATTTTTTTTTTTTCCCCTTCCATGTGACTAAGTGGACTTATGAAATGGATAGGGGGCTTTTTTCAAATGATAGTTTTGGCAACAAGGTGTCTAGTATAGCTGCATTTATTAAAAAAAAAACAATGGTAGTTGTTATAAATTGAGCACAATAGGCTTAATTATCCAATCAATATCAAATTTA